>CM028384.1:86128295-86260358 GCA_013146195.2 Codonopsis lanceolata
AAGCTGGTTTATCAAAATTTGGTTTTGATGATAAACCCGGTGAGAATGCATTATGTGGTGTGTGGTGGATTTATGAAGCTGGTTGCAAAAGCGGGTTTATCAAGCGAATTGTATCTCTTGGTTTATTAAACCATAGATAAATCATGTCATTGTCACATTAAGCGTGTTAACTAGTTTGTGGTTTATGAAACATGTTACCAGCATGTTTGCAAAATGACATAAATGTATAAACACCTCTTTTTATGGTTGCAAAATGCAAATGGTTGATTAAATGCACATGGTTTGTTAAGATAATTTATTCCTTTAACATTGGAATACATTGAGTATATGAATGTACTTATTTATTATGTTCAATATTGAGATATAACTTGATTTTGGCCCTCGGTTATTTATTTTGGACATTTTGTTGAAGAGCGACATCGTCGGATGCTCATGAAATTTATTGACAAACGGAATCCAAGAGGAGTTGGTATCGGTAATGAAAGTACATATGAAGAGTTATATGCTAAAGTACGAACCATTTGCAAAGTTGATGACATAGAGATAAGATTTCTTACTCAAGCAACGACACTTTAAAATTTCCGTCTTAATTACTAAAGATGAAGATTTTGAATGGTACTTGAACCTTAACAAACTAGGGGATCAATCTCAGCTTTTGTTACCCGTTTGGTCATGGAAAATTTGGACTTGAACAGAGAAGAAAATAATGAAACTAGTTTTGACATAGAAACTAATGGAGAAGAGGAAAATAATAGAAAAGATGAAAACAATGGAGAAGAGGAAGAAATGGAACATGAAGATTTTTTTTTTCCAATAACCCTACTGAATTTGCCACACCGTCGAAACAGTTTGATGGGTTTAGTCAAGAGAACATAGATGAAGACAACATAGATGAACCTTTATCCAATAACCTAATGATTTTGCTACACCACGAGACATATGTTTGATGGTTCGATCAAGACAACATAGATCAAGACAATCGGTTCTAAGCGATAATTTAGGGACTTCTTCGGTTGCAAGTACAACGCGGTGATCTGGGAAGAGATTGATTTGAATGTTGGACAAGTATTCAATAACAAGAAGGAGCTTCGAGGATGTTGTGCACTTGTTTGCATTGAACCATAAGTTTGAGTTCAAAACAAAAAAATCCAACAAGACTGTGTACACTTTAGTTTGTGTTGATGATAATTGCAAATGGCGTTTGTTTGCAACAAAGTACTCAGAAAGTGATTATTTTGAGATTCAAAATATACATCTGAACATTGTTGCGCCCAAAATATGTGCATGGCTGATCATAGGCAAGTGACAACACGTATGATTGAGAAACACATTTCACCAAGGTTGGAGGACCGCAATACTGTGTTATAACCGAAGGAAATCATTGTGGAAGTGTCTAGAACATATGGGGTTTCACTAAACTACCAAAAAGCGAGGTATATAGAAGATGCCTTAACACAACTGACTAAGGGGTTCAATTGAGGATAATTACAGGCGGCCGCATATGCCCACAATTTGCAATTTGTCAATCCATCAGCAGTCTACTCTTTAGAGCTTAATAATGAACACATATTCAAGTACTTCTTCTTGGCGTATGAGGCTTGCATTCTCGGATTCCATATGCAATGCGTCAGTAGTGATTGTGGATGGAACATTTTTAAGCGCAAAATATAAGTGCGTTGATTATTGCAACTTGTCAAGATGGTAATATGCAGATATATCCTCTTGCACGAGGTAGTGTCGATTCTGAAAATGATGCATCATGGACTTGGTTTTTTATGAAGTTGAAAGAAATAACAAGTGATAATGAATCACTTGTGATAATTTCTGACAGACATAGGAGTCTTATTACTGCAGTCCAAAATGTTTATCAGAGTGCACATCATGCTCATTGTATCTATCATATAAAGGGAAACTTAAGGGTTGTAACCCATAAGCCTGACACGATGTCCCTTTTTATGAGAGCAACATAGGCTTATACCATAGAAGAGTTCAACACATATGTCTCAAATTCAAAAAACCGATGAGAATGGTTGGAAATATCTTAGTGAGACAAAATTTGAAACTTGGGCACAGTCACATTGCAAAAGGAAATCGTAATAATATCATGACTTCAAACAATGTGGAGTCTCTCAACTCGATGTTCAAGGAAGCTCGAAAGACTCATATACTTTCCTTGTTTCAAAGTATTGGAAAAACGTTGCGAAATGGTTTAGTGAGGCGTGAGTCGGCTTCGGGGTGTACAACCATTTTAACCCGGTAATGGAAGTAAAACTAGCCAAAACCGGATAGATGCCAAGAAGTATACAATTATTGAAGCCATCAATCGGTCCATGTATGCGTGGTGAGGGATGGTAATAAGCATTCCACAAGTGGATTTTGATAAACATACTTGCACTTGCCAAAGGTTTCAATTAAACCATGTACCATGCGAGCACGCAGCTTGCATTTTGCATCAAGAGACATTTTTCAATACACCCATTGTGCTCATCATTCTATACAACATCGTCTTGGAGAATGACATATTCATGTAACATCTTCCCGCCCAATCAAGAGGAATGGGACATGCCGGATGCAATTAAGGCAATTCTTGTCTTGCCACTGTATTCGACCACAATGACGTCACGAGAACATCGAGAATTCTATCGATCGGAGAGTTTCGAAAAGACAAAGATACGGTGAATGTGGAGAAGTTGGGCACAACCGACTTTCGTGTAGAAATCAAACACTAATTTCGATAGACAACCTACTTTTGATAGACAATCAAATGTTTAAAAACATTTTCAGATTTCAGATTTCATGGACCATTTAAGTTTAGATTTCAGATTGTTATTGATGAGTAATTTAAGATTTTTCAGATTTTTATGTTCAGATTTATTTCAAATTAATTTAAGTTTAGCTTCAGTGTTATTAATGTGTAATATCATATTTATTTCAACTGGTTTGCAAACTGGTATGTTTATGTTGTAATCTAGTTTCCTAAGTAAAAAGGTTTTGGCTTGAAAATACACGGTTTATTGATAAACCAGTTGATATGGTTTACCTTGATAAACCGCTTGATATGGTTTATTGATAAACCAGCTTGATAAACCATGTTGACAGCTAAGCTGTTTATGAAACTTGTTTACTCAATTAGTTTATCGCCTCTGCTTTCTCCTGAGTCTGTTGATTCAGCTGCTGGTTCATGTCCTTAAGATCTTCTTTGATGTGCACCTGAGTAATTCTTAGAATATCTGGTGTTGCATAGTAAGTAGCACCTTCAGGAAAGAGATTACCAGAGGCAGCAAGGGTTGAAGTAGAAGGATCTATAGAAGTAGCATGAGTAGCAGTTGGTGGTGGAGCAGCTGTTGAAGTTGTAGGAGCAAAGATCGGTGACTTGGTCGTCTGTAGTTGGAAAAATCATGGAGATGGGTTGAGCTTTAATGGGTGAAGGAGAAACAAGTGGAGATGGGGTTTTATGTGATTCAGAAGATGCCTGGGTAGAGGTAGAAGCTCCTCCTACCTTTGTGGATCTTTTTCCTAAGACAATTAGATACTTAGCAGTAGCCATATTTGCTGATGCGTGAATGTACTCTATGGCTTGCTAATGAATCCATTTGAGCTTGTTTGGATTGATGTCAGCTAGCTCATCCTGCACAAATATGTCTTGTGCATGGTAGAAGGCATTCCATTGAGATCAGTATCTGCTCTTTTCTTCTTTTTTGAGTAACTTCTGCCAACATGACTAGAAGAAACACCAACAACATGTGCAGATGCTGTAGGCGTAACGTGTTTTCATGTTATAATGGTCTATCGTAGTCCATCATACCATTTCGGCAATAAGAGTAACGTGTTTTCATGTTATAATGGTCCATCGTAGTCCATCATACCACTTCGGCAATAGGCGTAACGTGTTTTCATGTTATAATGGTCCATCGTAGTCCATTATACCATTTCGCCAATAGGCGTAACGTGTTTTCATGTTATAATGGCCTATCGTAGTCCATTATACCATTTCGGCAATAGGCCTAACGTGTTTTCATGTTATTATGGTCCATCGTAGTCCATTATGCCATTTCGCCAATAGGCGTAACATGTTTTCATGTTATAATGATCCATCGTAGTCCATTATACCATTTCGCCAATAGGCGTAACGTGTTTTCATGTTATAATGGTCCATTATACAATTTCTCCAATAGGCGTAATATGTTTTCATGTTATAATAGTCCATCGTAGTCCATCATACCATTTCGACAATAGGCGTAACGTGTTTTCATGTTATAACGGTCCATCGTAGTCCATCATACCATTTCGGCAATAGGCGTAACGTGTTTTCATGTTATAACAGTCGATCGTAGTCCATCATACCATTTCGGCAATAGGAGTACGTGCTTTCATGTTATAATGGTCTATCGTAGTCCATTATACCATTTTGGCAATAGGCGTAATGTGTTTTCATGTTATAAAGGTCCATCGTAGTCCATTATACCATTTCAGCAATAGGCGTAACGTGTTTTCATGTTATAATGGTCTATCGTAGTCTATTATACCATTTCAGCAATAGACGTAATGCGTTTTCATGTTATAATGGTCCATCATAGTCCATCATACCATTTCGGCAATAGGCGTAACGTGTTTTCATGCTATAATGGTCCATCGTAGTCCATTATACCATTTCGACAATAGACGTAGCGTGTTTTCATGTTATAATGGTCCATCGTAGTCCATTATACCATTTCGGCAATAAGCGTAACATGTTTTCATGTTATAATGGTCAATTGTAGTATGTTATTCCATTTCGGTAATAGGCGTAACATGTTTTCATGTTATAATGGTTCATCGTAGTCCATTATACCATTTCGGCAATAGGCGTAACGTGTTTTCATGTTATAATTGTCCATCGTAGTCCATCATACCATTTCGGCAATAGGCGTAATGTGTTTTCATGTTACAATGGTCCATCGTAGTCCATTATACCATTTTGGCAATAGACGTAACGTGTTTTCATGTTAAAATAGTCCATCGTATTCCATCATACCAATGGTCAAAGGCTATATTTGTTTTAAATCTTTAATATATATTTCTATGATAAATATTTGATTTTTATTCAAAAAATTATTTATCATTTTATAAAATTAGATATTTAAAAAACGTGTTCTATAATTGTCCACTATCTCAAATGACAGTTGAATAGACAAATGACAGTTGAATAGACAAAACATTAAATGTCCACTATCTCATTTGAAAACTTTACAACTTTCAAAAAGCTTAAACCTCCAAAAGTTTTCTCTCTGCCTTCACTTGCACTTCGTCTTCTTCGCGAAAACCCTAATTTCTACTCACACAACACAGGTACAATGGCGGACAAAACATAATTTGGCTGTCTTCTTGATGTTGTTGTTCTTAATCAAGATGGTCTTAGAAGCGACCTAGTCACCTTTCTCGACAATTCTGGTGTTCTTCCTCTTTAGACCTTCAACACCAACAATTACAGTCAAACTCTCACTAAACTCTTCTTCCAGCAGATGAATCCTACCCCAAGCATTCCCTACTCTCTTACTGGAAACATTAATGGCACCAATATTGTGTTTGATGCCAAAGAACCAGTTCATGCTCCTACACTATGCCCTAGCTGCTATTCTGGACAAGTGCTTGATTATCAAATCTGGGGAAAAGGATAAAATCACTGAAGATCAATTGAAGGTTATGTCTGCAATTGTAGTTGGTGAAGACATCAACTGGGCTGCTGTTTTGGTGGGGTTTGTATTTGACAACATCAAAAAGCACAGGAAGCATCCCAACAAACTCAAATGGACTCATCACCTCATCATCACCCATTTCCTTAGACAAAATCAAGCTGTGATGCAGAGTGTTGCTACTGGTGAAGTGGTTTATGTGTGGACAGGAAGAAAGTTTGGTTCTACTGAACTAACTTGGGCTACAAAGTCCAGCAAGTATGTTCCACCTGCTGGTGCAAGATCAGAAAGGAAGAAAAAAGACACCTTATTATAAGTGAGGAGGAAGAGATTGAAGAGGAAGCAACTGTAACTATAGAAGCTACATCATCTGCACCTGCTGCTGGTGCTTCTTCCAGTCATGTTGGCAGGAGTTACTCAAGGAAGAAGAAAAGAACGGCTGCTGATCTGAATCCTGAAACCTTCATTCCTTTTCCCCAAAACGCTGAGCCTTTCAACCTTCAATCCACATCTGTTGCTTCTACCAGATCTAGGAAACAGCGGAAGCCCTACTTCCCTCCTATCTATAATCCAACCTATCATCCAAAACACTCTCCTTACCTTAAAAATCCTACTCCCATACCTAAAAATTGGGTATTTCTAATTGATCACCTTCCATACTTCATTCAAGCCCTTCTCTCCTTTCATGAAGAAAATAAGGAAGCAAAACCAAATGTTGATCTGTTCAAGTATGTGGATGACAAAAAAAACATGAAGTAGCATGTCCCATACCACAAACCTTCTGAAGAAATGAACTCAAAAGAAGTCATTCAGTTAAATTATGGTAAATATTTTGACCTTCTGCCTCTTCAATGAAATGCCTTCTACCATGCACAAGAAAAATTTGTGCAGGATGAGCTGGTGATGAAAGTATGAGATATCTTCAATGTTGCTTACAAGCTACCAATGCCAACAGCAGATGATCCCTACTTAGTTGGAAGAGAAGTCACTGAAGATGACCTACTGGATCAAGTATATGGAAGTATGTCTGACATCAATCCAAACAAGCTCAAATGGATTCATGAGCAAGCCATGGAGTACATTAACACATCAACAGATATGGCTGCTGCTAAGTATCTGGCTCTCTTAGGAAAGAGATCCACAAAGGTAGGAGAAGTTTCTACCTCTACCTAGCCATCTGCTGAACCACATAAAACCCCATCTCCACCTGCTTCTCCTTCACCCATTAAAGCTGAACCCATCTCCATGATTTTTCCAACAGCAGATCAGACCAAGTCATCATCTCCATCTGATCTTGATCTGGACAAAATCAAAATCCCCATGACTCCATCTACTTCCAGTTCAAAAAGTCAAGAACCAGCTGATGAAGCCACTTCTAATTATTCAGCTTCATCTTCTTCATCTACATCTACTGAAGACAGTTCATCCTCAAAAGAATTTGTGGCTCCAAAAACTACATCAGAAGCAGCTGCAGAAACTATCCGGCCTTCTCCAACCCACATTCGTGCTTATAGGCTAAGGAAGATACAGAAAGCTACTGTTAAACTAGCTATTCTTCAGCCTACAAGGAAGAAAACAATATCCCCGATGACACCTCCTCTTCCTCACCTACAGATGCTGCTTCTACAACTTCAACAGCTGTTCCACCACCAACTGCTACTCATGCAGATCCTTTTACTTCAACCCCTGATGCCTCTGGTAATCTCTTTCCTGAAGGTGCTAATTACTATGAAGCACTAGATATTCTAAGAATTACTTAGTTGCACATCAAATAAGATCTCAAGGACATAAACTAGCAATTGAATCAACAAATTCAGGGAGTACAACAGCAGATGAACCAACAGGTTGAAGGTTTGTAGATGCAGATTCAATCTCTTCTACCCTCCATATCTGTTGCAGTTCAAGCTGCATATGCTGCAGGTGAGTCTGCTGTACTTAAAACATTCAAGGAGGAGGAAGAGAAACAGAGGGCTGAACTACAAGCAGAAGCCTTAGCACTCAAAGAAGCAGAACTGAAGCAAAAGGCAACAGCTGAAAAAGCTGAAGTAAAGGCTGCAGCTTACAAAGAGAAGATCTCAGGCCTTAAACAGAGATTAGGCTTTGTAGCTAAACACCTAGGAAGAGCAACAGAACAAGCTGTTGAAGCTGCAAATGAAGAATCTTCTTATGAAGATACTACACAAGATTGAAGTGTTTTAGAGACACACTAGCAACTCTATCTATCCCTCAAACTCATTACATTTGGTGTACTTCAATTTTAAATGTGATAAGTTTACCTCATATACTGTTCTACTAACACCTGCTGCAGGAACAATTTTTCTGAGTTTATCAATGGTTTATCAATAAACCAGTTGATAAACTAGGTGCATTTTCAAAGGAAAAACCATTTTTGACACTTCAAACTCAATTAGAGCATAAAACCTATCTGGTTGATCAATAAACCAGTTGATAAACCAGTTTCATAAACCAATATGTGAACAGTGTAAACCACTTAGTCGACCATTGGTCGACTCGTCGACTACACATGTCGATTAAGATGGTAATATGTAGATATATCCCAGTTTCATAGACCAATTAAATGTGAACATGGTTTATCAACTGGTTTATTGGTAAACCAGAATGCATTTTCAAAGGAAAAACCATTTTTGACTTGGGAAACTAAATTACAACATAACCAGACCTGGTTTATCAATAAACCAGTTGATAAACCAGTTTCTATCAACATCATTTATCAACTGGTTTATCAAAAAACCTGTTAAACCACACACATAAACCAAAACCAACATAAACCAGTTAAATAAGCCAACATAATAGGAAAGGATTGTGTTTGCAATTACAACATAACATACTTTGTTCCAAATTACAAGTACCAATTACAACAACATAACATAGTCTCTACCAATACCAAAGTATACAATCGAATGATTAGGTTAAACAAGTTTAGGATAAGAGATATGTGCAGATGCTTTTTCCCCCTCCTTTTGTTCGATTCCAAAATATTGCCAGCCTCAATACTAAGGATACATTTACTTTTCCTACCCTTAACCTCATCTATTTTTCCCTGCTCATCCTCAAAATCTTTACCTGTTTCATATGCAGATACTTCTTCCAAAATATCTTCCAAATCTTCCAACATCCCTTTCATATTTTCACTTCTTTTTCTGGTCTTCCTTTGGAAGACACTTTCACTCTTCATCGCAGTAGTAGTGGAGATGAGATTGGTGGTAGGGGGAGTAGTAGAGATGGTGGGAGTGGTGGTGTTAGGGAGAGTAGTGGAGATGAGAGTGGTGGTTGGGGGAGTAGTATAGATAGGAGTGGTGGTAGGGGGAGTAGTGGAGATAGCAGTGGTGGTAGGTAGAGTAATGGAGATAGGAGTAGTGGTAGGGGGAGTAGTAGAGATGATGGGAGTGGTGGTTGTAGGGAGAGTAGTGGAGATGAGAGTGGTGGTAGGGGGAGTAGTAGAGATGGTGGGAGTGGTGGTGGTGGTAGGGGCAGTAGTAGTGGAGATGCGAGTGGTCATAGGGGGAGTAATAGAGATGGTGGGAGTGGTGGTGGTAGGGGCAGTATAAGTGGAGATGAAAGTGGTGGTAGGGGGAGTAGTAGGCATGGTGGGATTGGCATTTGGGATTCTGGAAAAGGCAGCAAAACTTGGAAAAGTAGGAAAAGAGTAACATGTGGGAGTCCATGCCAAGCTGGGGGGGTGATGCTTGTCCTCGAGCAGGACCTAAACTTGTTTTTAGATCATCCTGTCAATTCAAGTAGGTAAGCAAGTTTAGGTAAGTATAAACTAATTAATATCACAACAAATTACTCAAAATCAAAAGGTCAAATACTTTACCACTTCAGTCCTAAGATGGTCAATCTTTTGGTCCATATGGTCAATCTTCTGGTCCATTTTCTGCAATAAATCAAAAATTGCACTGAGATGAGGAGTGCTGGTGTTGCTGGTGCTGGTGCTAGTCATAATGGGAGAAGGAGAGGGATGTTATCGGGAGGGGATGCATGGTGGGGACCGACGACCTTCATCTTCAACATGTTCAGCCTCAACATGGAAGGATGTGCTCCAATTAGCCCCAAACAGACGCTCATACTCAACAACATAGCGCTTTTGTTTTTCAGATTCGGTGGGGATCAGTGGAACAAGCACTTTATACTGTCAATTGAGCAAAATGCTAACTTGATTAATAAATACACTATATTGGGCACTCTACTGTTTATAAAATAATATAGTTTGGATTAAATAACACAACAACTTTATTAATCAAACTCTACATTTACCCGTGGGTTATTCAATATCTCCATGATTTCCTCATAGCTTGGATTTTGGCATGACTTCCAATCGCACATTCTAGGTGTTTTGGGCACTTCATTGTTGATTTTTGATAGCTCATATAGTTCTTTAAACCCAGCAAAACCCTGGAACAACTTAAATACCCAAACCTACATTTTCGAAATGTTACATATTAGAAGCATATCAAATTGAAAAAAATCATCTAACCATTCAATATAAAAATCAGCTACAAATGGTTACCTGTAATGCCAACTGAAAGTCGTTGCATACAGAAATCTTAGCACCAGAACTAGCCACCTTCATCACTGAATTGAGCAGGTGGGTATAGGACTTTGTTCCCCATGGATATTTATTGAACAAATCCAAGTTCTCAACTATACTCAAAACACCCATATCAATACCAGTATTAGGTGATGCACCCCTCATCACATACTCCCAAACAAGCGCAAGACCAATCTTCAGCTTATCATCCATGTCAGTTACCTCTCTAAATATTTTCCTTAACTCTTCAGGCTTCACTGTTTTTCCTCTCAGTCCAAGAATATATTTCTCTACTAGTGCCTTGGTAGTAGGGATTTCAGGGACATAATCTTCCAATAATCCAGGTTTTAAACCTGTGATTAATGTGTAGTCCGAAAAAGAAAATCTAATTTTTTTTACCACCTATACAGAACCATATTTCATTTTTATTGTTTTTAGGTGACTCAATCCTAAAAAGTGCCAAAACATGAATAAGCACATTGCTCTTATTAATATTTTTTCTCATCCTATACAATTTACCAAAAGTTGATTTTCTGAATGGGGTTTTGTGTGCACGATCTAATGCGTTATATATGTCATCTAACATTAACAAATTGCATCTTGTAATAACCTTGCATTTGTACCGGTCATCACGTGAAACAATATATGATATCTGTAATAGAAATATAAATTAAACATTAAAAAAGGAACTATAATATACATCTATTAAAACAAGGTTTACTTCCATGGTTGATTCAAGTGATCATATGAAATTACACATGGTTTACTCACATGGTTGATTCATATATCAGGTTATAAAACACATGATTTTCTAACCTTAAACAAAAACCCAAGTACATGGTTTATTGATGAACCAGATGCATTCAAGAGAAAATAAAATCTTTTTTGCCTTAACAAACCAACTACATGGTAAACTGATAAACAAAAACATAAACCTGAACATAGCAATAAAATTCAATTTTGGACAAGTGTTCATGTTTATTTCAAGTGATCATATGAAATTTCATATGGTTTACTGACATGGTTTATTGATAAACCAAATACATTCAAGAGAAAATAAAATCATTTTTGCCTTAACAGACCAACTACATGGCAAACTGATAAACAAAAACAAGAACATGAACATAGCAATACAATTCAATATAAACAAGTATTCATGTTTATTTCAAGTCGTCATGTTCATTTCAAATGTTTTAAAAGTAAGGGTCGTCAAAAATGATCGACCGTAGCTACAACACTAAAACCCTAAGCGAAAAAGCAATGTGAGGTTTACCTGGTTCTGAATTGATGATCACCAACGAGTTAGGGTTTTGAATAATTGAGAGCTCCTGAGCTTTTAATCGAAATCAAATGGTTTATCAATGGTCGTCATTGAGAGGGTCTAGGTCGACAAGGCTCTGTTATACCACAATGAAATGAACTAAGTGTTTTTTCACTTTTACTCGTGTTGTATACGTATTTTTTTCTGAGCCAGTGTATATCGTGGTCGTCAAGTGGTTTATCTAATAAACCAGTGTATATGTAATTAAAAAAATATTGTTGCTCAAAATTTATTCATGGTCGACTAGTCGACCACTTGACGACCAAGGTCGACCACTTGACGACCAAGGTCGACCAGAATATGTATCAGGGGCCGTTTCGTCAGATCCCTTCTTTGGCTAGTCAAAGGCTATAAATGTTCATCAACCGGATCAAATGACCATATTTGACCAATCCCACCTATGAAATCACCATAAGTATGTGTATTTGGTAAACATTTTTGTAATTTCATGCTTTCGAGGATAGAACACTTCGAATTACCTTCCGCTTTCGGTAGTATATACCGTCTCTATATTTTTTTGTTGGTTCTAAAAATAATTCTCTTATTTTAAAACTTTCCTTTTGAGTAAAATACTTTGGGTAAGTTTTCAGTATGGAGGTCTTATGAATCTTTATTCGTAAGACAAAGCTCCCCTTTTTCACAGCTCAACCCACCAATACACGTGGGTTGGATAAGGAAGATTAGTCTTATAAAAAATATCTGAAGATCGTCTTACCCAAATTTTTTTGTCAAACACTTTTATTATTTTACTTTTATTTTTTCTACCTACTTGGTCACATGCTCAAAGTTATTAAAAAAACACATATTACATCAATATTTATAATATATTCAATTATTGTTTCTAAATTGTCAAAGAGAACAATTATTTGAAAACGAAAGAAGTATATAATAAGTATGATCTCTAGACCGCACAAGTTATCTCTTATGGTATTTGACCAAAAGATTTTGTTAATTTCCCAAAATAACAACACCTCTCTGTGTGTGTTAAAACATGGTGTCCTCCTCACACTCTCCCTCTTCCCACCCAAACCCTAACCCACTCCCGCCATTGTCAATTGGATCTCCCTCTCTCAATGCCATGGTCGCATCACGCAAGCTCCACTCTCTGCTACTATTAAGGTAACTCTTTCTACGCACATCTATTTAAGTACATATTTGTGCTCTCCTATCCTTCTCCATCTCTCTAAACGACTCATGGTCATTTAAATGATGAGTGAGTCGTTCAAAATGAGAGAGAGAGGGGGGGATATTTTGGAATTTTTAAAAAATAAAAAGAGGTCATAAAAGATCTTTTGGAGTAAGTAAGGCCTTTTTAAAGCTAAGGGTTTTGATCAAGCCATTCATGTACAAACCCTTTTGTTTGAGGTAACTTTGTGAAAACCCTATTATTCTCAAACATGTGTCACATAATAAAACTAAATGGTTAATTTGAGTATTTCCACTCAACAACTAGGGTTAAATTCACTTTACTACTTCTATTTTCGTCCAACAACGAGGTTCATAAATATCCCCATGATACCAAATATCATGTATGCATTTTTCATGGATATATTTTTAGTTATACGTAAAGCACTCGGGTTCGGAACCATCATGTACTACAATACTAGCCTACTAATTTGTTATTGTAACGTACTCATTTATGTACGAAAGCACGGTCTGCTACACATGATACACGTACTAGCTCACTAGGCATTTGGGCCTATTAAGTCTACCACATATCCAACCAAAAGCCATGGATGAATGTTTCTAATAGTGATTGTAAGTGACCACTTATAAAACACGTTTAGTCTTTAATTATATCCCACATTGGATAAAACATCCCATTGATGAGAATCCAATAACCCAAGATCTCCTTGATAGCTTTTAGAATGAATGACTCTGTAATCCAATGCTCTTCAGATGACGCGAACTTTGGAATTGTGAATGACACTACAATTATGACGACTCTCCAGCTGATAAGTCGAATTCAATCACAAACAACGAATCCACAATGTTTGCAATCTGAATTCCCAATTCAGGACACTCAATAAACTCATCTCTAAAATAAAATAATGTTTAAAGAGTCCTTTATGTAGGCTTACAAACTTTGAAGAAATATGAAAAAGTAAATTCTAAAACTGGTAGGAAAAGAAACTTAATCAAAAGGAAACAAAAATCATAAAAATACTAAAACAATAAAGCAGTACAAAAAAATCAAAATAAAACAAAAAAGGGCAAATCGCAGCATTGGTCCCTCAACTATAGGTCGGTCACAATAATAGTCCTTTAACAATTTTTTTGTCAAATTTGGGTCCTATGGGTATGAAATTTTCACATCTACAATCCTTTTGATGGATGCCATTAAAAAATTATTGTTAAGATGTTCCTCCCACGTGCGCTAAGTACGGGCTAAAATGAAAATTTTTCAAACCTAACTTATATCACAATTTTCAATTGAGTCTCATGGTTTTGAAAAAAGACCCAAAGGCCTTTTTCCCTATTAAACTTGGAGCCCCATAACTATAAGCCTAATTGAGATCAATGAACCTCAATACATTTACAAATTGAAGCGAAATTGGCGTATAACACTTCCTCCCCAATCCAAAGCGAACCATCAACACGAAGGCAAGGTTACCTATTCTCATTCAAAAAGAAATTTTGAGGGAGATAGACCTAGGATGGGGCTTCGCCGGAGCAATTGAAGGTGGATGTAGATGGTGGTCTTGGTTAGAGCAGAATGAGAGAGAAGTTATTTCAGTTGATCTGGAACTCGCTGACGACGATTTGATGGACCCTCCCTGATGTCTTTCTTACTGTCACTAACAATAAATTCATTTAATGGTCGGAGTTGAAGTTTGTCTGTAGTCGTTGTTGTTGCGACGTTTCTTCTACAAGGAAATTCTAGACTAAGCTTTGATTTTCTGTTTTTGTTCTACAAGTGTTTGCTAGGAAAACCCTCACTAATTTCTATAGATTTTTTTTTTTTACTTTTCTCCACTAACGTTACTGAAATTTAGGGTTTTAGTCTAGTCTCTTCAGCTGTTTGATTGCTAAGAAAATGTCAGCTTTATTCTTTGTACTGGTTGAGAAATAAGGTAATTATTGAAGATATTTGCGTTCATTTCCTGGTTATCGGTTGCTAGTTTTCCTTCTTTCATTTTTGAGTGACCCTAAACGCAACACCTAAAACCCTAAACGTAACACCATTTAATACATAAAATGACCTAAATACCCTTATGGCAATTATTAGGAAATGCTACAATTTACTCCCCTTCATTTACTCCTTCAACCAACCACCACCCTCCCAATCCAATACTACTCCCAACTGATTTGAAAACACTCCCATTACTCTCAATCTATTTCCCTCACAATCCTCTTCATCTTAAAAAAAAAAAAACTCTCCAAACCCTCCACTCAACTCATAATGGGTTATGATTGTAATCCTAATGAAGATGAAAATGCTAACAAGGATGATTATTTTCAGGTAAATGTTGATTTTTGAATATTTTTTTCACTGAAATTTTACAAAAAAATTTGTAACTAGGCAAAACATCCGCTAAGGCACAGCGGATGTTTAGCCAAAGTGCCGCGTGTGAACAACAGATGTTTTATTAAACATCCGCAACAGAGTAGCGGATGTTTAGGGCTAGATTCGTTTTTTAAAAGCGAATGTTATTTAATAGGTTCACTTTTTTGTAGCGGATGTATTTAATTAGGACTGCTTGTCAGTGTCGGCTATATATAAGAATAACCGCTACTGTGTAGCGGCTCTTTAGTTGAATTTGCTCGAAATTTGTTTTTTTATATTATTAATTATTAATTATTAATATGGTTTTATTGTTATTTGTTGATAGGATTACCAGTTTAAAAACGATAATAATTTATTTCCGGATGTATCTCATTTTTTTTGTGACGGATGAAAAATTCATTGATCAAGAAGCTGCAGAAAAATGGGTTAGAGATACCGGACATGCCGAGGATATGTACTTTTACGTATCCAGAAGTAAAACTAAATTTGATAACACTCGTAAAGTTTGGTTGAATTGTGAGAATGGTAGAAAACCTCGGTACAATGGTAAAAAGGATTTGAAAGATGTAAAGAAAAATGGTTTGAAGAAGCTTTTGTGTAAATTTGAAGTGTATTTGCAGGAAGTAAAAGATGATGGTTGGAGAGTTAAAGTTAGCGAGTTTAACAATGCTCATAACCATCCACTTTCAATAGGAGAAAAATGGCACACTTCAGCATCGAAGTTGACAAAGGCTGAGATTGAAAGGGTTGATCAACTTTAGAGTGCTAATGTGAAGCCGAAACAGATATTAAATCTATTGTAAAAGGAAAATCCTGATTACAAAAGTTCGAGAAAGCATGTAGAGAATGCTTTGGTAGGTATAAGAAAGAAGAAAATGAGAAATAAATAAAAAAATAGAGTATTTTTTAGATGAGACGCGTCGACGTGGATATATTTTCTAGTTCAGGTCAAAGAGACTTGCCCAAAAAAATAAAGTTGTATTGACTGATGTTATGTTTGCTCATTCGAAGACTGAAGAGATGTTAGCCTTATTTCCGTATGTTCTCCTTATGATTCAACATATAAGACTAATAAATATGATTTTCCGTTATTGGAAATCATTGGAGTTACATATGTGGGGAAGAATTTTCATGTCGCATTTGCATTCTTGAAAAATGAGAAAAAGTGAAACATTTGGTTGTGCATTACATCAGTTGCGTGCTTTATTAGTTCATGTTCGCCCACTGGATGTCATTGTCACGGATAGGGAGCTGGCTCTCATGAATGCAATACGAGATTAATTTCCAATGTCTCAGCAGATGTTGTGTAAGAGACACATAGCGAAGGATGTCGAGAAGTATGTAAGGAACCTGTTAGGAAGGAGAAGTTATGCTGCAATATTTATGAAGAGGTGGATTGATATAGTTGAGTTCAAAACTGAGGAAGAATACACAAAAAATTATCGAGATATGGAGGAATCGTGAGCAAATATTCAGGCAGTTGTTCGATATGTTAATTCAACTTGGTTGGAGCCCTATAAGGATAGATTTGTTTGTGGTTGGATCAAACAATATATGCATTTCAGCAATCAAACGACGAACAGGTAAAACTTATACGCTTATGAATGCAATATATTTATTGTTTATGAACATTATGTAATTTTTTTGTAACGGTACAATATGTTACAGAGTTGAGAGTGCACACTCCCAGATAAAAAGATGGTTATGCACGTCAGCTGAGGGTTTCAATCATATATTCGATCAAATCCATGATGCTATCGAGCTGCTGTTCAATGAGATCTTGGCTCTATTTGAAAGGTCTTTGAATGTAGCCCATCCTTTGACATCCTCAAATTTTCTTCTCCGTCGATTGAGATTTAAGGTATCTTCTCATGCCCTTGAGTTGCTACAATACGATTGGAATACAACACAGTGCATAGACGAGCCAGTTGAGGGTGATTCTCAGAAGTGTAGGTGTTTGTTGAGGACAAGTTACGGTTTACCATGTAGTTGTCGAATATGGCACATGCAACAGACAAATGTCCCGATTGAACCCCATGATATCCATGTGTTTTGGAGGATGTTGTCTATGGGCAAAGTTCAAGATATGAGTACATCAAGGGAATTTGCAGTTGATTTGATAAAAAAAAAACCTTTTATCAGATATGGATGGGACTCCTGAATCGCAACAATATCACTATGCTAAACAGTTTTTCGATGTTGTACATCCCCCAACTAACATTTCTGAACCAAAAATAATGCGACACAAAAGGCGTCCAAAGAAGAACTCGACAAAGAGAGACCTCTTAGGTTTAAAAATGTTAAATGTTTACGTCATATTACTTTTTACATTTCTTTATAGTAAATGATTTATGCTTTAATGTTTATAATTATTTTCACCTAAATAGGTTACGAACATGCTAACCGTCAACCAGAAAGAGAATCAGGAGGCAGAGGTAGAGGAAGAGGAAAAGGACGTAGTTCATTAGCATCGACGGGTAATTCCATTCCATACGCCTCTCACCTTCCACCAATGATGATCACTTTCATATCAAGTGTTATAGATGTCAAAGCAAATGGAAATTGTGGTTTCCGAGTTATTGCTCACTTTATTTATCACGACGAAGAAAAATGGGATCAGGTGCGTAATGACTTGATGCATAAACTTACTGACTACTGGGACTTCTACTCAGCCATCAACTTCTTGGAAGGTGACCTTGAAGGATCGTTGGTATGTCTGAATTGGCATACCTCTTCAGCTCCAACTGAGCATTGGTTAAATCTGGGCATGCTCGGTTTCATCATTGCTACACGGTATTAGAGGATTGTGACTTGTTTGTCTACTATATCGATTGGTTGCAATACATGGTTGCCGTTGCAAGCCCGGTCTGTTGATGGACAACCGCCACAACCCTGGACCACAAGTATTGACCTTGGGTGGGTGAATTGTATCCACTTCATAGCACTTGAGATGAAGCCTTCAAGTCCCCTGCCTCGTCTGCCCATTATTCCGAGGTGGGAAGATTCTTGTCACCCAACAATACGACATTGGCTGCCAATTTGGCATGATCGATTTACTAATTACCTTAGTGTAGAGGGTTAAAAATTAAATTTTCACTTTATATTATGTAAAACATTAATTAATTATGAGGGTTAATTGTTATTTTTGCAATAGTGACGGCTGCACGCGATCGTGGGTGATCCACGATGGTTGATGATCCCCCATCTCCTCAGTGTCATCATCATCATCATCATCATCATCAACCGACGGCATCACACGATAATGTGTCCGCTCCCGAAACCACTGCTCGTAACCATCTACAGTGGCGGACGGAATCTTGGCTCCCCTCGATCCGACCCTCTTGAGGTTTATAGAATGATGCTCCCATTGTTGGAAATTGCGAAGCATCTCATCGTGGACACAAATGTACTTCAACGGCTTTGGACCTCTATAAACCTTCGTCGGCTGGAATACATGGCCGGGAATCATTTGGATATATCCAAACTGTCTTAAGCAACGATTGGGCATGTATGACTCAGTGATTTTACGGCAATGAATTATGCCTGAGAACAAACTGATTGGTACCTCCTATGATGGCCTACGTATAAAAGAAGTCCAAATAACCTGGAAAAACAAATATTAATATAAATATCCAAACTTTTATTTGATACATTATTTATAAATGATAAATACTTACGACATCAACAGTCATCCGATCGAGGACTCTACGATACTCCAACAGAGTCTCGGGATCATTTCTTCTTCCACCGAGAGAAAAGGTTCATCTCTTAGCGTATGGCTCTCGAGGGATCCATGTCACTGAACAACTTGGTCTGAATTGAGGAAAGTATTCATAGATCCAAACCTACAATAAAATAAAATAGCGTCAAATAAATTAGCGTCGAATAAAATAACGTCGAATAAAATAATTTAAATTTTACAGTATCCAAACAATTCATTTTTATACATGTAGTAGAGACAAGCACCCAGTCATCTGTCTACAACCAATCCTCGATGCTATACCGAGCTGACGGTATAGAAAGGATAAAGTCGTTGCACCCTAAGCGTGATTGGGCATATCACGGATATCCGTCACATACGGTAGAAAGTGAACATTTACCCGGTTTGACGACTTGTCCATGAACAACGTCGTCCCCATCAACCACAACAAATAACCAATCGTCCTCGGTTGAGTTAAAACATTCTCGCCACCCAAATATTCTTGCAATGTCAAAAATCTAATACCACTTCCCCTCACCTCACTGTCCACCTTGGTAGGAGGCATGCGTAGGAGAACGGCTAAAGATGACTTGATATGGGCTAACTTGGTACTTGCCAAAATGGGGTTCCCGACCACTGGGATCTGTAAAATGTAATGCACATCGTGCAACGTCAGCGTCATCTCCCCGAACGGTAAATGGAAACTGTTGGTTTCCGGCTGCCATCTTTCCACAAAGGCTGATATCAACGGCATGTTCAAGTGTCCCAGGTTACTCCTAGTGATCCACTGAATAGTCTCCATATCATTTATAGTCCAAAGCAATGTTGTTCGGCGGTCTACGGAGCTATGACAACTCAATACTGGCCTCTCCTGTTGAACTTAATGAAATAATCCCTCATCAATATTGAAACATTACTACGTAGTCAATTTAATAAATTTGAGTAAATACTATCATCGTCAATATAATAAATTACCTCGCCATTCCATATTGCAGATGCAATATGACCACGAAATCCAGTAAGTAACTATATGTTCTCGGGTTCACCTCCATGTGGCTCCATTAACATCCAACCATACCCATCCACTTTATCGTCTGAATCATCAGGGTCATCATTACCACCATCACCACGACCTCCTACCCTGCCTCTACTATGTGCTCGGCCCGCTCTCTGTCGTCGACTAAAACCCAAATCATCCTCCTCTTCATCAACTAACCGTTGTTCATCTTGTAGTGCAGTAAATACATCAGCATTCATCGGATCCTTCCCACGCCCGCGTAACATGCTTGAACTACCACTCGCGCCACTCACACCACTACCACTCATACCGCCCATGCCACTCATACCACCCATGCCACTCATGCCACCCATACCACTCATGCCATCCATACCACCCATACCACACATGCCACCCATACCACCCATGTCACCCATCATGTTTAATGAGGCTTATATCTCCTCATCCTTCTCGTAATAAATGAATGCTCTCTCCCCCTCAATGGAGCATTATAAGGAGGCTCAAATGGAATATCGGTGGGGTCTGGACTCCTCCTATCATCTCCGTGAATGGGGGTCCGCGCATAAGCACCCTCATCCCCCTCATTAGTGGATGTGTGTGCCTGATTAACAACTTTCATACGTTTTGAAGTAGTCACAACCCTGTTACGTACTCTACCCAGATCCTCTGCCTATACTGGACGTTTCCCTCGTCGACGTCCGGGTTCCATCTATTACAAAAAAATAAATACAAGTTAGGTTATGAAGCGATAAGAATTATCTATAAAACATTTTTGTAATATATACACACATCTATTACATCTATTACATAAGTTTTTTTTTAAAAAAAAAACATGTATTTTTTTTTGAAAAAACACAAATCATCCCCCACTTTTGGTTTTATTTCAAAAAAAAAAAAATGAAAACTATAACTATATATATATACCGGTTTTGTGACGTCGAGTTCTAACTATTCTCTTAGCTCGGGCTCCTATCATCGCTTCCCGCATGATAGCGGGAAGGAAGTCGCTCGCTAGCTATATGCGACAGACATGAAAATCCTCGTCATATTCTACTTTCTGTCTATGAGAGTGTGGAAAGAAGACTCTATTGGAATCTACTTCTCATTGAGATCTTTATATATAATCAGAGGGGCGGTTTATCGAGAGACTATATATATATATATATATATGACACATATCACATATCTTTTGCTCCAAAAAAACATGTTTAAAAAAAATCAAAACAACCGCTACAACACAGTGGTTTTCGTACATTATAACCGCTACAGACCAGCAGATGTATTTAATAACTACCACGACTCACCAGCGGATGTATTCATCAACTATCGTGACTCACTAGCGGTAGTGGTATAAAACATCCGCTACAAATTCGCGGATGTTTTATGCCACCGCCGCTGGTGAGTCGCGGTAGTTGATGAATACATCCACTGTGCCCTAGCGGTTCTTTCACGCCAAATTGAAAAGAAAAAAAAAACGTGCAGATTGCCTAGCTTCTTCAACAACAAATTGAAACAGAAGAGGTGTGAGAGATTGAGATACCTGGAAATTGAAAGATTGTACAACTCCTCTCTTCTTTCACTTCATGCTCGGTTTTGAGGGATTGAGAGAGATGTAGGCTGGTTGGAGTGAGAGTGAGAGAGAAATTAGAAGAGAGATGTGAGAGAGAAGAAAGATGTGAGAGTGGGAGAGAAGAGAGATGTACGATTTCTGGGGAGTGAGAGACATTAGTGGGGGAGAGTAGGGAAAGAGAGGGAGACGGGAGAGAGAGAACACTGTGCACTGGAAATGGGAGTATGAGAGTAAGGGGGGTGTTGGCTGGTTTAGGGAATTAATGGAGGGGTGGGTAATGTGTAAATGTAGCTAGGGGTAGTTAGGTCATTTTATGTATTAAATGGTGTTACATTTAGGGGTTTAGGTGTTACGTTTAGGTGTTCTATTCATTTTTTTGGAACATGGGATGGGAGGCTAATTTTATTTTTAGTTGTTCTTTAATGCAACTAATGTACCCGTTGATGGATTAGGCTAGTTTTTCTTTGGTTTCCTATTGGGTTTAAATGTTTTTAATCTGTGTTTATGGATATTTGTTTTGTAGCGGTTGTTACAAGAATTTCAATTTCTTTCGTAACCTTGCTTTCGTGCTTGCTTTGGATTGGTCAATTTCGGTTTAGTTTGTAAATGTAATGAGGTTTATTGATCTCAATTAGGCTTATGGGGCTCCAAGTTTATTGGGGAAGAAGGCCTTTGGGTCTTTTTTCAAAATCTAGGAACTCAATTGAAAATTATGATATAAGTTAAGTTTGAAAAAATTTCATTTTAACCCTTACTTAACACACGTGTGAGGTAAATTTTTAGCGGCATCCACAAAAGGACTATTGTTGTGAAAATTTCATAATCGTAGAACCCAAATTTGACAAAAAATTGTCAAGGGACTATTACTATGACTGACCTATAGTTGAAGGACCAATGCTGCGATTTGCCCAACAAAAAAAAAATGTTCAAACAACAACTAACCGATGCGCATGGAAGGATCTTAGACGTGAGCGTGACGTTTATGGTGTTTGTTAGTATTAGCTATTGTCTTCTTAAAATAACTTTTTAGCTTTTACACTTCAATCCCTACAATTTTCAGAACTATCATTCTAAGCCTCCAAAACATTTGCCAGGTTTATAAATACGTTAAATAAATCCCCGAACTCTTAGAAACATTTTTAAGGCTTATTAAGATCGTATCACCCATTATCTATTTATGTCCTATCTCCTTCTAAAATCTAATAGTTATTGTATGGATATTTCTAAAACCTAATAATTATTGTTTCATCCAATTACATTCAAAGTTTATGTTCATATCACAATATCACATCTATCTTGAATTAGACTCCAAACCACCGTCACTACCACTTCCACGGCTCCACCTCCATATCTCATTTTTTTCATAGCATTGCCCTTATAGGTTCAACCATCATAGTTGTCTTCTCTCATTCGTCCAAAGTAACTTCATCGTGATGTATCATTTGATATGCACACATTCGTCATCGTGATATATCAATTTGGAACCATGATGCATGAAAGTAAACTTTAACGATTTAATAATATTATCATGCACTAAAGTGATTAAAAATCTATCAAAGTAGACCGACTCAAAATTTTCCCAAAGAAATACTTGTGTTATAGTTGAGCTTACATTGTCATTAGGCCCATTCTTTCCTAAGTAGCCAAAAAATTTAGGCATTATTTTGGGCATAAACAACAAGAACACAATAAACACACATCCGGAAAGAAGAAATAGCCTCCAATATTCAGATCCGTCATGTACAATAAATAAAACTGTAGATTTGATGTTACATGACCCTAGGTAATTAACACCCTTAATCATACGTGACATTTATTCTCTCTTCATTCACATTCAATTAAAACGAACCTCTCCAATTCAAATGTTGTTTTGATATTATTTGACATGCATCCCACCACTAATATGAAATTTGACACAAAAAAGGGGGAACAACCAATAAAAAAAAGTTTTTATAAAAGAAAAATGCTAACTAGAATATTTTCACACCCTCAAGTAGAATATAAACAATTAACATTATTATCCACAATCTGAACAAATTTGGTTGACACGTCATATCCACATCTCTCATCCACATTTGCATTGAATATGTTTTTTCTTTCACATCTATCACTCGCTTGAAGGAGTATATTTTACCACAGATACACAACACCAAACCACGTTGATCCATTCATTGTCTAGTACACGAATCATGTGTCTCAAAAAAATAAATGTTTAACATACTTGAAATTAAGGAATCAGGTGTTCATATCAAAGGAGCAAACATAGGATTTCTCCAAAAGAATTGTCCCGATGATACTGCGGTAGTAACACCAAACAAAACTAAAGAAAAAAACTAAACTCTTCCTTCTCAGTCATGTTCACCAAACAGCACCAAAGAGACCTGTACCTAGCCTACACCAGATATTTACACTTGACTTCAGAATTCTCAATGCCAACTCAAGCCCTTCATCAAGCATATGATTACAAAACCAGCCAGAATGTTCCAGCGAAATTCTGCATAGAAAAGAAAAGGCAAGGGTAAAAAAGAGAGAAAAGAATACATGCTAGCTGACTTCCCTGTCATAGGTAATACCATCGTAGCCATGTGTGCTCAGAAGAGACGTGAAAACAGAAAATAGGTCGTAGAGAAAATGTACAAGTATTACTAGCCAACACTAAGTATCAAAAAATATGTTGCGCGACTAAAGATGCCTACATCATATAAACAAGTCATATTAAGGAATGACAATCTGTTCAAAATTAAAGCCAAAGAACGGATCATTCAGAAACTGCAACAATGTCGTAGAATTAATTCTACTTGGTATTTGCTCTTTGGTTCTCCCTCACACTATATCAAGATTCAAGCCAAACCAAAACAAGTGTGCTCTTGCCAGAAGAAATGTAGATGCATACTCATTCTTGTGGTGCTACTTTTGCCATAGATTAGCATGTTACGTTTCAAGGATAAATTTGAAATATGTACCCAATATATACTGTATAACTTCTTTCTTTTTGATTTATAACCATTTTCGCGTGCCCCTTTTCAGAATAGACTTAATCTCACTACTAGTACCTCCTAAATATGGAAAGGGGAATGTAAAGCTGTTCAATGAAGCTCTACTTGGGAAATGGTTGTGGAGGTATCTTACGGAGAGGGAGGCCCATTGGTGGTGGAGAGTAAATATGGAAATGGGAATCATTCTTGGTTTCCTGCTGCCATCGATGAACCTTTTGGGGTGGGTCTTTGGAAAGGAATAAGTAGAGGTTGGGATAATTTCGTCAGACATATCTCTTTTGAAATTGGTGACGGTTCTTCAGTTATGTTTTGGTATGATAACTGGTGCGATGGAGGGGAGTTGTGCAGATTATTCCCAAATCTGTTTGCTCTGGCTAGACAAAAGGAGTGCTCTATAAAATCTGTGCTTAATTTGGTGGAGGGAAGGTTCTTGTGGAATCCTTCTTTCCGCAGAAATGTTCAAGATTGGAAGATTGAATCAGTCGCAAGATTGCTCGAGTTATTATATACTCAGAAGGTTGGCCTTCCAGCAGATAAAGTATTATGGGAGGACGTCAAAAGTAAAGTGTTCACGGTGAAAGGGTATTACTCAAAGCTGGACAGCAGCCATAGAAACTTATTCCCGTGGAGGTCGATATGGAAATCTGGGGTTCCAAGCAGAGTAGCCTTTTTGGCGTGGGAGGTAGCAAACGGAGCCATTTTAACAGGTGATAACTTGAGGAAAAGAGGCCATCTGTTTACTAACCAGTGCTATCTTTTTGGTCTGTTTAACATATCGTGGGTGCTTCCAAACTCTACCAAGGACCTTTTCTGGAATTGGTCTTACTTTGGGAGGAGCAAGAGCAGGAATAGGCTTTGAAATGTTGCCCCGTTAAGTGTATGCTGGACGATCTAGAAAGAAAGAAATCGAAGGGCGATATTGAAGAGGGTTTTAAGTTAGCTTTGAGGAAATCGCTGCTCTCTAACATGCTAGAATATGGAGTGTAGGGGCAGATCATACTATGAATCATAGTGATAATACTAGTGCAGATCTTGTGAATATCTTTCACATTGGCTAGTGGGTATATTTTTGTGTAGTGTATACTTCTTTGTAAAGGATACGTCACCTATTTTGACGCTCTTCATTTATATATACTTTACCTTCATCAATTTTTTTTTGTCTTTTTTTTCTTTTGAGGAGTCGTACTCTTAATAACTGAAGAAGTTACATTGACCAAAATTACAAGTTCTGGAAGCTACCAATCAAGTAAATAGTGTCAAAGCTGTGTGGCAGCAGCCCATAGTCATCTGAGAATGAGGGCTAGGACAGGGACACTGCCAATGGCTTCTCTCACTTCCAATTATCTCTACACGACCTCCCGCTACCCCGAGAGAGAGAGGAGCGAAGAAGATAGATATTGATAATCTTTATTCAAAACCCTCAATCGTTTTTCCATAAGGAGCTGATACAAAGTTACCAAACATTATGTTGAATGGGACTGGCATTGAAACATTCTAATAGATGGCAAGCTAGGGGTAGCTTCGTGTAAATGCAATAGATTTGATGGTCTCCAAAACAGTCATGTCGATTATAGTGAAGGCGGAGCATCTTACATTAGTTTAATCTATTGATATTTGTGGTACTAGAGGAGACAAGAAAAATATTTCAATTTGCCAGAAATTATTCAGGAATCCATGTTTTGGAACATTTGTACCAAAACACTTAGCTAGGGAAATAGTGTATTCTCTTAACTTACAGCTTAGATATGAATGAAAAACACTATCAATAAGTGAAGTGCCATGCCATTATCATCTAAAGAAAAAAAAGGGGGCCTGTTTCCTGGAAAGCTATTTGGAAGACTAAAGCTCCGGCTAGAGCTGCCTTTTTCATATGGGAAGTGGTGAATGAAGCTATTCTTACGGGGGATAATCTTCAGAGGCGTGGTAAGGTGATAGTGAGATGGTGTTACATGTGTAAAAGGAATGGTGAGAGTGCTGATCATCTTATGCTTCACTGTCCGGTGGTGGGTGCGATGTGGGATTTCATTTTCTGCATCTTTAACTTATCTTGGGCTATGCCGGAATCAATCAAGGATCTCTTCCTTTGATGGTCTTTGCACCAAAGGAAATGAAGAGATTTTATTTGGCAGACTATTCCTTTGGGAGCGTGCTGGGTGATTTGGAGAGAGAGAAATAGGAGAGCGTTTGACAATGAGGAAAAGCCTCTGTCGGTGCTGAAGAATGAACTTCTTTAGCTGCTGTTTTTTTGGTGTATTGACGGTGTTAGGCCTGAGGTCAACTCTTTTGCTGACTTTGTAGCGAACATATGTAATCTGTAATTATTGGAGTTCTCCTCTTGTGTACATAGGATGCGGCACCTGCTTTGCCGCTTTTGTTATTAATACATACTTATCAAAAAAAAAAAAAGGGAAAGGGAAGAAAAACCAAACGAAAAGATATATATATATATATATATATATATATAGAGAGAGAGAGAGAGAGAGAGAGAGAGAGAGAGTGGGGGGGCATACCATTGTTGATTCTTCCTGAACTCAGAAAGAACTGGGTATATATTCTCAAAGGCGGCATATGTTTCATCTCTAACCTAAGAAGGAATGGAATCGGATATATTTGTTAAATCAACCAGGAATGACATACATACTAAAACATTGAGCAAAAGAGTTCTGCCATTACCTTAGCTCCAGTAATAACAATTTTCCCAGAAACAAAGATAAGCAAGACAACTTTGGGCTGTTTCATACGATAAATTAATCCAGGGAACAGTTCTGGTTCATACTGTACCAATGAAAGCAAACAATGAGTGCAAGACAACAGAAAAGGAATTTCATGAAGACCTCCCCTATCATAAACAACCCAAATCATATCTTAGCACAACACCATATACTCTAAGACACGTAATTTCGTTTACATCATTTTCTGAAACAGTTGACGAGAAATCCATCCAGCTGGCCCAATTAGTTGATCTGAGGTGAAGTGGAGTAGGGTTGAGTTCATATTTTCTGCAACAGTTGGCATATCCAAGGAACAATGTAAAAGATCCACACATAGATGTGAAATTTGAAATACAATATATATTCCTTTATTTGCTATTCATAAAATTAGTAACGTTGTTACCACTCCTCATGTGGTCCTGATTTCTGTAAAATAACTTCTTTAGAAGTTTCGTCTTTAAATTTCCTAGTTTCAGCATGAGAAACACTAATGATTTTCAAGCTCAAAATCTTATACTGCTACAACATGCAGGTTATTATCTTAAATAAGGACTTGAACACAAACTGGGAGGAGTCCATTTCTTTAGGGGCATGCTAACAAGTGAGCCAGTTGCCTTGACCACTTTCTAACATATAGTTTGTAGTAGATTTTTTCGCATTGGAAATCAAGATTTTACCATGACGGAAATTTAAGAAGATGATCCATTTTTGATTGTCCAACCCGTCGACCCAATCTCGCTTAGATAGCTGTACGAATGACTATACAAGCTACTCTTTGTTTGGAAAGTCGGCATTTGCCTTCATAGCAGCTCCCAATCCTAGACTTTGTTGCTATCACAATTTTCCCTATCAGAAGCTCAGATGAAGTTCTAACCATCTGTCAGAAAAAAAAAAGGTATGGATCTTGTATGATTCCCAAGAATTTCTTCGAAACCCTCCCTACTGTCTTTGAAATTCTCAACATTATAAATTAATGGAAACTGGCATTCTGGAAACTTCTTGTTTGAAAAGTGGTGGATGAGCCAAGGGCGTAACATCTACACCTAGGTGTGATTGATATTCAGTAAGGGTGTTCGTTGCATTTGCTTCAAGGTGTACCAAATAGGCTAGAAACTGGTGAGTGTTGCTACTTAGCTTAGATTAGCAACTTGGAACATAGGAATCATTACTGGGAAAGGGATGTAGTTAGTAGATACTATGATTAGAAGAAAGATCAATGTAGCATGTCTACAAGAAACAACATAGTTAGAGAAGAAAGCTAGAGAGTTGAAAAATACAAGTTTTAAATTCTACTATACCGGAAAAGATAGACACAAAAATAGGGTTGACATAGGTGTAGGAAAGAACCTAAAAGACGATGTTGTATCCTTTACTAGGAACGGAGATAGATAAATACTTATAAAATTGCTAGTAGGGAAAATTTCACGTAATGTACCACAAGTAGGATTAGACCAACAAACTAGAGATCAATTTTTGGAGAGTTTAGATGACTTAGTTCAAGGGATATCTGGAAGCAAGAAAATATACTAGGGGAAATTTCAATGGTCATGTGGAGAGGAGCATGTCGGGTATGAGTTCGTGCATGGAGGATGTAGTTTTGTTGATAGAAATAATGGTGGAGTAACTATTTTTAGATTTTGCGGTGGCGGATGACTTAGTGATAGCGAACACATGTTTTAAGAAGAGGAAAGAGCATTTCATTTTTTTTTTGATAAATAAAGAGATATTATATATAAAAAGGCGTAAAAAAAGGAGACGCGTCCTTTGTACACTAGTGGTATACAAGAAGCCTAATCTAAGCAAAAGTTATTCACACAATTCACAAAAGGACTGCTGACTAGACCAAAAGAAGAGTCTATCTCTGAACACCAATTCAGCAAAGTGCACAACAAGCAGTTCCTAAGCTGGGCCAGCGAGGCTTCCACATTATCAAAAATTCTATTGTTACTCTCCTTCCAAATTATCCAAGTAACCGGAACAATGTCCGAAAAATCATTACACCTCCTATGATTGTGTCTCCGCCAACTTAGAAGCAGCTCCCTAACTGAATTAGGCATTACCCACGACATTTTGAACAGCCCCAAAATCATACTCCACAGATCACAAGTAACCGGACAATGAATTAAAAGATGGTTGACACTTTCCTCATTGCTTTTGCACTGTTGCACATGTAACACCAATTGACAAACACTATCCTTCTTTTCCACAAGTTGTCCCCAGTCAAAATGGCCCCATGACAAGCCTCCCAAGCAAAAAAAAATTGACTCTATTAGGAGCGCAATTCCTCCATACACCTCTCCAAGGGAAAGAAGGATCCTCTTTGCCTGTTAGAGCTCGATAACAAGATTTAACCGTGAACTTCTTTGAGCTCGAGGCAGCCCACCTCACCGTATCCTCCCTGCTATCATCAATTAGGAAGTAAAGTCTTTTGAAAATTTCTGCACTTATTTCCATTTCCCGACCCTGCAAATTCCTACGAAACACGGGATTCCACACCACCTTCCCTTGCTCTACATGAAGCACAAAACTGACACTATAGTTCTTATCCTAAATTGAAAAGTGCGGGGAAAAGTCTCTTACGTTCTTCCTCCCCACACCACTTATCCCTCCAAAATTTCACTTTCCCTCCACACTCTACGTCGAAAGAAATCTGTCTCTCAAAAGCTTCCCAACCTTTGCAAATACCACCCCACACCTTGACCAGAAGAATTGAATTTACAATTTGAGAATCAATTGTGATCCCCTTTGCCACATTCGCAAGTAACCACTTTCCTCCACAAACCATTGGTGTCGGTCATGTAACGCCAAAGCCACTTACCAAGCAAAGTTTTGCTGAAACGACCAAGATTTTTAATGCCTAAACCTCCATCACGGACATCATAGCACACTTTCTCCCATTTTACCAAATGAAACTTCCGTTCCTCTCCTTGCCCTTCCCACAAAAAAATCCATCTCCATCTTCTCCAAAATACACTGAACTGAAGCGGGCAGCACAAAAAGAGAAAAAAAATAAGTGGGCAAACTAGATAGGGTGTTTCTGATGAGAATTAGTCTCCCTGCCTTGGACAATAATTGTTTCTTCAACCCTGACAACCTGTGAATAAATCTATCCACTACTGTATTCCACATCTCCTTGTTCTTAAACATCACTCCAATCGGCAACCCGAGATAGGTCGACGGAAGAGAAGAGAACCTGCACTCAACACCGAAGCCATTGAATGAATGTTTACCACGTCTCCGACCGGGATGATCTCATTTTAAGCAATGTTAATACGAAGACCTGACACCATCTGGAAAAAAGTGAGCACTAAACGAAGATACCCCAGCTGCTTTATCTCTGATTACAAAATATTAAGGTATCATCCGCAAAGAAAAGATACGAGATGATCACCACTTCATGCCAATTCCAAAACCTTGAATAAATCCACCTCACTGCTTTATCTATCAACCTACTCAGTGCCTCCATTACGAGAATGAAAAGTAAAGGAGAGAGCGGGTCTCCTTGACGTAACCCCCCTCGAGCTCTCAAAAAATCCAGCCGGCTCTTATTTGGGAGACGGTCCCCTCTTGGTATTTGGTGGATTATATGGAGAGAGCGGAACATTAGAGCTTTTGATAATGTTGAGACATCGGTGGTGGATCAACTGAAGGCTTCTCTTTTGCGAATTCTCTTTCATTGGTGCATAGAGGTGGATCATTCCGATAATTCTTTTGTGGATTTTGTGAAAAGCTTTAGCCTTGTGTAGTTAGTTTTGTATACGTCCAGTGTACAAAGGATGTGTCTCCGTTTTGGTGCTCTTATTTCTTAATATATATTTTTACTTTAAAAAAAAAAATCAGTCGGCTTACCGTTAACCATAACCGAAAACCGAGCTATACAAAACATAACCCACTTTCTCCATCTACCATTGAAACCCATCCTCTCCAGCATATACAAGAAAATCCCAACGTACAAGATCATATGCTTTCTCAATGTCAAACTTACACAACAACCCCAGCTTCCCACTCAATTTCCTGGAATCCACGATTTCATAAGGCAATAAACGACGTATCAACAATTTGACAACCACCCACGGACGCATGCAGAGAAGCCGATATCAATTTTCCAATGATCCATGTAATACCCCGATTTCTGGTTAGCTTGAATTGCGTGCAATGCTCGTATTTCTTCCTTTGTTGAATGCTTGTTTGGTTTGTGAGAAAGTCTAGATGTGTATGAGAGATCACATTAAGACCAAAATACTATTAAGAGATGCCATATAGTTGTTGACTTGCTAAAGTCACAAGTCGTAACTCAACGATAGTCGGAATGCGACGCAATTGAGAGTTTGCTTGCGTTTTGTGTTCCTGACCTCGATTTGGTAATAGATCTCTACATGATGATTGATTACCATGTTTAGATGTGTTATACTTCTAGTTGGATGAATTCCTTAAGTCTTGTGAGATTCTGACGCTTCGAAGATAGCAATCGTCCTTATTACATAGTTCGAGATTGAGCCGTGTGATCGTCTCGTCTTTCGGGAGTTCTTTCCTCCTATCTGTTGTTCATCATCTGAGAAACATTCAGGCCTATTCAATAGCCTTTTTAAGTGTTTATAATCTTGTGTTGTTGCCCGTTGGTTTGTGGTTTCATTCGACGTTTCGTTAGCGAGTTGTTGTGCCTTACTTCGGTTTCGCTCCGAGTTGTTTCGGGAGTTGTTTATGGGAGTTTAGACCTACTTTGAAAGTGGTTTGAGACTTGTTTGGTTTAGCTAAGTGTTTGAGGTGTTTTAGGGTTGAATTATAGGCCATTTTGGAGCTTTAAGGCTTGCGGTTGCATGCGGGATAGACCGAACGTGAACAAGATTGCACAAAACTCACCAAGAGAGGAAATTGGTATGAAGCGGTCGCATCCTCTTGGCACCATGCAACTGCATGGTGCTATGAATAGACTTGTCCCTGTTTTGATATTTTGATGTGTAATTCCTATCCTACCCTCATTAAACCTCCTCTAAACCCTTTCTAACCCTCATACTTAGTCCTAATCATGTCCTAACATGTTTGGGGAGTTAATTACGATTTGATTAGAGGTTGATTACATCTAATGATCACTAATTGTACCAAGGAAATCCCATTTGTGCCCTCATTAATTGGGGAAGTATAAATAGGCTAATCCCCTTGCAAATTCAGCAGATTTCTCTCATTTATTCCCCTTCACAATACGTATTAGAGAGTGAGAGAGAGGGAGTCCATGGAAGCTTGGAGCCCTAGCCTTCTTCCTCCAATCCATGAAGATCCGACCGTTGGATCGCCTCCAAACTTCGGATTCGTGAAGCCCTCGACGAGTAGAACAACTTCACCGATCGGATTTTCAATCTTTGAAGTTTTCATTCAACCAAGGTAAGCTACTACAATCCTCCTTCTATGGATTTTGTGCTCATTGACCCTAAGGAAAACAAAGAGGCTTGCTATTTGAGGTCAATGAGTACACATGTATGTTGTGTGTGATTTTATTTTGAGTTTTGAATTTTTGGTGGGTGAACTTGTTAGAAGCATGAATAGGATGTTTTATGTGTAATGAAGTATGTTATTAAGCTTCATTTGGTAAGTTGGACTTGAGAATTATGGGTATATAATTTCCTAAAAACCTAGGGTTTGACTATATGTTGATGTAGTAAATGGGTTATTGATGATATGTATGATTTTTGGAGTTTTATTGGATATTATGAATTATTGGAAATTATACATGGATATATGTTTGGAAGTTTGGAAGTATACTTGATGAATTTCTATTTTTGGTTGTGAGCATGAATAATGAATTATCACTATGGATTACATGATTAAAATGTAATGTTTGACTTTATTGGATTGTGTTGACTTTTATGCATATAAGAGTATGTTGTTCAACTCTAATTCATGAATTGAAGGTTATGAGCATGCTAGATGAATTTATATCTTGGTTATGAGCATGCTAGATAAAATTACATCTTGTTTAGATAAATGGTTATTTTGGATGAAAGCGTGCTTTATTAAATGCTATATTGAGATGCATGCTTGAAATGTGATGATTGACTCTAAATATTAAGTGTTGATCTATGAACCATGTTTTGGGGATTTTGTTGGGAAGATATGGATTATGTTGGGTTGCACAATGTTGCTAACCTTGAGAACTTAGCCATGAATTTTAGCTAATGAATAATAGGAGGGCTATGATGCAAATAGCTTCTATGTCTTCAAATTTGAAAAGAGTAGAAATGACTCAACGGAGTCGATTATGGGACTAATATGAACATAGTGAATTACATATTGAGATCCTACGGAATTTGGAGTAGTTTTGATGGAGGTTAAGCCTCCGAGCGTTTTCAAGTGTATGAAGAACACTTGGGTATTAGAGACTTGATATTATTGCTCTAATGTGTTTATGTACTAGTTAGCATAGAAATGCATAACTATGTGATTTAAAAGTAAATATCTACTTGATTGGATTAGTGCGGTGTTGTACTTTTCCTATGGTTGAACATGTGAGTATATATTACCTGTGCTTGTGTTTGAGTCCAGCTGGCGGATTTTTGGTTTGAGTTTTTGGCGGGACGATGCATTGTCTTCACGAATTGTAGGATTCGTGATCACAATGGATCGCCGCGCCGGGTTTGCACACACCCCTCCATCGATGGCCACGGTGGGGATGTAGCTGATCATTGCTAGAGTAATACACCTACCTTTGATAGCTATGGAACCCGAAACGGGGACTGTTTTCGGGGACGTCGATATCCACCAAAGGGATCATAAGGTTGCACGTGTTTTGCAGGAGCTACACGGCGGATGTGGAAAAGGAATCATCTTCTCTCTCTCTCATATGGTTTATTTTACGAGCACGTATATGAATTGTTGTGCTACGTAGTTAATGATATGATTTACATGAGATGATGATTACTTGATGAAATGTTATAATAGAAATGTAACATGCTAATGAAATGATGATTTCTATGATATTATGTTACACTAAAAATATAACATGTTATTCATGATTAGAATGGAAACAATAGTCTCCCATTTACGAATGATTATATGAGTTGTAATGAATGAAGAATTATGAGACTCATGGTATAATTGGGGTATGTGGATGGTGGTTTAATGATAAGTTAAAATGTGGAAATAAAATGCTACACATATTGAAATTGAGAATCATATTCTATTTGATATGGATTACTTCATGATAAATTATGTAAAACTATGTTCAATGTGACTATGGATGAAATTGGGTTTATGTGAGAATTATACCATAAAATGATATATCATAAGTATGACATGAGATATACATGCTTTATTTGAGCATAATGTCATGCCATGACATTGCATCTTTAGTAGCTTACTAAGTCATTATGACTTACTCGTTTACTTTGTTTTCCTTGGATTCGAGCCGAGCTAATAATTCGAAGGAATCCGCCAAGTCTACGATAGAAGTGTGAATTTTATGAAAGTTGCTACTATTATTATTTTTGTAACCTTGGTTTTGTTGGAAAGGACGTTTGGGAAGTGAAGTTATATAGACTTCACTATGGATAGTAAAGCTTGTGTTTTTATTGGTTCATGTACTTGTTAAATTATCAATACTTGGTTTTTGTGAGCCGACAAATGTTAGTCGAGCCATGTTTGTTTAAGTACGAATTTATTCCATCTTGAGTAACATTATTGTTGGTTATATTGCACTCCGACATGTTTAGCCGTGGAGTGTGTAGACTAGAGTTTTAGACTTAGTTAATGTTGGGTTCCGGCTGTAACGTCGCCGATGACTTGGTTATATATATTGTTTATAATTGTAACAGGTGGTTTGTAGTATGTGCCCAATGCTGCGTCACGTGCGTCGAATTTTTGGGCCGAGAGATTTACTATCTCTTTGGTTGTTTTGTATTTCGGAGCTTGTTAGCTCGGGTCCATTTAAGTTATTCGCTTCCGCATTTGTTGAGTCGTTGGTGTATCGTTGTTATAGCCTTACCCTTTGCTTGTTATTTTATGTGTTTTGGCGGCACGACCTTGGGGTCTCGTATTGGGATCCGGGTCAGGTCGTCACAATGCACCTCAATCTGATAGGACCTTTGATAACAATTTATAAAAACCACCCACTAGACTGATAGGGCAAAAATCACCTAAATTGGTAGCACTTGTCTTCTTCGGAATAAGGGTAGTGAACGTTGTAGTAAAGAGCATCCATAATATTCGCGTTTATTTCCCAGCAATGCAAGAACAAAGCCATAGTGGATGTTCATCCGAGCCTAGAGCCTTAACACCATTTATAGTGCGCAAGGCTGCCACCACCTCCTCCTCCGAGAAAGGACGCTCTAAAGAACATCTCTCTTCATGATCAAGAGAACTGAACTCTACACCCTCAAGTTTCGGTCTCCAAGCCCCGACATCAGAGTATAGATTGGAGTAATAATTCACAATTGCCTCCTTAATAGCATCCTGGTCTTCTAATATGCTCTCACCAATCGAAATCTGTTGAATCTGATTAAACTTTTTGTGAGCATTCACCATTTTATGAAAGAATTTTGTGTTCTTATCACCTTCTTTGAGCCATTGGACCCTCGATTTCTGCCTCCAACATACTTCCTCCTTGAGTAATAATTGTTCTAGCTCACTCCTCAACCCCTTACGATGCTCCTCTTCCATATTACTCAGCCCTCCTGCTCCTGCCTTCACATCTAGGTCCCTAACCTCTTCCATAACCTTCTTAATATTAATCTCAATCCTCCCAAACACCTCCTTATTCCATATTTTCAAATTTCTCTTCAAAATTTTTAGTAATAAAATCAGGATTTCCACAAATATCATACGAGTGCCACTTTTCCCGAAACCACTCCAAAAATCTCAGGTCTAGCAGCCACATATTCTCGAATCTAAAGGGGGATTTTCCTCTCCTCAACCCTCAAGCATCAAAGGAACATGATCCGAGACCGCTCGAGGTAAACATCGCTGAACACATCATCCCACTCTACTCAAACAGAAATCTGTCGATCCATGAGAATTGAATTCTATCTCCATGTTTGAACCAAGTGAACTCACCACCCGACAGACTAATATCCACCAACCCCAACTCATTTATAAAATCGTTAAATTCCATCGTTGCCCGTGAATAAGAACTAGCGCTCGCACATTCCCGAGGATACCTGATCACATTAAAGTCTCCTATGCACCAAGGTGCATTCCATCTCAATCTAATCTCCCTCAGCTCATCCCATAATCTGTGACGTTTGTTGACTGAACACGGCCCATAAACACCTAAAAAAATCCACTACTTGTCACTGTCCACTCATTTCAGCAAACACGAAACTGTAGACTCTCCCACCACTGTATCTATCTTCAAAACTAACCTTTTATCCCACATAACAAGAATCCCTCCAGCTGAACCCACTGCCTCTGAGTAGACCCAATCCGACCATCTGTCACTTCCGAGGCTGCTAATAACCCTTCTGTCAATATTCTGCATCTTCGTTTCCTGAAAGCAAACTAAATGTGGTTTCCACCTTCTGAGTAGAGCATTAATAGTTTGTCTCTTTTTAAAATTGTTAATACCCCACACGTTCCAGGATAAGATCCGTAAATCCATTACAAACACTAAATATGATTCCGAGAACTCCTTCCCTCTCTCTTATCCCTTCTCGTCAGTTCGAAATTCAAACTACTACATACTTGTTTCAGCTCATGTTTTCCCCTGTCCCTCGCCGATGTCTGCTTCGATCCCCTACTTGTTTCAGCCTCCCTCCACTTGCTCTCTATATCCAAAAGTAAATTCATAATTTTGTCCTCGAATCCATCGTAGGATACTCCCAAAAATCGACCAATTCCTTTAGCGAGCCTTCTAACCAAGATTGATAATTCCTCGTGTGCCACAGTTCTTCAACATCTCTGAATCATCATTGTCCGTATCTGCGTGAATCACTGTGAGTGGGGTACAATTAATTGGTTCAGTCAATTCTTCCTCTAGCTCCTCCGTCCGAACACCCACATGGAGATTCTGAGTCTCTTCTGAATTGGTTGCTTCTGTACCTCGATTCGAACTCCCCTCTTTAGGAAAGATATCTCTTTCGGTCTGTGTTTGTCTCCTCTGAGCTACTAACCATAGGCTCACCTTCCGCACTCTCTGAGCTCTCCTCCGTATGGAAACGGTCATCTTTAGCAGAAAATTTTGTTCCTATATGAGTTCCTTCTCTTACCTCTCGTTCTGTGTGCCCCTTTGCAGAATTTCTATCCATATCAACCTCTTGCCTCAGCTCATTCCCGTCTCCATTTGAGTTGGCCGAAAATCCCTTTTGATCGTCGATGTCATCTCTGCGTGAAACTCAAATAAATCCAAGTCTCTCCATCTCATATTCCATATCACCAACTCAACTTGCACTCCTTGAGCCCTATCCTCAACAGTGATTGGGTCTTCTTTTAAGCCCGAACCATATCCCGATCCCGAACTACTAGTAGAGTCTGTTTCTCTTTCATTTTCGAATTAATAGGAGCTCAAATGGCCTTGGCCCTATCTTTCCTTTTGAATGAGCCTCTGCCAAGCCCATCTCTGATCTTTCTTAACATGAAACCCAATCCTCCTCCTTGAGCTCTCTGCCTTATTCAAGCCTTCTGTGACTTTATCCTTCACTTCACCGTTTTGATTAAAAAATTCAAAATTTGAATTTTGCTGACCCCATGCGCTCTGCTCCACCTCTCCAGCTTTATTCCTGAATCTGACGACGTTCTGTCTCCCCCTCCTATCCACCTGCTGCTTGCGTGCGTGAGTTACACCTTCCTTCCAAGGGTAGTTTCCCCCATTATCGATTGCAAGCCTCTGCCCTCCACCCTTTAACAAATCTCGGTGCGAAGTGCACAACGGCGCAGTCTCCACCCAAATCGGAATAACAAAAAATTTAACGTGTGCCAGCATCTCATGATTCTCATCCCTACGACGAACCAGAATACGGGTCCATCTCAAGTCACGTTTATACTCTGTAGGTTCATCGACCCCCCACAAAGCCTCCACAGACCTCCCCAATCTTCATAGAAATCTATTTGCTCCACATATGAAGAGGCAAATCCAGAGCCCTAACCCACACTTCCTTTGGCTTATAACCTTCATGAAAGCACAGACCCTCTTGCTTCCAAATCTCCAAATTCAGAGCACTTCCATTAACCACCCACCTTTTAATGTTCATGATGCGATGAGCCTCCTCATTGGACGGAAAAGTAAACATGAAGCACTTTCCACTCAAATCGAAAACCTTGACTCCACCAGAAACTTTCCAATGAGTATTTACCCATCTCTGAACTTCCTCCTTAGGTGGAGTGGGATCTTCCAGGGCACCTACTCTTCCCACTAAACAGAGACCAAGAAAATCCAGATTACCTTCACACAACTCTCCTCCACCTCGAAGTCAATTAAAGAACTTCCATTGCCCTTCAAGATGAGATGATCTAAGTTGGGCCAAGGAGGGATCTCCGCCGCCTCTTTGTATGATTTCCTTTGGTTCTCCTTATCACTCTTCACAAATCTCTTAATTTTTCCAGCTCTCATATCCCATCCTATCTCAGGAGCCACCTCCAGGACCATGATCATAGCAGGACTACCTTTACCTTGAACCGAAATCCTTAAGAAAACACCTTGACGATTTCTTTCTTTAGCAAACATCACCTCCCTCCACTTCCCTGATCTTTTCTTCCAAAACAGCCCTCTATGATGGGAAGCTTTCTCCAACCAATAGCTGATCCATAAGGTTTTCAAGTGAAAAGGTGGCTACGTGAGTTCAGCCCCGATTTCTTTCCATGAATTTAAACCCTACCCAATTGTTGACTGAGACACGAACCACATCAAAACTCTTCCATCCTGCCTGAAAATAAGCTTTGTCTTCCATGCTTTTTTTTAACGGTCTCTCTCCTCTCTTAGTTGGCTGAGTCTCATCTGAGGAAAACACATTTCATAATTTCAATGCCTGGACTAAATAAGAGCAAATAAGACTATTTTCTAACTAAAAAAATTGATCGATTAACTTGAAAAGACTGTAAGGTCATTCCAGGAGAGAGCTTAACTTCACAATGTAAACTTAAAGTGCTAGATATTACCCTAAAAAGCAAACAAAAATATAGCAAGCACACTAAAAACCCGAGATTTATGGGATGAACTCAAAACCGTATCTGCTAGGGGGAATCTTCCATGGTGCATTGGAGGAGATTTTAACGTTGTCAGATTTCCCGAAGAACATAAGGGGGCAAGAGTATATACACAAGCTATGTAGGAGTTCAATGAGTTCTTAAATGATACGGAATTGGTGGATCTTCCCTTAGAAGGTGGGGAATTTACGTGGTCTAGGAATAGTGAGGGGCCCAATGCTCAAGGATAGATCGCTTTTTAGTGTCATCTTCTTGGATGGAGAAATTTGGGGGAATATCTCAATCTTGCCTTCCAAGGGTGTGTTTGGATCATGTTCTGTTGCATTTGGAATGTGGTGAGCTGAATAAAGGGAAATCTCCCTTCGGTTTGAACCGATGTGGTCAGAAGAACCTGGATTTTTGGATTGGTTTAAGGAGAAATGGGCAGCTTATGAAGTGGAAGGCAACCCTTGTTTTCGATTAGCCAAAAAGTTAAAGATGCTGAAGGAAAACTAGAAGAAGTGGAATAGGAAACTGTTGGTAATGTAAGACTGAAGTTGGATAGACTGATGGAGGAGGTCAAGGAGCTGGATATTCAGGAAGGGTCAGGTGTTTGGAGGGATGAGGATTTGGCCAGACGGAAACTTCTTCAACTAGAAATTCAGAGGCTGCTTCGATGCGAAGAGATCTATTGGAGGCAAAAAGCTCGCATCAAATGGTTGAAGGAAGGTGACAACAATACCAGATTCTTCCATCAGACAGCAAAGGCTCACAAACATGCAAACCAGATTTCTAAGGTTCGTATTAATGGTGATCTGTTGGTTGAAGATTCTGTTGTTTTATTTATGGAAGAAAACAACTGGCATCCACAACTGGAGGGCATTCGATTCAATCATCTTGATCCAGTGGATCCAGAGAATCTGGAACGACCTTTCACTGAAGAAGAGGTTAAAGCAGCAGTTTTCAGGTTGAAAGGGGACAAGGCTCCGGGTCCGGATGGTTTTCTGATGGCCTTTTTTCAGCATTGCTGGGAATTGATTAAGGGGGATTTGATGGAGCTTTTACTGTTTTTCTTGTAACATAAGAGGTTTGAGAGAAACCTCAATTCTACATTTATAACCCTTATCCCTAAACGCATCGGGGCAGAGGACTTAAGAGATTTTAGACCGATTAGTCTCATAGGGGGGATATACAAGATCAAAGCAAAGGTTCTTGCAAATCGTTTAAGGAAAGTTCTTGATAAGGTTATATCCACTTTTCAATATGCATTTGTGGGAGGCAGGCAAATTACAGACACGTTACTGATAGCAAATGAAATTGTGGATTGGAGGACTGGCAGCAGTGAAGCAGGATTGCTATGCAAATTGGATATAGAAAAGGCCTACGATCACGTTAATTGGGACTTTTTGATGTATATTATGCACAAGATGGGTTTTGGGCAATGATGGAGGGGCTGGATTCTGTTTTATATATCTTCGCCTAAATTTTCCGTTCTAGTTAATGGGGAGCTAATGGGGTTTTTTGCTAGTACAAGAGGATTGCGCCAAGGAGACCCTATTTCTCCATTTTTGTTCATCATTGTTATGGAAGCTCTTAGTAGGATCATAGAGACTGCTGTCATAAATGGATTAATTCGAGGATTTTCTGTAGGGAGGGAGGTTGGCTCTCAGGTGTTGGCCGTGGGTGAGGTGGAGAATATGGATGAATTGGCTGCGTTTTTTGGTTGTAAGGTAGGTGGTTTCCCAACGACTTATCTTGGGCTTCCTTTAGGTGCTAATCCTAGAAACAAAGAGTTGTGGAACCTGATTATAGCAAGATTCGAACGCAGGTTAGGGGGCTGGAAAAAACAGTATCTTTCAAAGGGAGGAAGATTGACCCTTATCAAAAGTACCCTCTCAAGCTTGCCTACTTATTTTATGTCGATGTTTGCTAAGCCGATTTCAGTGGTGCAGAGGATCGAAAAGTTGGAGAGACTTTTTGTGGGAGGTCAAGCGGTGGATAGGAAGTACCATTTGATAAGATGGGAGGTGGATTGGGGATTAAAAGGTTAAAATTGTTCAACATGGTGTTGATGGGTAAATGGCTTTGGAGATTTTTGCGCGAAAACGATTCACTTTGGAAGAAGATTGTGTTGAGCAAATATGGAGTTGGGGACCATGTGTGGAATCCAATTGAGGTCCACACTTCTTATGGGGTGGGGGGTGTGGAAAGGTATTAGACGGAAGTTTGATATTATGAAGAGATACATAGCTTTTGATGTGGGGATACGGAGCTTTGGAGGGATTTCCCGTTGTTGTATAGCCTTGCTACACATAAGGAGGAAACAGTCAGTTCTATGTTACAATTCAATGTAGAGACTAGAGAGTGCTACTTGGAATCCCACTTTTGGAAGAAACTTTCAAGATTGGGAGTTGGACTCTCTTGGGCGTCTCTTCGAGTTGCTTTACAGACAGAAAGTAGATAGACATAGAGAAGACCTAGTTGTGTGGGAAGGAGGGAAGTGCAAGGAATTCTCAGTTAAATCCTTTTATCAGAAGATCTCGAGTAGCACTGTTTCATTCCTGTGGAAGAGTGTGGAAGACTAAGGCCTCTACAAGGGTGGATGTTTTTATGTGGGAAGCAGCAAATGAAGCTCTGTTAACATGCGACAAACTTCAGCATCGTGGTAAAATTTTAGTCAACATGTGCTGCTTGTGTAAAAGTGAATAACTGATAGGGAAAGTGTCAACCATTTATTGTTGCATTGCCCTTTTACCAGCAAGTGTTAGGACTTTGTGTTTAATTGTTTCAAAGTGGGGTGGGTGATGCCTAATTCAGTGAAAGAGATGATGAAATGTTGGCCCTATATAAACGGAGAAGGAGGAATTTTTTTATGGGAGGTGGCCCCATTGGCGATTTGCTGGACTATATGGTTGGAAAGGAATGCTAGAGTTTTTGAGAATGCGGAGAGAAGCGTAGAGAACATCAAGGAGATAATTATGCATACTCTGCTCTTTAGGTGCCATGAGTCGATTTCTTTTGACGCAAACCCTTTTGTAGAGTTTGTGGATAACATAGCTTAATTTAATTATCACTGCTGTATAGATAACGTCACCTGTTTTAACGCTCTCATATTTATAACATTTTCTTAACAAAACAAAAAAACCCGAGAACTAAGTGGTGGAATTTAAAAGCAAACAATTAAACCTAATTAAGGATAAATTGTTAAAAAGCTAGGTTGCACGGACATGCCTTCAACCTAGAGTATATGGAAGTATCTGTGTCACGGATACGCTAGGTTGAAGAAGTATCCGTGTAACCTAGTTAAAAAGTGCACGTGAGATGTTCAAGGTGGGACCAACCAATGGCATGTGGAACAAAATGTGATTGTAATAAAAGAATATCAAAATAGGTATTAGAGGAATCAAAAAGAAAAAAGGCTTTTTGATAAAGAAACATGGTAGTGGAATAAGGAAGTACAACAAGTAAAGTGTCAAGGAGGCGCAGGAGTGTCTTGGCTAGTGAAGTTAAAATCATGATGTCAAAGAGCATGAATGCCTTATAACTTATAAGTGGAGGAAGAGTTTTTTTTTTTTTTTGATAAGTAATAAATTTATTAAAATCAAAGCGCCAAAACGAAGGCGCGACCATGTACACTAGGAGTATACAACAATAACTATAACAAACTGAAACTATTCACTAAATCCCCAAGGGACTGATGTATATTATCAGCCTCAATCCACTGATTCCACCAACGGTTCAAAGTATGCATCAGCTGATCCTTAAGTTGATTCAGCGTCCGTTCAACATTGTCGAATGCTCTATTATTTCTCTCTCCCCAAATTATCTACCAGATTGCGAGAGGAACTGCCCCCCAAAAAGATTTCCTCCTCCTGCAAGTTGTAACAGGCCAACACAAGGAACTCCTTCACTGATCTAGGCATTACCCATTGGATTCTGAACAACCTTAGCATCATATTCCACAGATCCAAAACATCTTGACAGTGGAGCAAGAGGTGATTCGTGCTTTCACTGCACTTCCTACACATGTAGCACCAATTAATATAGATCTTACCTCTCCGCCTAAGATTATCCCCGGTTAGAATGGCCTCATGACAAGCTTCCCATGCAAAAACCATCACTCGGGCAGGAACAAGAGACTTCCAAATACACTTCCAAGGGAAAAGAGGGTCCCTATTTCCTATTATCTGTGCATACATCGACTTAACAGAAAACTCTTTATTTTTCGAGATTGCCCACACAACCTTATCCTCCCTGCTAATATCTATTTGTATAGAGTACAAACGCTCCAAAAATAGAACACTAGAATCCATTTCCCAATCCTGAAGATTCTTACGAAAAACAGGATTCCAAACCACAGAACCATTTACTACCTCAATCACATCACTCACCAGAATATCTTGATTAACCACCAAATTGAAAAGATCCGGAAATACAATACGGAGCTCCTCCTTCCCACACCATACATCTTTCCAAAATCTGATTTTCGAGCCATTACCTAGGGCAAACGAAATATTCCTCTCGAAGGCGGCCCTTCCCTTACAAATCCCTTTCCATACACCAGTACCATATGGGTTGTCTATGGCGTTAGGAAACCACTCATGTTCCCCCTTCCCCATACTTTCCAACCACCACTCTTCTCCACAAGGCATTGTGCTCCACCATATATCGCCATAACCACTTCCCAAGGAGCACTGAATTAAACAAACTTAATTTCTACAATCCAAGACCTCCATCCTTAATCCTGGAGCACACTGTATCCCACTTCACCAAATGATATTTACGCTCTTCCCCTTGACCTTCCCAAAGGAAATCTCTTTCAATCTTCTCTATCTTCTCTCTGATCGCGGCAGGCATCACAAAAACTGATAGAAAGTACGTGGGAAAACACAATAAGGCATTCTTCACCAAGGTTAATCTACCAGCTTTGGACAACAGTTGTTTCTTCCACCCCGCCAATCGCTGATCCATCTTCTCTATCGCCGAATTCCACATAACCTTATTTTTATAAGTAGCACCTATCGGCAGCCCCAAGTAAGTAGAAGGGAGCTTCCCAGACTCACACCCAAAGACCGAAGCAAAGTATTCCACATCTGCCACAGCTCCTACCGGAAGAATAACGCTTTTCTTGATATTAACTCTCAACCCCGAAACCATCTGAAAAAACGAGAGAACTAACCGGAGAAAACCCAACAGTTCAATGTCTACATCGCAAAAAATAAGAGTATCATCTGTAAAAAGCAGATGGGAGACCATAACTTCCGATTCCCTGGACATACCAATCTTGAATCCACTAATGAAGCCACCTGCCACAGCTTTGTCCAACATTCTGCTCAATGCCTCCATAACTAGAATGAAGAGGAAGGGAGAAAGAGGATCCCCCTGTATTCAAACTTGTACAAATTAGAGGGGTATTAAATTGATGAGTTATAAAATAAAAGTTTGAGAAAGAGTACTTGAATAGACTAAAACCGGAAACAACTATATCGAAGAATCACTTTGGTTTTATGCCAGGAAGGTCAATTACAGAAGCTATCTACTTACTATGAAGATTGATGGAAAAATATAGAGGAATGAATGATCACACATGGTTTTTTATTGACTTTGAGAAAGCGTATGATATAGCTCCAAGATATTGGTGGGTGTTCGAGAAGCATATAGTTAAAGTGAGATATATTGATGTGATTAAGGATGTGTGATGAAGTGCAACGTTAGTTAGGACTACAGCATGAGAGAATTGTGAGTTCCCAACTATTATATGATTACACCAAGAATATACCTCAAGTCCTTACCTTTTTGCGTTAGTGATGATGGATGGACTAACTAAACACATACAAGATCATATACCACGGTGCATGCTGTTTGCTGATGATTGTTCTGATTGATGAGGTGAAAAGTGGGGCAAATTATAAGTTAGAAAAGTAGAGAGAAGATTTAGAATTTTGGCTTTAGAATACTTAGGAATAAAACAAAATATATGGATTGCAACTTTAGTGGAAGGCAGAGTATTAATGGAAACAAAATTAGGTTAGATGGTTAAGAAATACCACAAAAGGAACAATTCTGATATTTAGGATCAATTATAAATCAAGATCTAGAGGTTAGTCAATGAATAAAAGTAGTTTGGGTGAAACGGAGAAGTGCATCCAGAGTATTACATATCGACATATATTTGTTAAGTTGAAAGAACAATTTTATCAATAACGATTGCACCCATGCTACTTTATGGTACCGAATGTTGGGCAACTAAGAAAGAACATGTTAATAAGATGAGTGTAGATGAAATGTGAATATTCAGATGGATATGTGGTAAAAATAGGAAAGATATAATTTGTAATGAGCAAATTTATGAGATGGTACAATCCTCCCAATAACAGATAAAATGAGAGAAAATCGCTAAGATCGTTTGAACACATACAACGTAGACCCCTTAGCACAACTGTTAGGAAGTGCGAGTGTATCAGCATTAGCACTTGAAGTAAGGGAAGCGGAAGACCAAAAGTAACATGAACATCTGTAATAAGTAAGACATGAATGGGTGTGGTTAATGTTATGACCTTGCTTTGGACTGAAATGAACGGCAGAGAAGGATTCATGTAGCCGCCCCTAAATGATTGAGACTAAGGCTGAGTTGACAACCTAGAATATGAAGGCCCTCTAAACTTCACTGCGGCAAGCCTCATGTAGTCCTATTGTTATCTAGCTAGAGCTCATTTGAGTTCGCAGATAGGTCTAAGAGATTCAATCTTATATGCTCCTCGTGTCCTAGAGCTTTCAGCAAATTGGTTGAGATTCCTAGCATTGATCTAGAAGCCACAACTGCTTCAGAATTTAAACCGTGCGATGTTGGCCAAAAAGGCTACCTTATCAGTTACTATTACTTCACACAAAAAATTCCTTTTTTGGCAAATACTCCCTTTGTTCCATGCAAAGTATTCACCATTCCATTTTTGGATTTTTTTACTTAAAGAACTCACTTTAAAAAATTATGACTAAAATCTCCAATACCTTTCAACTTTAACATCCAAATATAATTTAAGCATCTTGCTTAATTATAATATTTTTGTACTTATGATCAAACTCAAAGTATACTTATATATCCCTTAACTAGTAGACTTTTCAACGGACTCTTCTTTGCTTGGAAAGGAGGGAAAATAGTTCATGGCCTTTTAAAACTGCATACGTGGCGGCCTGCATGGATTTTTGATTGGACCCAACCCAAAGTATTCAGGCAGGAACCATTAATACATTTGAGTAATTTGCCTCATTTCTAAGCTTATGATTATCTCGTCAGAATGTGTAAATTTAAGACGTTTTGCCCGGACTTCATGTACTCAGTTGAATATACAAACCTTTCAATGAAATATTAAGGATGAACTAATACAATTGAGTTTCCATTGGTTGCTTATGGCAAGATAATTTATTTCGAGACTTGGATTGGATCTCAATAGCATTGCATTAGTGTTGAGTGCCAGATCACAGAGCCCAAATCATGTAGACCGTTAAGCTTATAAGCATTATCTAACATGTCCCATCTGCCATTTATTTTATAGGGCTGTTGGGCCGTCGGCTCTATCGGTTTGGAAATACAGGACATTTGTGCATGTGCATCTGCTTCTCTCTTCCTTTTTTTGTAGGGGTGGGGGGACTGGGGACTGGGGCCAGGGCTGGGGAGGATCCATCTGTAACATTGATAGACTAGAAAGTTGCTTCGTAGGAAAAGAAAGTAAATGCCTGATAAGATTTGTAACATGCATTTTGTAAAGGATCCACATTTATCGAACGGACTAACTGTAAATTTGAAGCTGAAGACACATTAAAAACTCACACTTGAAAATGCACCATGAGAATACGCGAGGCCCTCAAGTCTAATGGGAAATTTGACATCACATGAGCCAACTATGTTCTGGATCTTGAAATCCTACAGCCCACAACGGAATATAATGGAGTAAACATACAAAAAGTTGAAATAGCATAAGATCAAAAAAGCTACAACACTAGTTACAATATGATGTGATACGATGTGACTAATATGCGCAAGGGAAGTAATTTATCTCTGAAGATGAATACCTTGAATTTGGCAGGAAACCCAAGTTTTTGAATAATTCGTGCATACTGAGATATCAAAATAATTCGTAAGAAACTACAAAAGGAAAGTAGTTAGAAGCAGTAGTAGTACATGCTCTCTTAGTTTCTTTTTTCTTTTTGGTAGAAAGGAAAAATCTTTTAGTTTCAATAATTACATTACAATAATTCATTAATGCTGTAAAAGTATACAAGAGTTGTAGATCACTATGCAGCATAAAATTGTATGTCTTCAATTACCTTCCGTGCTGCCAACTTTGACTGTTGTTCGCTCTTGGCTCCTGTACATACCTGAAGCAGCACAGGAAGAAATAACTTTTACCAAATACACAATTGCAACGTGGGTTCATCAAAAGCGGCTAACTTCAAAGTGAAAAGGTCAAGAATCTTAGAATGTACTATTCTTTTGATAGGTAAAAATATGAATAAATATGAGTGTCAAAACAGGTGACGCATCCTTTGTACACTAGGAGTATACATACTACTCAATACTAAAACTATTCACAAAATCCACAAAAGAATGACCGAGAGATTGATCTGTCCCAGGACACCACAAAAACAACGTACGCAAAAGATAGTCGCCCAATTGATCCAGCGACATCTCAATATTATCGAAGATTCTTCTATTCCTCTCTTTCCAAATGGTCCACCAAACACCCACCGGAATAGCACTCCAAAGAATATTGCTCCTCCTGCGATTGAACCGTGACCAACTCAAAAGCATCCCCCGAACAGGGCATTACCCACGAAATCCCAAAAAGCCCCAGTACCATATATCATAAAGAACGAACCACCGAACAATGCAGTAATAAGTGATTACCACTCTCATCGTTGCTTTTGCACATGTAGCACCAGTTCACATAACCATCCCCCTTTTACGAATGTTTTCTCCGGTAAGAATCACCTCATGGCAGGCTTCCCAAACAAAAAATACAACGCGACTAGGAGCAATACTTCTCCATATTCCTTTCCATGGAAAGGAATACCCATCCCAACATTGCAGTGAGGATAAGGACCAAACTAAGTGTAGGATTAATGGATAATAATAAGAAATACTTGAGATATATATATCTAAATAAATAAATAAATATATATATATATATATATTTTTTTTTTTTTGATTTTTTTTTTTGATAGGTAAGTGTGACCCCTTGTTGGTATGAGGATTGGAACCAAGGAGCTCAAGGTCATTGCTTGAGTGCCCTTGCCATCTCTCCCACCCCTTGGGGTCCTTGAGATATATTTTAAAATTTGCTACCAAAAAGGAATGGCAGATTATTGTTAAGATTAACAATACATTGTTGAGCCCCTATCTAATAGCTTAAGCTTTTAGATGAGTTGGCAACTTAACATGGTATTATAGCTTTGGTTCGGGAAAGTCATGGGTTCGAGTCATCCCGCTTGCATATGTTACCCAAAAATATTGTGAGTGCTTGTTGTCACTCTGTTTGGTTTCTGATGCCCTTGGTGAGGCATGTTTGTGTATCTTTCCACGTGGGTCACACGTGAGGGGGAGTGTTAAGCTTCATATACATTGTTGAGCCCCTATCTAACAGATTAACCTTTTAGAAGAGTTGGTAACTTAACATGGTATGAAAGAGGGTTTGGCAAGGTCGTGAGTTTGAGTCATCCCCCTTGCATTTGTAACCTGGAATGTTATGAGTGCATGTTGTCACTTGGTTTAGTTTGTGATGCCCTGGTGAGGCATGTTTATGTATCTCTCCATATGTGGACGGGTTGAGGTGGGGTGTTAAGCTTGATATACACTGTTGAGCCCCTATCTAATAACTTAAGCTTAAGATGAGTTGGTAACTTAACAATTATCATCTAAGGTGTAGACCAAGAGAAAACCATCAAGCTAGTTTGTCGTGTGCCTCTTCTTCCAGCATTCCTTGACCAGAGTGCCTTACTATATATGGAAATTGTTCTTCGTAAGAAAAGAATTAATATACGAGACAAATTCACAAGAAGATGGACTGGAAGTCCACAACAAACCAAGAAAAACTTCAAAAGTATAAAACAAAGCTAATAGAAAAGGACATCTCTGCTATCACTTAATGAACACCTCCTTTTCCTCCCACCCCCCTTCCTCCGTCCGGGCCATTACTATTGCCCAAGGAATGCAAACCCACAGTTGTCCTTAAGGAAGTGGCAAAGAGAAGACATTGCTCACTAAAGATCATCTGACAGCTTTCTATCAGTTAAGTTGTGTGCAACTTAAATTGAAAGTGAATATTTTATCTTTTCATAAAAGACAATAAAGGAGGAGCCCTGCATTTTTTTTTTTTGATTAGTGAAGTATAAGTATTATTAACAGGCGTCAAAAAAGGAGACGCTACCTTGTACACTGGAAGTATACATACACTAAACTACAAACCAAAAGACCCCAACCTAGTTACAAAAAGGATCCTCTAAAGTTGGGTCAGCAGTAGAGCACCAGAATCTCAAATACATATGAAAAGACTTTTTGATTCCTACAAAATCAGATTCAATGTTCTCAAAAGCCCTTTTGTTCCTCTCTTTCCAGATGGTCCACCAAATAGTCAAGGGGCATACTTCCGTAAATCACTCCTATTCCTGTAAAAGAAGGCCATCCCTGAAGCGTATCAATAACAATCCTGGGCATAACCCACGGAACATCAGCAGAGAGGAAAAGGGAGTTCCATAACTCCCTAGCCATAGAGCAATGGAGCAGCAAATGATTTACATCCTCTTCACTTTTGCACATGTAGCACCGATTAACATAAATCAAACCCCGAGATCTCAAATTTTCCCCCGTCCATATGACGCCTCTGGCTGCTTCCCAAACAAAAAGCTATTCTATCGGGATTTTATGTTTCCATATTACCTTCCATGGGAATAAACTTTTTTCCTTCTCAATCAACTTAGAGTAGAAAGATCTAACGTAAAAACAATTTGTTATTAGAAGCCTCCTGATAATTTTATCTTCACTAAAAACTCGCAACCCCGAGCAAATCCATGAATCGCATCAAGCCACAATCTCCTGGCCATGCAGATTTGCGAAAAACAGACTCCAAAGGTCACCCCCTTAGTTGACCACCAACGAACTCACCATTTCCTCCTTATTGACCGCAATGTTGTAAAGGTTAGAAACATCGCCGCAAGGTATTAGTACCACACCAAAAGTCCTTCTAGAACCCGACTTGATTTCCTTGCCCTACCTCGAATTTGATCAACCTCTGACAAAGATTCCATACTCCCATAATACCTTTCCGCACACTAGAACCACGAGAGGACGTAACTTTCTTTGGGAACCAAAGATGATCACCCGCCTCCATATTTGCTCACCACTAACCTCCTCCATAACGACTTTGTCCACTAAAAACTTCCAAAGCCATTTCGCCCAACAGAGCCTTATCAAGACTCGAGATTTTTAACTCCAAGACCCCCACTCTCCTTGTTAGAGCACACTGAGTCCCACTCGACTAAATGATAATTCCCCTTCTCTTTATCTCCTTCCCAAAGGAAATCTCTTTCTAACTTCTCAAGTCTTTTTAAAACTGAGACAGGGGCCACAAATAACGATAGAAAATAAGTGGGAAGATTAGAAATAGTACTCTTAATAAGAGTAAGTCTTCCACCCTTTGATAAGAAATGTCTTTTCCACCCCGCCAACTGCCTTTCAAACCTAACCATAACTGAGTTCCACACATTTCTGTTCTTAAAAGACGAACCACGAGGTAAACCTAGGTATGAAGTAGGAAGATTAGAAACACTGCAGCCAAAGAACGAGGCTAAAACCTCCACGTTATCCACTCTACCTATGGGAATTAACTCACATTTCGACACATTAGTCTTCAAGCCCGATAGATCTTGGAAAATCAGCAAAATTAGACGAAGGCAGCTCAATCGATCGCTATTCCGCATCGCAGCAAACTAGGGTATCATAAAAAAAGGAGGCGAGAAATAGTAACACCCCGACCAGGATCATTACCCACCTCGAAGCCCTTAATAAAGCCTCCTGCAACTGCCTTATCAATGAGCCGACTGAGGGCCTCCATAACCACAATGAAAAGGAATGGAGAGACCTCGGGGTCGGGTTTTGAAAAGGAATGCCTTATCATAGCGACGAAGTGTGGGAACCAAGTTACGGGTAAGTTGGATCTTGGGGAGACCTCGGGGTCAGGTTTTGAAGGGGTTGATGGCGAAGGAGTCAGCGAGCGAGCTTAGCAAGGAGGTAGTTTTGGAGGTGCCTCCAAGTGCACCCCTCGTTATTCCCCCGAGGGTCCCGGGAAGGTGAGAATCGCGGACCGCAAGTCCGAAAAGGACCTATCTGCTTGGACAAGAAGAAGAGCCAAGGGGTTCTGGGAGGATGGTAGATTGTTTTCATGGATCTTCGTATCATGGAATGTGGGTATTAATAGTTTGAGAAAGAGATAGAGTTAGTTCTTAGGAGATGGAATCCACATTTAGTTTGTCTTCAAGAAACAAAATGGCAGCTTGTCGATAGAAGAGTAGTGAATAGTGTAGGGGCAAGCAGATGGTTTGATTGGGTTTCTGTTGGAGCTAATGGATCTGCAGGGGAATTTTGGTTATGTGGGATAGAGAGTTATATCTAAGATCGATGTGGTCAAGGGTGATTTTTCAGTTTCTGTTTTGCTGCAATCAGTGGAGAATGATAAGCAATGGATTTTTTCGGGAGTCTATGGCCCCTGTGAGGATAACCTGAAGCAAATTATGTGGGATGAACTGAGGTCAATTAGAAGCAAATGGGCTGAGCCGTGGTGCATTGGGGGAGACTTCAATGTAATTAGGAATCCAAATGAACGATCGGGGCCGAGCATGTATTCTCGAGCGATGGTTGGTTTTAATGAATTTATAAATGATATGGGATTAATGGATCTTCGCTAAGGGAGGTAATTTCACATGGTTCAGACACGTGACAGAAATCAATTCTCCAGGATTGATAGATTTCTCATTTCGCCTGATTGGGATGATGGTGGTAGGGGGTCTTCGCAGTATTGCCTGCCCAGAATTGTGTCAGACCATACGCCTATTTTATTGGTGAGTGGTGGACTGAAGAAAGGTAAATCTCCATTTAGGTTTGAAAATATGTGGCTGTGTGAGCCAGGTTTTGTGGATTGGGTCAGGTCTAGACGGTGCTCTTACAGGATTGACGGAAATCCTGATTTCATTCTCGCGAAAAAGTTGAAGATGCTCAAAGAGGATCTCAAATTATGGAATAAAGAGGTGTTTGGGAGGATAGATATTAAAATCAAACAAGTAATGGAGGAGGTGAGAGTTTTGGATGAGAAGGCAGGTTGGAGTGGTGGTTTAAATGAGATGGAGGAGGCTCGGCGCAGCGAGTTACGAAGAGAGGGAGAGTCTCTGTTAGTAAAGGAGGAGATATCCTGGAGGCAAAAATCTAGAGTTCAGTGGCTTAAAGAAGGAGATAAAAACACTAAATTCTTTCACAAGACTGCTAGTTTGCATAAAAGAGTAAATCAGATCGAAAGCATTTCGATCAATGGTGTTCTGCTGGAAAATCAGCATGATATTAAAGAGGGTTTAGCAGGCTTCTTCGAAGATCTGTACTTGGATGAGGGGGCATGGCGCCCGAAGCTGGATGGTATCAGTTTCAACACCTTGACAGATGCTGATAGAAGAACTTTGGACGCGCCGACGCCTGCTGAAGAAGAGGTGGCAGCTGCATTATGGGTATGTGCAGGGATAAAGCCTCCGGTCCGATGGTTTCACAATGGCTTTTTTGCTCAGTGTTGGGAAGTGGTGAAGGATGATGTAATGGAGGTGTTTAAATTCTTTCATGTTAACAGGTGCTTTGAGAGAAGTTTTAATGCGACTTTCATCACGTTGATTCCAAAAAAAATGGGGGGCTGAAACTGCAGGGGATTTTAGACCAATTAGTTTGGTTGGCAGCTTTTACAAATTGTTATCCAAGGTTCTTGCTTTGAGGTTGAGGCAGGTGGTGGGTAAGCTAATCTCTGACTCACAACATGCTTTCGTGGGGGGCAAACAGATTATTGACGCTTCCTTTATAGCTAATGAAGTAGTGGATGCTAGATTGAAAAGTGGTCATCCGGGGATTTTGTGCATATTAGATATAAAGAAGGCTTATGACAATGTCAACTGGGATTTCTTGCTGTATCTCTTAGAGAAAATGAGATTCAGTTCTGAATGGATAGAAGGGATACGGTTCTGCATTTCCTCGATTCGTTTTTCTGTGTTGGTGAATGGGGAACCCGCAGGATTTTTTCCGAGTTCTAAAGGTCTGCGACAGGGGGATCCTCTCTCTCCCTTCCTCTTCATCCTAGTTATGGAGGCATTGAGCAAAATGTTGGACAAAGCTGTGGCAGGTGGTTACATGAGTGGATTCAAGATTGGCATATCCAGGGAATCAGAAGTTATGGTCTCCCATTTGCTCTTTGCAGATGATACTCTTATTTTTTGTGATGCAGACATTGAAGAGTTGGGTTATCTCCGTTTAGTTCTCTCGTTTTTTCAGATGGTTTCTGGGTTGAGAGTCAATATTAAGAAAAGTGTTATTATTCCGGTAGGTGCGGTGGCAGATTTGGAAGATTTTGCTTTGGCCTTCGGGTGTGAGTCTGCGAAGCTCCCTTCTATTTACTTGGGGCTGCCGATAGGCGCTAATTATAAAAATAAGATCATGTGGAAAACGGTGATTGAGAAGATGGATCAGCGATTGGCGGGGTGGAAGAAACAAATGCTGTCCAAAGCTGGTAGGTTAACCTTGGTGAAGAATGCCTTATCGTGTATTCCCACATACTTTTTATCAGTTTTTGTGATGCCTGCCGCGATCCGAGAGAAGATAGAGAAGATTGAAAGAGACTTCCTTTGGGAAGGTCAAGGAGAAGAGCGTAAATATCATTTGGTGAAGTGGAATACAGTGTGCTCAAGGATTAAGGACGGTGGTCTTGGATTGAAGAAATTAAGTTTGTTTAATTCAGCGCTCCTTGGGAAGTGGTTATGGCGATATATGGTGGAGCGTAATGCCTTGTGGAGAAGAGTGGTGGTTGGTAAGTATGGGGAAGGGGAGCACGAGTGGTTTCCTAACGTCATAGACAGCCCTCATGGTACTGGAGTATGGAAAGGGATTTGCAAGGGAAGGGCAGCCTTCGAGAGGAATATTTCCTTTGCTCTAGGAAATGGCTCGAAAATCAGATTTTGGAAAGATGTCTGGTGTGGGAAGGAGGAGCTCCGTATTGTTTTTCCGGATCTTTTCAATTTGGTGGTTGATCGAGATATTCTCGTTAGTGATGTGCTTCGTGGAAAATGGTTCGCTGGTTTGGAATCCTCGCTTTTTCGCAGAATCTTCGTGGATTGGGAAATGGATTCTAGTGTTCAATTCTTGAGCGATTGTATTCTATCCAAATAGATACTAGCAGGGAGGATAAGGTTATGTGGGCAATCTCGAAAAATAAAGAGTTTTCTCGTCAAGTCGATGTATGCTCGCTATCGTGAAATAGGGCCTCTTTCCCTTGGAAGTGTATTTGGAAGTCTCGCCCTGCCCGAGTGATGTTCTTTGCATGGGAGGCTTGTAGAGAGGCCATTCTAACCGGGATAATCTTAGGCGGAGAGGTAAGATCTATGTGAATTGGTGCTACATGTGTAGGAAGTGCAGTAAAGCACGAACCATCTTTTGCTCCATCTGTCAAGCTTTCGATCCGGGGAATATGATCCTAAGGCTGTTCAAAATTCAATGGGTAATGCCTAGATCGCTGAAGGACTTCCTATCAGGTTGGCTGGCCCGGCACTAATGGTAGGAGGAGGAATCCTTTGGAGGGTAGTTCCTCTCGCAACTGGATTATTTGGATTATTTGGAGAGAGAGAAATAGTCGACAATGTGGAGCGGACGTTGGAGCGGACGGACCAACTAAAGGATCGCTTGATGCATACTTTGAACCGGTGGTGGAATCAGGGTTCGAGGCTGAAAATATACATCAATCCCTCGGGGATTTAGTGGATAGGTTCGCCTGTTCTTAGTTAGTTAGTTGTCAGATACTCCTAGTGACATGGTTCAGCGCCTTTAGTTTAGGCGCTTTGATTTTAATGCATCTTTTACTTATCAAAAAAAGGAATGGAGAGAGGGATCCCTCGACGCAAACCTCTCAAGCTCGAGAAAAACCTTCAGCCGATCAAGCAATGAGAACAAAAACCCGACTATAGAAATGCGTAATAAAACCCACTTTTTCCATTTCTCTCCAAAACCCATTTTATCCAAGAGATAAATCAAGAATTCCCATCTAACATGATCGTAGGCCTTCTCCACATCCAAATTGCATAATCCCCGGCACTCCGCCTCCGCACCCTCGAATCGACCACTTCATTAGCAATCAAAGCTGCTTCCAGAATATGACGATCACCCACAAAAGCATGCTGCGATTCTGATATTACTTTGCCAATCACTTTTCTCATTCTGTTGGACAGTACCTTGGAGATCAGCTTATAGATGCTGCCAATGAGGCTTTTAGGTCTTAAGTCTTTATACTCCTCTGCCCCTTTCTTTTTGGGAATAAGAGCAATAAACGATGTATTAAGACTTTTTTCGAATCCTTCCTCCTCAAAGAAAGAGCGGAAGACCTCCATAACATCATTTTTAACCACTTCCCAACAATGTTTGAAAAATTCAAGAGTATAACCATCAGGACCTGGGGCCTCATCACCTTTCAGACTACCCAAAGTCTCCACCACTTCTTCTTCATTAAAATTTTGTTCTAAGAAACTCCTGTCCTCCTCAATCAGACTATTGAGCGTGATCCCATCTAAATCCAGCTCTCTTCCTCTATCTTCCGAGAACAGCTTTTGGTAGAACTCTACAAAGCCTCTACTGATTTGATTCTCATCTTCCGTCACGTTACCATCAATATCCAGTCTGTTGATCTGATTGAAATTCTTGTGCGCGCTAGCCATCTTATGGAATAATTTTGAATTTTTATCACCCTCTTTTAACCACAAGACCCTGGGTTTTTGCCTCCAGCTTGTCTCTTCACAGATGAGCAACCTTTTGATCTCCAGCTTGATCTCTTCACGACGGGCTACTTCAGATTCCTCTAGAATAGCTTATATAATGAAGAAAAATTATACAAACTTGAAGAAAAATTATACAAACTTGAACCTGCAACCCAAAACTCAAGGCACAATACAAATACGCAAGAGATCGGCCGTGCCAAGAGGCCAGATTGACATTGTTCAGCTCTAACTGAAGATGGAAAAGTATATCCATATCAATAAGACAACAAGGAAAGGCTTATTCTACAAGGACATAGACTATATTACAAAATACCACAAGCACCTTCAAAATACTACTTCACTTGTCCCAAAACCTGTTATGCCGAAGGTGGATAACAGTTCCCCCATGCCAGGGAGGCATCAAAATCTCTCATAAGAAACCGGAGTTTAGTAAGCGATTCAGTCAGAACACATAAACCAAAAAGTTTGAGTGCAATTAAAAGAACAAGGAGACAAATACTCGAAAAAGTGTACTGAACCTATGTCAAACCACACTCAAAAATCACAAGCAAGAAATTTAAGTGTCAGGACAAACATAGCGCCGAGAGTCGCGCTGATACAGAAATAGAACATGTCCAAATGCAGAATAAGGTTAATCCTTGTAGAGAGTAGATACAATGCATGAGCATCTGATATTAGGAGAAACTCACCATTTTCCCAGAAGCAAAAATCAGCGCTGTTGTTTTCGGTTCTCGTATTCTCATAATTACAGCAGCAAAACGCTGAAATGCATTAGAAACAATAAATATGACCCTGTTTTATCAATGTTTTTCATATGAGTTCTTGTAATTCTAAATAGTTGGACTTGAGCTATATAACAACTTTTCTTTCTTCAATTTTGCTTCTTACATTTGTAAAATGCAAAGTTCTATAAACAAAGATGTATACAAAGAACTCCCAAAGTAAGGATAAGTTTTCATATACATTTTTTATACGAAGCCTGAAATAAGGAAAACTTTTCATTTTCACATTTGAACTCGATTTTACACTAATTTCAAACAATGGATCAGATGCCAGACGCCACACCACCTACTGACCACTGACAAGCTCATATTTTACGACTATTTTTCCCCATATTTTATTCCGATTTTCAGTGGATTATATATGTATTTTGTCCAAAAAATGGTGTTTATTGTGTTCTTCTATATTTTAGGGTCTCTTGGATGAATTTGAAGGTTTAAAGGATGAATTCATAGGATTTTGGGAGCTTTCAAGTCAATCCATGTTGCTTTGAAGTTTGAAGTGGTTTCGTTATAATCCGCCAATTTTGTCCAGGAAAAGGACTATTTCATAAGGGAAAGGTAATGGCATGTGCACTTTGATGGATGGCTCAAGTTTCTAGGAGCATCAATAAAAATGGAAGTCAACTTAAGACAACTCAAGTTTTTAGTCCAATCAATTCAAGTCAACTCATGTCGAAAAAAAGAAGAGGCTATAAATGGCAACTATAGGATGGCAGTAAGAAAAGTGGTGCCGTAGCACTTAAAAGCAGCACTCGAGCGTGACCAGGACGATGGAGTGTGAATTTGAAGCGCTGAGGCGCAGCGTGGGGTCCGTGGGTGTGTTTTCCAGGGATCTGAGCACTAGGGTGGTGATGCGGGATTTTTTTGGCCTTTTTAGCGCTATTATGAGTTGTACCCTTTTTCTTTGCTGCTTGTACATAGTAGAGTATAAATAGGGCTTTTCTAGGTTAGATTTAAGAGGTTTTATTTTTTGATAAGTAACGAATTTGTATAAATTAAGGCGTCTAATCAGGAGACGCGTCCTTTTACACGGGACAGATCCAAGACACCATCAACTAAATATCGACAAAGCTCTAATATTAACAAAAAACTCCTCCGAGGGATCTATCATTAAGCACCACAGCCCAATAAGCTGCAAGACATTCTTCTTAAGCCGATCGTCTTCTGCTTCAATGTTGTCAAAAACCATGTTGTTCCTCTCCAGCCATATCGTCCACCAGATCGCATGAGGAGCTGTTACCTAACACTTGTTTTCCCTCCTTCGCTTGTACACTGACCATCCTTGCAGAAGCTGACTCACCGATATAGGCATGGCCCATGTGATACCCGCCATTTTGAAAACCAAATGCCAAAGGTCACTCGCTACCGAGCAATGGAGAAGAAGGTGATTCACAGTCTCTTCCTCTCGTTTACACATATAAGACCTATTCACGACAATCCTCCCACGAGCTCTCAAATTATCTCCCGTCAAAATGGCTTCCCTCACTGCTTCCCAAACAAAAAAACGACTCTCCTTGAGCCATGGATTGCCAGATCTCATTCCACGGAAATAAGAATTACCCCTTCCCACCAAGCAAGAATAAAAGGATGTCACCGAGAAACTTCTACCCTTCGACTCTGTCCAAACAACTCTATCCTCCGACGCCGCACTTCTTTTGTAGTCATATAATATCACAAACAATTGACCCATGTCTTCGAACTCCCAATCTTGCAACTCCCTTCTGAACAAGGGGGTCCACAAATCTAAACCATTATGGTTAGCCACTATCGAGCTTACCAACTCCTCTTGATCAAACGCAAGTTCGAATAATCTCGAAAACCGATCCTAAAGCTCCACTTCTCCACACCAAGTATCCTTCCAACACAATATGACGCTTGAAGGAGACCCACCTATTCATAATCCCTTTACAGACACCCACTCCATGAGAGCAAGAAACCATCTTAGGGTACCAAAGATGGGTCCCCTCGCCATACTTCTCTACTACTAACCGCCTCCACAACGCATCTCTCTCCACCAAATATCTCGACTGCCATTTTCCCAGCAAGGCCCAATTGAAAATCCTTAGATTCTTAACTCCAAAACCACCACTCCGAACCCCGGAGCACACTGTTTTCCGGTCCACTAAATGATACTTCTGCTCTTCCAAACCCCCATCCCAAAGGAAATCCTTATCTAATTTTTCTAGTCGACTCACCACTGAAATAGGGACCACCAATAAGGATAACAAGTATGTGGGAAGGTTGGATAATGCACTTTTAATCAGAGTCAACCAACCACCCTTCGACAGTAATTGCCTCTTCCATCCAGCCAACTTTCTTTCAAACCTTTCAATCACCGAATTCCAAGGAGTGACACTTTTATAATGAGCCCCCAATGGAAGACCCAGATATGTAGTTGGCAAACAAGCAGACTTACACCCAAAAAAAGAGACTAACTGCGCTATGTCCCCCACCTTCACTACCGGAATAATCTCGCACTTAGAAATATTAATTTTCAACCCGGACATCGCTTGAAAAAACAACAGAACTAAGCGAAGATAGCCCAATTGAGATCTCTTTGCTTCACAAAAGACCAAAGTGTCACCTGGAAATAATAAGTGCGAAATCGTCAAGCCTGACTAGCCCTCGCCTCTTACTCCGAACCCCGAGATGAAACCACCCTCCACTGCCTTATCAATCAGGCGGCTCAAACCTTGCATGATCAAGATGAACAAGAAGGGAGAAAGAGGATCCCCCCCCCCGCCGAAGACCCCTCGAACTCGAAAAGAACCCCGCCGGTTCTCCATTCACCAAAAACTGTAGAGATACAAAATAAAATCCACCGCCTCCATTTCTCTCCAAACCACATTCTCGAAAGGATATACAATAAGAATTTCCACTCTACATGATCGTAAGCCTTCTCAATATCCAATTTGCAAAGCAGACCCGGAAACCCACTCCTCATTCTCACATCCACCACCTCATTAGTTATAAGGGCTGCATCCATAATCTGGCGTTTCCCCACAAATGCATGTTGAGAATCAGAAACCACCCTACCAATAACCTTCTTAAGCCAAGACGCAAGCACCTTCGCTAAAATCTTATAAACTGCCCCAACGAGGCCTAAAATCCTTCAACTCATCTGCACCCTTCTTTTTTGGGATAAGGGCGATGAAAGAAGTATTTAGACTTTTCTCGAAACCTCCTGTCTCAAAAAACGAATGGAAAACCTCCACAATATCCTCCCTAACCACCTCCCAACAATGCTGAAAAAAGGCTAAAGAGAACCCATCTGGCCCCGGTGTTTTATCTCCTCTTAAGGACTTTAAAGCCGCAACTATCTCTATCTTGGAGGAAGGTTGTACTATTGAGATCTCTTTTAACTCTGATAAAGTCTTAAAAGCCAACCCTTCCAGCTCCAAATCAGAACCCCTCCCTGTCGAATATAGGTCCTGGTAGAAAGAAACGACTCCTTGCCTAATCTGATCTGGGTCTTCCGTTACCACTCCTCCAATCTTCAACTTCCTGATCCGATTATACCCTTTACGCGCACTAGCCATACGATGAAAAAATCTCGTGTTCTTATCCCCTTCCTTTAGCCACAAAAAGCGCGACTTCTGTCTCCTCAAGGCTTCTCAAGTTCCATCTTCACCTCAAGGCGCCTAACAGCTACAGAGCCTCCCGAAGCCCCATAACTTTCCAGTTCATCCAGTCTTTTAATCTCCTCCATCACTTCTTTAATTTTCTTGTCGATCCTCCCAAAAATTTCCTTATTCCACACTTTGAGGTCCTGTTTCAGCAATTGCAACTTCTTTGCCAATCTGAAACAAGGTTTACCGACCGGTTCATAAGAATCCCTCTTTGTTTTGACCCAATCCTGAAAACCTGGCTCCTCCAACCACATATTCTCGAATCTGAACGATGTACTCCTTTTGATAAAACCTCCACTTTCTAACAGAATAGGCACATGATCTGAAGTAACCCTTGGAAGGCTACTCTGAATGAACTCTCCCTGCTGATCTTCCCAATCGGAGGACACAAGAAACCTGTCAATCCTTGCTTGCTACTCCCACTTCTGAACCAGGTAAATGAACTTCCGACTAAAGGTAAATCAATCAGCTCTTCCTCATTAATAAAATCATTGAAATCATTTATCGAGTTCAAAAAAGTCTGCGTCCCTAACCGCTCATGGGGAAACCTGATGACGTTAAAATCCCCCCCCAACACACCAAGGATACCTCCATCTCCTTCTAACAGCTCTCAATTCTGTCCAAAACTCTCCCTGCTGCATTTCCATAGGCCATATACCCCTGTAAAAGACCATAAAAAATCTGACCCCTTTCTTAAAAAAGACATGAAACAGAATAGCCCTGAACAACGTCTACTTTAGAAAGAAATCTTCTATCCCACATCACCAAGATACCCCCAGCAGACCCTGAAGCTTCCTTGTGAACCCAATCCATCCACCTATTTCCTCCCACGCTAGCCACCATCTTTAAGTCCATGCCTACTACTTTAGTTTCCTGAAGACAAACCACACACGGCTTCCACCTTCTAATAGCTTCCCCAACTACCTACCTCTTTTTCCTGTCATTTAATCCCCTCACATTCCAGCTAATAATTTTAAAATCCATTAAACAATCAACAAGTATTCAGAACCAAGCTACTTCCCCCTTCCTTCTTATTGGCTGCCCCGTCGAAATTAACAGAACAGCACAGATTTTTCAGCTCTCTCGATACTCCACCCCTACTCTTGCCTCGAGACTCCCCTTTCTTACATGGGGACGATCCTTTTCAATATTCATTAATAACTCAACAATTCTGTATTCATACCCTCTACCGATACACCCAGAATACGTCTGAAACTCTTGGCCCTGTTTCGCACCCATACAGAAATATCTATACTACAACCTGCCGTATCTTCCTTATCCAATTCCTTGGACAGAACCTCGTCTGGATTTACCATAGCCAAAGGAGTACGCTCCAGTACCTCTTTGGAAGAATCACCCGACAATTCTACAATTTCCGGACCTCCTCCACATCACAGAACCTCGACTCACCAGCTTCTGTAGGAAGGCCTTTGTCACTGACTGAATCACAATTCCTCGACGTCTCCAACTCTCCAGGCTCCTCACCCACTGGCTCGCTCACTGTAACCGCCCTTTCTTTGTTGAGAAACCATTGCAGAAACTCCTCAAACAACCTGAAGTCACCGCCTTCTGCGAACCCCCCCTGGCCGTCTTCGTTCTGCCCCCTACCCAAGTCTGCCACTTTCGCGCTAGAATCTGCCCTCGCTCCACGAGTCGAGTTTGCACCCAAGTGCGAAACACCTTTATCAAGCACACTACGTTGACTCTGACTCGACATCTGCTCCTTTGAGATCGACTTACTAAACTGATTTTCTTCTGGAGAATTAAAATTGGACTGGAAAGGTCCAAATACCTTCCCCCAATAGTACCAACATCATCTTGATCCAGTCCATAATCTTTCCCTGAACCCTCTCCACCTAGAGGCCCAAAACAGGGTTGTCCACTTGGCCCAAAATCCTGGCCCGAAGAAAAGCAATTTCCTCCTTGTGCGACGCCGTTTCCTCCTTCAGCCCTAACATTCGTAGCTGGAAATTTGAATTTTGAAATTTAGCTACCCACGTGCTCCTGCTCTGATTTCCAACTTTCTGCGCACCAGTTAGCCTGTCCTTAGGCCTGCTACTCACTTGCTTAGGTGGCACGTGACTGGCACGACATTTCCTTGGCTCCTCCCGAAAGCTGTTCCTTCCCCCACCACCCCCTTGACCCTGCTTCTTCCACTGGAGACAAGCCACCGCTACTTAAGCCCAAATGGGGACGACAAAAACACAATTGCTCTTGCCAATCCAGACCTTCACCGGAACGCTGCCATGATAACGCACCAAAATCCTTGCCCACCTTAAATCCTCCTCTTCTTTGTGGCCTCGTCTATTATGTCCAAATAACCCCTGCAAAAATCCCCGATCCAGCGAAATACCGCCCCCCCCCCACAACTGTAGCGGTAGACCTCGCACCCTTATCCAGACCTCCCTTGACTCATTACCTTCTATGTCACAGTAATTCGCCGGATTCCACCTCTCCAATAACAAAATATCTTGATTAAACCTCCATTCCTTCTCCGACAAGAATCTGCTAGCCACCTCCTTTGTAGGAAACTCGAACAAGAAGGAATTTCCATTCAAAACAGCCACTCGAACTCCGCCAGCTGCTTTCCATTTTACATCCACCCATGCCTGCAAATCCGACTTCGATGGAGTGGGACACCTTGATCCTTGCAATCTTCCCACTAAACATCTGTCCAGAAAATCAGTGGCATCCACACACAATCCATCCTCTATGGCAAAGTCCGCCCAATACCCCTTTGGATGATTCTTCGTTTTCACTTGTAAGTCTGGCCACGAAGAAATTTTTGCCGTCTCTGCATAGGTCCTATGTGTCCTCCGACTATTCCCTAAATCGACCTGAACAAGCCTCTTCAATTTCTCAGCTGCTTCCACCCAACCAAATCTTATTACCACCTCTTGGATACAAATCGTTTCCGTCCTGCCTATCTTCCTTACCTCAAGGCGAACAAACATTCCCGATCGATTCTCATCCTTTGTCACCGTCACTTCTCTCTCTGTCCCTTTCAGTTTCTTCCAGAAGTTGCGTGGGGTGACAGAAGCCACCTTCAGCCAGTGGCAAACCCACCACACCTCCCCCAAACGAAGAACTGCTTCATTCACTCTACCTCTACTCCTTTCGATCCACTGGAACTTCGAAAGACTTTCATCCGGCTTGAAAAAAGGTCCGATCCAGCTCAGGAATCCCACATGACTTTTATCTACAGCTGCATTTATGGCCTGTGAGATAGGATACTAGCTAAAATTATTATTAGAGGTCTAGATTAGAAGGCATAGGTTATTGGAGGTAACCAGCAACCTTTTATTGAAATTATATGACTTGATTTAATTGTTCTAATCAATTCATCAAAAGCAACACCCCCCCCCAACCCCAGGCGGCAACAAGAGACTGCGGCACTACTGTCAGGATCATCTGCGTTCCCCCACCGGACCTACCGAAAGACCACACCTCAAGCACCTTAGCAATACCCAAAAGAAGAAAGATTGTCCATATCCCTCTAGGCATACATAGCACACCTAACCCCCTCTCCAAGGCCTTGGCCACCGCCACCATTAGTTGAGCTGCCAAATCTTTCAACATTCGGATTTTAATAGACCAAACAAAAAGCTAACCAAATCAATTCTGATAAGTTTATTTGCACATATCTGATTCTGTCTCTCTCTCTCTCTCTCTCTCTAGGTGACCCCGGAAACTTGTTATCAAGTTCTACCAACTTGAATGTGCCTTCGTTCAGAGAGAGAGAGAGAGAGAGAGAGATGGCATCCAACATTCCAACTGCATTGAGCATGCTGGTGGTGGTGGGATCGTGGTTGGTCATTGCTTAAGGGAACTATGGAGCATGCTCTTTAAATTTATAAGAGACACTTATAATGTAATTTTCCATTTCTGTATGGGAGAAAAACCGTCGTTTAGTAACTTTTATACTTGATAAAAGAAACGGGTCCATCTGGAGGAACAAGGAATTATAATAGCTTTATTAAAAAAACAGAAAGCAAGACTGTTATGCAGATGGAGGGAGCAGTACAAAGACCTGCATACCTTTGGATTGTATTCTGCATTACGAGCTTGAAGGGCAATATCTTTAAGAAGCAACTTGCAATCCAGATTAACTGTAGCGACAATGTTCCTACATGTGGAGAAAAGAACTTGTTAAGTAACAACATAGAATCTGAAGAAAAGTATGTCAACATTTCAGAACATGGATTACTTTTTTTTTTTGATAAGTATATATTAATAACAAAAGCGGTAAAGAAGGTGCCGCATCCTATGTACACAAGAGGATTACTCCAATAATTACAGATTACAAATGTTCACTACAAAGTCAGCAAAAGAGTTGACCTCAGGCCTAGCACCGTCAATACACCAAAAAAACAGTAGCTGAACATGGATTACTAGAACCTGTATACAAGGATTACTCCTCATCAATTTTTATTTTTTTTCAGAACATGGATTACTAGAACCTGTATACAAGGATTACTCCTCATCAATTTTTATTTTTTTTCAGAACATGGATTACTAGAATCTGTATACAAGGAACAACATGAAGTCATCAGGTCCTCCAAAGATTTTGCACTTTTCAAGCTCTTTCTTTCAAGTGTCATATTGATGAGGAACGAGATTTCGTGGCTACGGGTTAAATGGTTTAAATTAATTAAGACTTTTTATTTTATTTTATTTGAGTTATATTTTGTATAAAAGTCTTTTCTTTTATTAATTTGAGTTTTATTTTGTTTAAAAGTCTTAAGACTTTCATTAGTCTAGCTAGGAGAGGTTTTAGTAATAGAAAAGGATTAGTGTAGCTTAGGATTCAAGTTGATGTTCATTATTTAAAGCTTTGTTTTGGAATCAAAGAGGACATCTTGTTTTATCAATAAAATGGTTTGCATCAGTGCGTAATATTGATTTTATTCCTCCGTCCATTCGAACGACAATCGAACAAGCGTCCGCTTGTACGCTAATACGAGCTATTTTCGTTCTCCTTCCGCTTCTGTCCTGCGTCACATATTATTGTAACCAACAAGAGATGTCACAAGCTGTGCACAATTTTCCTTTTGGAATTCCATTGGCCGGTGACCCTAGATCTCTCTCTTTCCAAAACCATGTGGTCGAAATAGTGCCTGGGCATTTAGATGGCTGGAAAAGTTTTTTTCCCCCTCCCTAGGTGGGAAATCTTGCTGATTCAGCCCTGTGTCTCTTGTATTCCTATGGACTTTCTGTCCTTGTTTAAGATTCGGGTTAAAGTCGCATCTGCTTAGGAAGTGCCCTAGGGCAGGGGGCATGCCTCTTTGTTTGCTACAACTGAAATATGGCACACATTATCGGTTCTATTTCTTTCTATATAGTTATAATAGGTCATAATTTGTGATTTTTTATTTGTTTTTGAATATTTCAAAATAGGTTATGTACTTGTTTTGGATAGTCATCTTTTTGGATAATGAAGAAGTTGTTTTTGGATAATCAAAAAGGCTTTCCTTTCGTATTTGAGATTCTGGAGCTTAACTGCTGATCCAACTTCAGAGGATCCTTTTTGTAACTAGGTTTGGGTCTTTTGGTTTGTAGTTTTGTTCATGTATACTCTCAGTGTACAAGGACGCGTCACCTTTTTTGACGCCTGTTAATATTACTTATACCTTAATTATCAAAAAAAAAATTATAGTAGAGATGTAAGTTATAAGTTGGTAGTAGTTTTCTTTCTCTTTCTTTTTTTTTTTTTTTTTTTGGATAAAAGAAGAAGTATCATAGATTAGAAAGGAAGTACAAAAAATTGGATGATGAGTCCATCCAAAAGAAAGAGAAGAAAAAGAGAAGGAAAAGAAAATTACAACAATAAGGCAGGTACGGAAGATGGAAAGTGCGACGGGGATTCATATTGACCACATAGGCCCCCCCCAGCCGCTTGATAATTGTAATAGTCTTATAGACACTCGGGTCTCTTTCAGTTATCCTTGTTGCATGGTGCTCTTATTTCCAACTTTAGTCACTATTCCGGAAGTTTCTCATCCTCAGAATTTCACTTCTTCCGCGATCCTAATGATAGCAAACTGGCATTGTACTCTTTTTATTTTGATAAGTAAAGATAATATTAAAGAGATATTATCTTTACTTATTCAACAAAAGGATTGCCACCCTGCACAATCAACTCAAGACACCAAAAGGACATTGTCTGCAAATCAACTTCTGTAACTCCTCCACTGTCCTCTCTTCGTTCTCGAAACATCTTCCGTTTCTTTCCCACCAAATAGACCAGCACACTGCCAGCAGAGCCACTTCCCAGAAATAAGATTTCTTTTTCCTCTTTTACAAAGACCAGCTCGCCAACAAGTGCGTCACTGATCTAGGTATAACCCAATTAACCTGGAACAAATTGAAGACATAATCCCATAACTTCCTACAGACAGGACAGTGTAACAGGAGATGGTTTATGTTTTCCTCGTCCGCCTTGCATAAAAAACACCAATTAACATAAATTTTATTCCTGATCCGCAGATTGTCACCGGTTAGAAGGCCTTCATTGGTGGCTTCACACAAAAAAAAAAAATCACTCTGGCTGGAGCCTTGGTTTTCCAAACATTCCTCCACGGAAAAAACCCATCGGTACACATCATCTTTTGATAAAAGGATCTGACCAAGAAAACCTTGTTCTTTCCCCCCTCCCACACTACATTATCCTCCCCTATACCACTGACCTTCTGCTTGTACAGATGCTCGAAGAACTGCAACAAGGAGTCCATCTCCTTGTCTAGAAGATTTCTTCTAAAGGATGGATTCCAAGTAACTACTCCACCTTCGACCTGCACAACCGATTTAACAGTCTCATGTGTATTCCCTGCTATGTTGAAAAGCAAGGGAAAGGCTCTTCGCAACTCCGCATCGCCACACCACTTGTCCTTCCAAAAACAAATCGACTCCCCGTTGCCAATTTCGAAAGAAATCCACCGCTTCAACATATCCCATTTTTTCCTAATGCCCTTCCACACACTCACCCCGTACGTCATTTGTACCGCGTTGGGAGTTCACCTATTAACCCCCTTCCCATATTTTCCCACCACCACCTTCTTCCATAAGGAATATGGTACTCTTGTCATCTATTGCATGCATTTTTGTGCTTATCAGAGAGTGATGTATGTCATGCCAAATGCACCATCAACAAGTGTTTAGCTGTAGACACAGTCTACATCATTACTGAGGTATTTTAAATATTTGCATTTCAAGTGAGATAGGGATACAAATTTCTCATCCCAACCCAAGTGGTAAGCATGTAATTGGTTAGACATCACATGACTTAGCATGCGATGTCACCCTTTAACCCATCACATGTTTGACACCTAGATTGGAATAAGAAATTTGTTCAAAGAAGTCTGTATCCCTATCATTTTTCCTTAAATTTAAGGAAAAAGAGAGGCATAATTTTTTCGTTGCAACTAATTGATGATTATACTTGCTTAACAACAATTTAATGAGCGTGGCTTGTGTGAGTGTGACCTTGCATTAGATTGAAGGATAGGCGAGTAAGGGTCCGAGCAATGCCAACACCAAGTGATTGGGACAAATGCTAAGTTAAGTTGAGTTGAGTTGAATACAATAGTGATGTGGAACCTGGCAGAACAAGAGTTTTTAGAAGCCTGATTTTAGGTATTCAAAGGAAAGATTAATATGGTTACGGTTTTAGGGTAGTTTAAGCTTGTAAAAGAAAGATGCAGGAGCAGTTCTGGGGCAGGAACAGCATCCGTCAACAGTAATTAGGGCAGAAAAAGGAGCGGAAAGCCTGGCTTCACCCTGAGGCAACCTTCCTAGGGGGTTCTTGAGCATCACACCCAAGGGAATTGCATTGCACAATTCAATAAAGCAAAGCTATTTGAGGCTGGAAATTCTCTAAATAATAAACTGAAAGTATTACATAGTATTTATAGGCTATCCTCAACACAATGGGATTCGAATTCCTAAACTAGAAACTAAATAAAGACAACTAAAACACAAATCCTTATAGGATTTGGGATCAATTAATTAACATAACTATTTAAATAAGACTCCTAAGTACGGAACCCATTCCAGCAAAACAAAAAAAATATCAAAATACCCCTAATCTATAAAATAGAAAATAAAAGCAAATTACTGAAATGAAACACAAACTAAGACTCTAAATATATTATGCTAGCTCCCAAGCAGACCCCATATCATCCAGAGCATTCTAAATCAAAGGTTGAGCCTTGGAAGCATCTTTCCCACGTCTGTTGTTCACCCTAACTTGTTGCTGCCACTTGTTTCGATATTTTAAGAAAATCTGATTCATGTAGCTTAAGTAGTACTCGTTCTGTCCCATCTGAAAGATCTGTTTTTCCTGAAGATACATTTCAAACTTCGAAGTTCAAAGAATACTTTATTGCCTTTGGGAGTGGCCATTACATCAAAACCTTAGTATCATAACCCGTCTTAGACAAATAAGGACTTAAAGTTAGAATATCATAAGCATAAGTTTAGAGGACTCCCAGAATGGGATAATGAAAGGAGAGAAAATGGACTCTCCAATAAGAACGGAGGGGTTTAATCTAGCAGTATATTGTTTTTTAGTAATCCTCAATATCGACGTATTCCCTTTGTTTAATCAAGGTTGAATAATATTTGATCAATGTCAGCTAGTATGCACTTGTGGCTCTCGAGCATGGCCACCCCATTGCAAGGGTAGACACCTCTTTCACCCCATATTCACCTTCTCTCTTAACCAAATCATTTGGCCTTTCTGGTGTAGCGTGTGATTACACGCCTAGTCCTACATTCTGCAAGTGAATTTGTTTGAAAACAACACATACAAGTGTTTCTCAAATCTGAGAGATGTTAAATTTTCAACTCATGTAAAAGCTTAAGCACTTAGATACATGGCCTAACAGTGTATATCATGTTTTGATACTCCCTTCACGTTGGACAGCTCATACTTGGACAGGCATGAGGGGAGATAAACCAAGGTGCATCACAAAACAAACATCCCCAACCTTGGTGAACTAACAATACTGGAGAAGAAATGCAAGTGTGGCTGGTTGAACACAAGACCTAGTATTAACAAGGTAAGTTTCCAACTCATCTAAGAGGTCAGGTTCTTGGAGAAAGGGGCCAACAATGTATGTCATATTGTCATCCTTTAACAAGGGAATCTGGAAAGGCCAATTACATCTCCATGTAATTATCTTTTTTCCAATACAATTATGGTAGCCGAAGGATCTCTGAACCAAAATACAGGCAACCATAATCCAAAGGTATACCCTCATTGAAAAATGCTAGTGATGCTCATATGATTTCAAAAGAAGTATCCTGCTTACTTGCTCTCTAAAGCCCAAAACCATTTTGCTTTCTTTAAAGTATCCATTGTCTAGTAACTAGTAAGTAATTAAGAAATCAACCCAAATTAATTATGACATAACTAGAGCTACAACGTCATGAAAACCAATGTAAGTTCTCATTAAAACTCAGATCATCAATCTTATGAAATTAAAAACCAACATTCTTTACAAATCAATTTGGACACGCAACCATGGTTCATTTAATCTTTTCATAGATATAAATCATGATGGGGTTTTCACAAACTTTATCAATTATGAAGTGGTCGAAAATCATTAATAATCTACAGTGTATAGACGTTGGCTACAGTGTATAGATTATTGAGTTACAATTGTGTCTAACATGAAAAGGGAAAACTACAATTGGTCTCCGGAGGTCACACCAAATTCTTAATAGGAAAGAGTAACACTTTTAGTAGATTTCTGGAGAGAATATTAAAAAAGCATGCTGGCTGTGTACGTATATCCATTCTGTGTACGAGAAGACATATGATGATAGTGTGCCTCAACAGAAATTAATTATATGGCCAACTGTAATTACTCATGTGACAATATATGTACAACAAAATAGAAGTCATAAATGAACTCACTAATCAGATTGATTTACATGTACCGCATCTCCCTTACAATAAGTATTAAAGCGTTGTCATATTTAAGAACAATTGCTCATCCAGTTGGGTTTTACAAGGAGTTTTCTAAATCTAAAAATAACTTAAATCCTTATTCACAAGTATTAAGTCTGCAACCATAAGTGTAAGATAACAGAGTGCTAGACGGGGACTTACTGGAGAGTGGGAACAATTCCAGATGGGTGCTTGGAAAGATCAACAGGTTGGCTACCTTCCAACACTTGATCTGCCATCAGTTATCCCCTTTATCCCTTGTTATGTATACTGGAAACGTTCCTTATCTCATTACATAACTAAGGATAAAAAACAAGAGGTAAGTCAATATTATCATTAAAGATTAAAAAAAATTAATTAAATAAAAATTAACAGATACAATTGTCCAACTTGATTCATCCCTAGAGATAGTGGCGGGCCCTGGGGTTTTCTAGGGGGTAAAGACATTAATAGAGAGACAATAAATACCAAGAGTAGAACATATAAAAACCAAACATATTTTACACAGTTACACAACTAAGTGTACGAATAGTCGACCATAACATCTTTGAGGCTAAATTAGGCTACGTTTGTATCACCGAAAATGTCTTCTGCAAAATGATTTAAGAAAATAATTTGAAGAAAATGAAAACATTCTACTTTCGTGTGTTTGGTAGATTTTTTGAAAATGTAAATGAAAAGATATTCATATGTTTGGTAAATATTTAAAAAACACGTGCAAAAATATTCTTAGTGATGCAAATAATTGAATAATTAAAATAAAATTATACGACTCATAAATAATACTAGCATAAATCAATAATTACATTACATGTATATATATACATATATATATATGTGTGTGTGTGTGTCTGTACGTATAAGTTCCACGAAATAACCAATAAAACAATGCATTTTGATATATAAATTTTAATTAATCAATTCTTTAAATCATTAATTGTTGCACTACACAGTAGCTAGGGAGTTGTGGGACTTCGTCTTTAATTTGTTTCAAGTGGTATCGGTAAACGGAAAAGGAGGAGCCTTTGGGTCACTGCTCCATTGGTGATTTGTTGGAAAATTTGAGGGAAAGAAATGCTAGGATATTTGAAATTGAGCAGAAAAGATCAAGGATCTGATTTTGCGGACTCTGTTTTTTTGGTGCAGAGTTGATAGCTCTAGGCACAAACCCTTTTGTAGAGTTTGTGGATAGTATATCTAGTGATTAGTTTTTTTGTATACTCCGTGTGTACAGAGGACGCGTCACCTGATTTGATGCCTTTTATTTTATTCTTACTTATCCAAAAAAAATAATCAATTCTTTTAAGTAGAAATTCATACATAACCTTGAAACCTATCCAGTTAACTTTTTAAAAGTAATGTTGCCATCAAGGGGTGGGAGAGATAGCAAGGGCACTCGAGCAAAAACCTTGAGGTCCTTGGTTTCAATCCCAAGACAAGGGGCCACATTTACCTATAAAAAAAAAAGTAATGTTGCCATCATAGAAAGGGATGGACAAGATGAGATAGAGAGGGAGAGGAATGAAGAGTAAAACTATCACATGGCAGGTGACGACATTAGGTGTGTGCAATTGGCACAAACAGGAAAACGTGGGGATGTGGTTTAAACATAATTGTCAAAGTCGAGAGGCACCAAAAAAGGCGATAGGTCCAAATTTGAGGCGAGAGGCAAGGCGCTAAAAAGGTCCTCACAGAAAAAAATACTAAAGAAAAATACATAAAATACATATAACTTAACAAATATCAATAAAACATGTTATAAATGAGCATAATACATGAAACTAAGCTCTAACATAGTATAAATGATGAAATTCTGGGCTAGTTTAAATTCCAAGTAATATAATAAATAGTTAAGCAACCAAAGAAAATAAGGTTTTTTTAAAAAGTAAAGTAAAATCCAAAAACAAAATGAAAAAAACAAATAATCCCAAATCCCAAATTAAAAATATAATAAATAATAAATAATAAATAAAATGCCTAAAAATGAAAGTAAAATAAACCCTAAGTAGTGATATAAGATGCAGCACCACAGCACATTAGAAAGAAAAAAAACCTACGTAGGGGAAAAAAATAAAATAAACAAAAGAAATTACAAAATCAGGCTTAATCTCCCCCAACCAACAAACCAACCACGGGAAGGAGTTCGCAAGGAGCCGGCGACCACGTCTGTGACACTCCGGCAAGAAAATTCCGGCATCGGTGCGTGAGGCTAATTCCGGGGAAAGCACAGATGAGTTCGCCAGGTAGAGACGAAGCCATATGTGCTCTTAGATTTCATTAACATTTAATATTGAAGGCTAGATCTGGAAGGGAAAATTTCAGATCTACGCCGGAAGTTATTGCCTGCCTCGCCCAGCTCTCTTCGGCCGACAAACCCTCACATCGCCTCTCCCCTCAGGCGCCAAAGGCGAGCCTTTGACATCTATGGGTTTAAAATGAAGTGCAAAAGGTGAGTGATTCAGTGCTGTAGTACATTGAACAGGGAGAGGGAGAGTAGTGTGATAACTGTTGAAGAGCTCAATTTAAAAATTGGAAGCTTTATCTGAGTTCTGGAAAATGAAATAAGGGGGGTAACCTCTGTAGGTTATTTTAAAACAAAACCAGTCCATTTTCCTTATACCTTTTCCGTTGACTTTGTTTTCTTAAAAGTGCTAAACACCGGGAAATGTGGAAAATACTTTCCGAAAACCATTTTTTGTATGAAACAATCGGAGTCTCAATGTTATACTATGCTTCTTATTCATGATCAAGTGTGAGGAGGGAATGAAGGAGATGCATTTACTAGTTTCCTAGTGTGTTGATTGGAGAAAAATATTTCTTAAACCACTGCATTGGATAATTCTTGTTTATGTGCCACCTTTGTAGGAGCAATACTACCCCAGATTATAATGACTTGATAGTACCTACCCAATCATAATAATAGCATAACTAGGCCAAATTGGAAAATATAACTCCTCCCGTCCTTAAAAAAATATGCAAGTCAAACTTTTTTAAGATAGTAGATTTACTTCTTTTAAATTGCTCTATAAATATATAGTTTTTTTTTGGGACAAACCAAAGAGATAGTTGGGACATTTTTTTAATTTTTTGGAGGGAGTAGTAGACTAAATAACAAGATATTAGGTTAAAGAACTTACAGAGTATTGTTTCACCAAGTGACTGAAATCTCTGGAGAATCGGGGTACAGTCGTAGAGAGATTAATTTGGATAGCGATGGTTTGAATTAAGAAAGTTTGATGGAGGAAGGAGAAGGGAAAAGAGAGATTAACTTAAGGCAGTGGGAGAGAGAGGAAGAGATGAACGGTTTTAACCGGAGTCGGCGAGCAGGCTGAGGCTGTGAACCGGGCTTCTGCCAGGGGAACACTTGAACGAAGGCGCGGAACTATGACGTCTTATCTGAAAGTTAGACCTACTAATGGCTACTATATATACTCCCTTGTAAAAATTATTATTTTCTACTTAATGACCCCTTATACTATTTTTAACTTTCAATTCGGAGAAACAATTTTCTTTTTTGACCCCGACGGCGACTCGAACTGTTGTTACATTTCTATCTACTGTATTTAATTATTTATTTAAGATCAAGGACCGGCTAAAGTAAAGGGGGTCCAAAATGATACTTATGGAAAGTTTGGGGGGGGAGGGGGTGGTGTTCGGAAAACAGTATTATATGAAGTATCTCAAAAGGGACGCTATTAGGGTTTGCGGCGGCTTGTGCAGAGCAGCGTAGAAGAAAAAAGAAAGAAGAAGGAAGAAGAAGAGGGGAGCTTTAGGAACGAAGGAAGGAAGATGAGGCCGATATTGATGAAAGGGCACGAGAGGCCCCTTACGTTTCTCAAGTACAACAGAGAAGGTGATCTTCTCTTCTCTTGCGCCAAGGACGACACTCCTACCGTTTGGTTCGCCGACAACGGTGAACGCTTGGGCACTTACCGTGGCCACAACGGTGCCGTCTGGTGCTGCGATGTCTCTCGTGATTCTACCAGGTTGATTACCGGGAGTGCCGACCAGTCCGTCAAGCTCTGGGATGTCCAGACTGGCACCCAGCTCTTCTCCTTCAACTTTGATTCCCCTGCAAGAGCTGTAGATTTTTCTGTTGGCGATAAGCTTGCCGTCATCACCACTGACCCCTTCATGGGATTGCCTTCAGCTATTCATGTCAAGCGCATCTCCTCCGACCCCAACGACCGTCCGTACTCTCTCTCTCTCTCTCTCATCATACGAGTACTAGTTATTATTATTATTAACTATAAACTACTAGTACTATCACTTCACTTCATCGTTGTTGAAAATCTATGCTTATCAAATGTTTGTTTGTATGTGTGTGCAGAGATTGGTGAATCTGCCCTCATACTTAAGGGCCCCCAGGGTAGAATCAACAGAGCTGTTTGGGGTCCTCTCAACAAGACTATCATCAGTGCTGGTGAAGATGCCGTCATTCGCATCTGGGATACTGAGGTACACCCCTATGTTTGTTTGAGGTTCATCATCTTTATCTTGGTGGTGCCTCATCCTCACTAGTACACCATAAATATCATTTTCTTAGGCATACACTATCTACTTAATTCTTTCCATTGTTACTCTCTATGCTAACAATTATGCTCATAAAAGCTCTCATGCAAATTACATCTAGAAGCACTTTTTGTTTGTGTGTGTGCAACCTCAACATTCTTGTTTGTTTTTGGATATGTATATAAACACATTTTCCCATGGACTTTTCTTTATTCCACTGATGTTTGATGCATATTAGTAACTCATATACGCTCTCCCCTTTTTAATCCCGTGTTGTTTTAGTTACCAAAAGACAACTAAATTGTAACGTGAAGGTTGCACTGTTTTATACTCAATTTTTCCGTTACATCTAAAGTTAATATTTTGGGTTTGCACTACTCATACTGGCAGACAGGGAAATTGATAAAAGAGTCGGATAAAGAAACGGGCCATAAGAAGACAATTACATCTCTTACAAAATCTACCGAAGGTTCCCATTTCATCAGTGGTTCCCTGGATAAATCAGCTAAGGTACGCATACTCATACTGTATTGTGGACCAATTGTTTCCTTTCTTGTTCCGGTAATCTGCTTCTTTTTGTTCTCTTATTGGCTCATTTCTCCATATTTTAGCTATGGGACATCAGATCATTGACACTTATCAAGACATATGTGACTGAACGCCCTGTCAATGCAGTTGCAATGTCTCCGCTCCTTGATCATGTACGTACTGGCTGGATAATTATCAAGTACATATATGCCATTTTCTATTTGTTTTGCTAACCAATTTCTCGCTTTGGCCAAGCAGTTGGAATAGCATGTTTATTTTCTGTTTATTCTCTCCTTTTCTACTTGTCTGTGTAAACTATAAATTTAGACTACGGTTATCAGCAATTGTTTTAGTTGTGCAACTTAAATTCTAATGTTGACTAGTTTTTCTTTTTAAATAATGAATAAGGCTAAGGCTATAACTAGCATATACTCTGTAGTAGAAGGCTAAAATTACCAGCTGTATCTGCAATAGGCATGTAGTGTTAGTTTATACTTATATATATATATATATATATGTGCATCTAATTTAATCCGTTGGTATTTTCAAATCATAAGGGAAAATAAATTCCCTCAGAAAATAGGTAGTTTCAAACATCATAGCCTTGTAGTGTTAGTTGATATGTTGTTTGTGTTCTTAATTTAAAAAACAAAAAGAAAAGGCTACTTAGGTATTCCCTATATCAGTTTTTAATTAATAAGACTAATTAAAGTTATGTATTTCAAAAAAAAAGATAATTGGAGGTAAGAAGTTTTATGAATTAAAGAGTGTACGGGGTAGAGTTTTTTGTGTTCCTCTCCTAAGTGTATAATAGTCCATGAACTGCATTGGACCCCCTTGGCTCCTTTTTAGTATATTGTTGCTTACAGGAGAAGATGAAGGGATTTGCCAACAATTGGCCCCATGGTACTTGTTGAAAGCCTATTTTTACAGAGGCTGTGGATTGGAAATGCTTGCCAATGCATTGGGAACACTCGTCAATATTTTGCTACGCATTTCAAAATTAATATAATTGGAAGTGCTGATACAAAATTTTGGTCATTGCAGTTTATTTTTACCTTTTTTTTTATGTTGCCATATTTAGGAGTCATCTTATTTACTCTAGCTCCCAAATTTTCAGACCACAAGTGTCCTGCTAAATGTTGTTGGGCTGGTTGACACATGGTTTAAGTATTGCCCATTGCCCTTTGCATTGTTAAAGGAGTCTAAAAAGTGATGTTTATCTCGGATGACTTTGGGGGGGGTGGGCTTGTATGCATTTCAGTCACTAGTGATAGCAAATTGTGCTGTTGCTTATTATTAAAGATGGAGGGAACACTAAGAAATCAACTGTCATTTGGGTAAAGACCGGTTTTAATTCCTAAGGTTTGCGCAACTAGTGTAATTCTACCAAGTGTTATTGTCCCTGCATCTTACTTGTCACTCTCCAGGTATGTTTGGGGTTTAAGCAGGGCTTAAACAAACCATAGCAGCCTGTTGATGATGAATTAAAATTTCCAGTTGAATTGATTGGTTTGAACTTATTAAACCCTTGGAGTAGAATATAATATTCTATATCTGAAGTCTGAAACAAACGTTCATTTGGTTCACTGTGCTACAACCTTAACTTGAAGTTTAGCCTCAGATCTGGGAATGGAGGCCAAATATATGACAAGCTTGATTTATGCATCTATGGTTGTAGAGCCAGCAATTCTTTTGACTGTTGTTAGCCTTACATGCAATACGAGCCCAATTTTTCGATAAAACGATGCACTTGTGTTTTCTAGGCTGACTTGTATAGCTTGATATTAGTTTTGAGGTTATGGGTTGTGATAAAGCTTTTTTTTTTTTTCATGATCTGTGAATTCCATAAGATTTTTATTCTATTTTCATTGCATGGGATAATTACCACTGCATTTCACTTGGTAGAATTGATGATTTGATTTTTTAAATCGTGTCAATTGCATGTATGGGTGCATGTAATATACCTATATATGAGTTCCTGTGAGCATGGAGCTGCAGTAACTAATTACCTAATGCATACTTAGCAGTCAAATGTTATTTATGGATCTGACTTTGCCTATACCGTTGTTCATCATGCACAAGTTTCCATTCATTTTGACACCTTTATTGGTTTATAGGTGGTGCTTGGAGGTGGTCAGGATGCATCATCTGTCACCACGACAGATCACCGTGCTGGAAAGTTTGAAGCCAAATTCTATGACAAGGTAAGAGAGAGTGTGCGTAATGTATTTAGTGCAATTTGGATGATGTGAACGTTTGTGGTTGTGTAAATATCTTTGTTGAACAATGTCCTTCCCTGTTGTGATTAGATACTTCAAGAAGAAATAGGAGGCATTAAAGGGCACTTTGGGCCAATAAATGCTTTGGCATTTAACCCTGATGGGAAGAGGTAATGTTTCCATTTGCATTTTTACTTTTATAATTTCAAGCTTAACTTTTTTCTCATGAGGAGGATTATCCCTCAAGGAGTCTTAGTACACAAGGATAAATGTTTACATGCCCCAAACTTCAGCTTTGGAAATTTTTTATAATGATATACTTGAAAAATTAATACTCATTTGGGTAATGATATATATTTGAAAAGAAAATACTCATTTGGATTTTGCCATTTCAATCTGGGTGCTTGCCCTTGGCTGGTGCCACCAATTGGTTATCGAGTTTAATACTTGTGTTTCACGAAATTATGATCACAAAAAGACATTGTATTTTATGGCCTTCATGCCCTCTGTTAGTTACTAATTAGCCTTTTGTGGGCGGTAATACTTGTGTCTCACGAAATTATCATAACAAAGAGGCATTGTGTTTTATAGGCTTTATCCCCCTCTGTTAATTCCTATTAAGCCTTGTGTGTGTGGTAACATACTAACGTTTCTTGATGGGTTCCACACATTTTTTCTGAGGGACATTTGCACTCTCTGTATCTTTATTGTGACAAGGTGTAATGTTGTGATGAGGTCCTTGGCGATATATTTTGATCTCAGCCACTCAACTGAACCCTTGGTGGTTCCATTTCAACTATGCCTCAGCCTAAACCTTTTTTTAGGGTTTCTGCCAAATAATTCCTGTGTCGGGGCACTCTTAATGGTTGACATGTAATATTGATTTTCATGGTTTACTTATCAAAAAAAAAAAAATTTTTGATTTCCCTGGTCGGGTTACCCGGTAGAATGCTTTAAAGGTAATAATTCTGTTCATCATCATCTACCACTAGGCTGAGCCTGCACAATGTGGTATGTGACGAGGAGATGCCTCTGGGTAGGATATCATTTCTTTTCGTTCACTGTCCCTTTCTTGAATTGCTGTCCATCTAAGGGTGAATACCCCCTTGCTATGGTAATGTTTTCTCTATTCAGTAACTAACCCCTGCCCCAAGTACTGTCCATAGTCAGGTGGCTGTAGTGTAGAGATTCCCAACCAGTACTTGCCTCATTGATGAAGCGTTAAACCTCCATCATCAGTTCATCATCTTGCTTTTCAGGTCTTTAGCTTGGGTGTATTGATTACTCTAATATACCACATCCGTCCCATAAAGAGAGTTAACTTCCTCCATCGCAAAATTATTGTCTTACTTTTCTTTTTCATCCATCCCAAAATACTTGTCTTGTTTGTAGCTTTCCTTTTTAGGAAATGGATGGGAGTAAAAACCTCTATTGAAAAGTTTGGCTTTCAAAGTAGGGGAAGAAAGTAGTATACCAGATTGTTAGATATGTGGGTGTGGATTTGAATCATAGGATAAGTACTTGTCAAAATAACAAGTAAAAAAATAAAAGATTATTTAGATATGGATGAGATGCAGAGAAACTGAAGATGGGTGCTCTCTCTCAAATCTTTTTCTTTAGGTTATTTTTGGTAGTCGGCTTTTGGTTATGAAAAGAGCTGATGATTGGCACGACTGTGAATGCTAGTAGTTTGCAGGTTGGTCATGACAGAACCCGAGTGCCCACCACTGCACTGACTGTCCGAGAGTAAATCAGTGCCAAAAGTGTTATTAATTGGATAATTCATCATATGTGAGCTACCCTCTGTGAATGAACTGCATTTTTTGTAGCAAGTGGATGTGATTTGTTTTGTTTGGAGGTCTTACCCAACAGTACAATGTATAGTAAACGCCATTAGTAGTCAATTAATCATATGTAGTGGAGTTCCTACCTTTCTGTAGACAGATGTGTAGCATCCAAATATCGTCTCAAGTTTGAGGTTTGTAAACCATCATCGTGCTGTAAGATGCACGAGTCCTGTTTCAGGTTTTGAATTGGTTATATTTCACTCCATCTCATATTCTTTTTGCTGCTGGGAAAAATTTAGAGATTCAATTTGAACATATTTCCAACCTTAAGAATATGTTCATGTTTCTCATCTCAAGGGCAAAATATTATTTCATGTTTTGAATATTTTCTAGGTAAAGAAGCAATGTCTTTGATTATTAATATGCAGACTCATGAAGATATTAACCCAAAAGTTTGTTTGATTGTTGTAGTTTCTCAAGTGGAGGCGAAGATGGGTATGTGAGATTGCATCACTTTGATCAGGATTATTTCAACATTAAGATTTAAACCTACATCGCCATACGTGGAAGAAGTTTGCGTTTTCTCAGAATCTGTTTTGTGCTGAAATTGATATCAACCAGGTCTTGCTCCTTGAGTGGATCATAATCATTGTAAGAGATTCCTAAGTTGAGTTTTTTGTAGATGAAATATTTTCCATGTTTCTCCTTCCAAATGAGAAGTAATCTTGCAACAAACTAAACATGATGGATGGGTAGTTTCACTAGGATTAATAATTTTATAGAAAAATGCTAAAGCCACCATAGTTCAAAAGTTGAATTTTAAATTTGCAAAGAAATAACTTTATTTTGTGGGGTGGGATGGGGGAGAAGTTTGAGAATTGAGTGACTAAACCTATTTCCAAAAGTGTGCAGCAAGAGCAAGAAGAACACATTGGACCGGTGACATCATTCTGTGACCTTTCCTAAAATATCGGATGAATGGGTATAATTTTTTTGAACAGCTGAAGGAAGACAATGGAATTGATAATAGACTAGAGCCTAGAGGTGGGTGTATCTATTGTTGATGTGTGTGAATGTGATCAATGGAAACCACCCATCCGTCAAACTAGGACCAACTGCGTTTTGGAACATGTTTTCACCATTCTATAATGGAAACTGTTGCTGCCATGTGGTCATTTTATGTGAAATGGTTGTCATATGTCAATTTTCTATGAAGTAAGAGAATATTTTGTTTTTTTCAAGTATAGTTTAATTTGAAACTAAATTTTATACTGTTTAGTTTATACAAGACAGAAACTCTTCAATTCTCATCCAGGGCTGTTAAATAGGGCAACATCCTGTGGGCATATTGTCCCACCACCTATTAGGGCCGGGTTGGGCTGTCTGTTTGGATGTGGGTTTTTGTAGGTTGGGCTGGACAGCATGCACTTTATGGGCTCTTTATAATGCTTAAAAGTTTTAAAATATTCCACATTTAAGCAGCCAAGACCAAGCCCATTTTCGTCTAAATGTTCGATTATAGTTAGTGTTTGTTAGTACTCACCCTCATCAAAAATCAGCCGCAAAATTACTCTCAGTCTCTCGATATTTCTCTCACTGTCTCATGCACTGCAGATTCAGCACTTATCAGTGACGACACCGACGGCACAACCTCACGACTTTCTTCCTCTGGCTCACCAAGTCAGTGTGAAGGCAAAAACTTAATGGCTTATGCGCTCCTAATCTGTGTGGATAATAAAAGAACCCCCGGCCTACCTATATACGATCTTTATAAAGCCACTGATCCAGAATTCTTCTTTTGAAAGGCGGTGACGATATTCCAAGTTTTTGATCTAAGCTGTTGGACGGAAAATCCTTCTACGAATATATGAGTTCTGGCTCACTTTATGCTTCCTACTTTAAGAAACCAAAGCGAGAGAATAGTCAAGGAGATCGAAAGAGGTCCTCTTAAAAAATGACCTTTTCCTAAAGAATTAGTCTCTGCAATCTTGGTCCAAACTCCAGCGCCTCTCTCTTGTCTTTTGAGCATTTAGTCTCAAACAGTCAAACTCTCAACTCTCTCTCATCTCACGCTCTATATCTCTCTCTCCCTGCTTGGTTGCTTCAGTACACCCACTTCCAGAATTCGACACCCAAGAACGAGATCCGGCACTCAATTTCTTATTTGTGTAATTTTGTTATTTTGTATTTGAAGTAATTTCTTATTTTGAATTTAATGGTTTATTATGAATTGATAATAAATAATAGAGGGCTTACCCGTTTTGCCCGTGACCTTAAGCGGGGTGGGTTGGGCCAAGCAATTCAAGGATCGCCAAACTTGTGGCATCGGCCCATTCAGGAGTGGGCTTTTTAGGCCCACGGGCAAACCAGCCACGCATGCCCGTTTTGATAGCTCTATTTGCATCTCCTTATACTATTTTATTTAGGGTAACACTAAACGTCGCACCCCATTTACTAAACGTCGCACCATTTTAAATTGTCGTATTACAATTATACCCTTACTTCCCTTTAAACAAAATAACCCACTATTTTTCATCATTTTCTAAATACCCCCTCCCTAGCCAAATTTTCTATCACTGCCCTTCTTCTCCTGCATCTCCCGCAGGAAACGACTTCCTTTTTTCCAACAATAGCGACGCCCAAGACGAGCAACACCCAAGACAAGCGACGCCCAAGACAAGGTACGCTGTGTATTTCTTCAAGTCGCTAGGCTCTTTGGACTTGCATTTGTGTAAGTCCCAAACCCTAATCGACTCTAATCTCAATTTCTCTCCCAGACGGCAAATCGGCAATACAGTTGGGTTGTTGTTTTTTTTCAAGTCGCTAGGGTATTTAGACTTACACCCGTCTAACTCCCAAATCGTAGTAGACTCTGTACATCATCTTTCGAGCTCAGAAAGCTTGGCTGATTGGTTGAAGATAGGACCCTTGCCCACATCCTATCTGTTATTACAACCTTTTTCTGTTTCTCAATAATTATCTGCAGATAGCATACCATTTGTTACATTTTGCATTCTTGAAAATTTTAATCGTAAATGGGAAATTCAATAGAACTGAAATCAATCACAGTTTAAGATTTGTGTTTGGTAATGCCCACTCACAGAGAAAGGGATGTAAGATTCTCTGTTTAACCATTCATTCCATTTTGTTTTCATTGACATTTAAGAAAGCTAGAATAAAATATGTCAGAATATGATTGCTAATTTGGTCGTTGTGTCTTGCTTCATTGCTTGTATCTGAGGAATTTTTAATTTTTTACCATAAGCAGTATGCTCAATAGAAACCGCTCCATGAGATTTTGAATCCCCACTGCTATGTAGAAGTTGCATTTATATAGTACGGTAACCATGAAATCTTTGTGCTTCCCTATAAAGAAACAAGCAATCTCAAGGAATAACTCTCTGTCGTAGTCATCCTGTAAAGAATCGTAGCTTAATTTAAGCTTCTCGAAGATTTCTCTATCAAGAACTACTTTTAGTTTCTCTAGTGAGTTCTCCTAGATGTCTATGCTTTTTCCAGATAGAGAAGAGCCCAAAACTTGAAGGGCTAAAGGCAGGCCTCCGCAACGCTTTGTTACCTTCTTGGATAGTTCCATGTAATAATCAATTGGATGGTTTAGCCCAAAAGCATGCTAGTTGAAGAGTTCAAGCGACTCATCATCGTCTAAATATTCAACCTTATGCACCTCATAAGTTTCGTGGGCCTCTAGCAACCGCTCATGTCTAGTTATAATAATTTGCTTCCCTGGTGAAACCAATCACGTATTCCAAGTATTGAATTCAGTTGGTCAGGTCGATCTACATCGTCAAGAAGAACAACAACTCTTCTATAGCTCATGGTATCTTTAATCTTTACAATTCCTTCATCAACATTTCGTATCTTTTTCGGTTTCCTTTTTAGAATATCCAACATCAGTTGCATTTGCAAATTAGTTAAACCATTTGACTTATGTGAGGTTTCTCTTACATTTGAAAGAAAGCTAAAACCTTGAAACCTTTGGAAGTTTAGATTATAAACAAATTTTGGCTATAGTTGACTTTCCCATACCACCACCCCCATAAATTAGAATTATACTAACATCAGTTGACCCATCCTACAACCACGCGTTGATCCTTTTGGCTCGAGAGTGTATCTGAATCAGGTTGGGTGTAATACTCAACACTACGTGCTTCAGCTTAGCGTCAATTTCTTCAACAACTTTCTGAATAAATTTTGACTCATATCTACAAATTTTTAGTGGTACGAGAACAAAGCATAATTAAATGTTTGTTATAAATGTTTCTTCAAACTCATTAATGTATTTTAATTAGTTATAAATGTTTGTTTTATCAGTTTATCTTATTTATCAGTTGCTAATTATTTTTGTTTGAATGCTAGATGTCAGGCGCAGGCAGAGGCAATGGTGATGGTCGAATACGTGTACGGTTAGGAAAACGATTGGTTGTTCAAGAAGATCGTCCTAGCGAGTAGCGATAGGCAGCGTGGCGGTCACGACGGAGAGTTACAGAGCAACATGTCACCCCTCCACAGTCTCCGGTCAGCACTGATCATGTGGAGACTCCATTTGCGCCCAAGATTCATACTCCACCTGTTCAGTCAGGTCCTTCGCCAATGTCAGAAGATGATGCGGCGGTAGAGGATGAACTGATGATGGGGGGGCCTATGTTTCAGTCGGGAATGTGCACTCTCTTTAATTGGGAATGTGCACTCTCAACTCTGTAATACATCAAAAAAAATACATTATCAATAAATTTGTTGACTTTTCAATGTACTTCATTTCTTAAAATGTACAAGTGTTACCTGTTGGTTGTTTGTGCACCAAAATGCATGTAGTTTTTTGTCCAAGCACTAACAAATCTTTCCTTGAACGGATTCAACCATTCCTTCTTAACATATCTAACCATCACAGGGATGTTCTCCCACCTTTCTTCCATCTTTGCCACATTAGCCATGTATTCGGCCTCAGTTTGGGAATTCACTATATCCTTCCACCTCTTACTAAATGCCTTTGAATATTTTTTAGTACTAGTCAGCCCAACTAAATACTTCTCAACATCCTTCGCTATGTGTCTCCTACACAACAAATGGTGAGACTCAGGAAAGTGTGTCTCAACAGCACTCATTAAAGCTAACTCTCTGTCGGTGATGATTACATCCGGAACTGCACAGTGGGAGAAAAATGTCCTCAAGTTCCCCACTGCCCAACTAAAGGTATCACTTCTCTCATTCTTCAAAAATGCAAATGCAATATGAAAATTTTTCCCTGTTGATGTAACTCCAATCATTTCCAACAAAGGCATCTCATACTTATTGGTCTTATATGTTGCATCCATAACAACAACATATGGAAATAAGACCAATAACTCCATGGCTTTCGGATGAGCAAACATAACATCAGTCAATTTTTTACTGTTATGCTCATGCCTGAACCACGTAGCATATCCACGTACCCTCATCTCCTTGAAAAAATATTGCATTTTCGAGCACGATCCCATCTTAGTCTTTCTTATCTTTTGCAAGGCATTCTCTACATGCTTTTTGGTGCTAACATTTCCGGGGTTTTCTTTCTTCAGCTCATTCAATATCTGCTTCGGCTTCACGTTTGCACTGTGTAGCTGAGACACCCTATCAATCTCTGCCGACGTTAACTTTGCTGCAGATGTATGCCACTGATTAGCTTTAGCTAGTGAATGGTTGTGTGCATTCTTTGACGTACTAACCTTCACTTTCCACCCAATAGATAATTTTTCCACTAAATAAACTTCAAACTTACAATCATCTTTTTTTGTAGTCTTTTTTCTATTCTTCTCATCACAATCACCGTCGTATCTATAATTGCCACCTATCTCACAAGCAAGCCATATTTTACGTGATCCATCATTATGTACTTTGTGTCTCTTAACAAAGAAACACATTTTCTCCCTGTGTCCGGTAGCTCTAACCCAAGCTTCTGCCTCATTTCGATCTTGAAATATTTTATCAGTTTTGAAAAAATGCGATACATCTGGAAATTGCTGCTGATTCGGAAACTGATAATCCTGTAAACAAATAAAAATTAGTATCAGAAATAATCTAAAAGAAAAAATTTAAAAATATATTTTTTTGGCTAATTTTAGCTTAAGTCACCACTCGCCAAGCAACGTAAGCTTAAATGATTGAAAGCCACCAGAAACATTTTCAAAATGGTGCATTTCGAGTTATATACGGGATAGTTGAAATGTGATTCAGACTTAAATTTAACTTCGCCAGGTTGATGGACTTGTAAGGTGTAAGTCCATCGATCCGGAGACTTGGTTTAGAACAAGTCACTAGACCAGTTAGACTTTAATTGTTTCAAGTCCAAAACCCTAGTGGACTTAATGATTTTAAGTCCACATACCCTGGCGACTTCATTGTTTTCATGGTGCATTTCGAGTTATATGCGAGAGAGTTGAAATATGATTCGGACTTAAATTATAGAAAGTCGCTAGGGTTGATGGACTTATAAGATGTAAGTCCTTCGACCCCGACGACTTAGTATGACATAAGTCGCTAGACCAGTTAGACTTAATTTGCTTCAAGTCCAAAACCCTAGTGGACTTGATGATTTTAAGTCCACATAACCTGGCGACTTCATTAAGGTTTTCAAAATGGTGCATTCGAGTTATACGCGGGAGAGTTGAAATACGATTCGGACTTAATTTGCATCAAGTCGCCCGGGTTGATGGACTTCTTGGATTTAAGTCTTTCGACCCTGGCGACTTGTATCAAAGAGAGTCGCTAGACCCTGGCAACTTAAAGCAAATCTCATTCTGTTTTTCAGCTCTGTATTTAGACTTTAAAATAGCAAAAAAAAATTAAAAAAGTTGAAAATACCGTAAAATAAGAATCTATATGATCATTGTTGTTCGGGTTCGCTTTATTTTGAACATTATGTGGATTGTTGCCGGGATTCGCGTTGTCGTTGGGATTCCCATTGTCTGCAGGATTAGAATCCATTGAAGAGTAAAATTTGATATTGAAAGAATTTATTGTTGAAAGTGATAAAAAAAAAGGGGAGCGAAAGAATCTATATGATTATTGTTGTTAGGATTCACTTTATTTATTGTCGTAATGATTCTTATTGTCGTTAGGATTCACATTATCGTTAGGATTCCCATTGTCATCAGGAATAAAATTCATTAAAGTGTAAAATTTGATAGTGGGAGGGTTTATTGTTGAAACTGGTGAAATAAAGAGGAGTGAAAGAAATAAATGTTATTTTTTTTCTTAAGGGTATTTTTGTAATTTAGCTTTTAAGTGGGTGCGACGTTTAGTGTTTTTAAGGTGCGACGTTTAGGGTGTACGTTTATTTATTCTAGTTATTTATGGGACAATTTTATGTTAATTGTTTCTACTATTAATATATTTTATTTAATTCGATTGAATCTCTTATATTCTTATCAATTCTCAGTTTCCTACTATTTTATTTATAGAAATTATTTACGGGACAAGTTTATGTTAACTTTTTTTTCAATTAATATATATCTATTTACTATTAATTGATAAAAGTTTCATCCACCGGGTGTGTAGAATTTTTTTACAACAATCGGCCATTAGATCATGACACGTGTAAATCAAAACATTTGTCTTGATTTACTTAGATTTTGGTTGCCGGTGTCTTATGTTCAAAAAGTCGTTTGTCTAAAAAAGATTCTTCACCGCTAGTGGATAAAAGTTTAATTTTTATTAATTACTACTAACAAATATTACTGTTACCACATGATGAATCTTTGTTAAAATTATCAATTTCACCAGAAAATTATTAATTAATGTATATCCATTAATTATTAATTACTTTATTTCTTAAGTTATTTTTCTACAGAAAATTCCTACGCAAATCTTTCAATTACCCATTGATTGATCAATTTTAATATTTACATTAGTTTTGTTTTGTTCAAAGTATTAAAAATTTAATTACTTATAACAAGTTTAGAAAATTAAATGAATAGCATTTATAAACAAAAATATTATTTGAACAGAGCATCGCACATATGTAAACTAGGGGTGTACGTCCGAACCACCGAATCAATGAATCGAATCGAATCGAATCGAGCGGTTTGGTTCGGTTTTGAAGACAAATTGGTTCGGTTTGATTTGTAAAAATAAAAAATCAAGTTGTTCGATTCGGTTTGCGATTTCTTATGTCAAACCGAATCGAACCTCCCTTCTAAATATTATATATATATATATATATATATATATAATTATTTTCCTACTTTCTTTTTTCCTATGTCCCAAAATAATTGTCTTGTTTGAAACTTTCCTTTTTAGGACAACACTTTTATTACTTTACCCTTACTTTTTCATCTTACTTTAATTATGAGTCACATACAAATGGACTTTAAAGTAAACTACACATCAAACTAATATTAATAAGACAAAAACTTGTGTATGACGGTCTTACGGATCCTAAATTTGTAAGATGGGGTCTCAAAAATGATAAAAAGAAGGCTGATGGAGCGGGTAACCCATCAACAAAGTCTGCGGTTACCTAGTAAGAAATCGGGTCAAAATGTCAGAAAATTGACTCAAAATTGGACAAATGAGACTGAAACTCGCAGATCGGTCCGGATACACCAACACAACACGCGGGTTGCCAAAGGGGAACATCACCACGTGTCTGCTCGGCAGGGGTGCCAGCGCATTAATGAGATCTTTCTCATTTTGCTTCGGTGCCCTTGTGTTTTTAAAGTTTGCTGCCGAAAATTTCATTCTTCTCAAATCTTGCAATTTCGTCCTCTGTTACCTCCGTTAGCCTTATTTGCCTTTGAATGTTTGACAGACTCTAACGGAATTTGACGAAATAGTAAAAGACACATTTAAAGACAAGCGTGACACATTTAAAATGCGAAAGTGACACATTCTAAGGTCAAAGTGACTCTTTTTATGTGAAAAAAAAAATAATTTTCATTAAAATGCAAAGTAACACTCTTAATACTAAAAAGTAATACTCTTAATACTAAAAAGTAACACTCTTAATAATAAAAAGTAACACTCTTGATACTAAAAAGTGACACTCTTGATACTAAAAAATGACACTCTTAATACTAAAAAGTGACACTTTTAAACAAACAGTGACGATTTTAATTTATATATTTATAATGTAGTAGCACTTTCCAAAGTAAAAGTAACACATTTAAGAGGAAAAATAACACATTTAAGACTAAAAAGTAACACATTTAAGGCTAAAAAGTAACAACTTTTAAAGGAAAAAAGTGATATTTTTTATTAAAAAACACAAAGTGACACATTTTATATTGAAAAGTGATACTTTTAATACTAAAAAGTGACACTCTTCATTTATACATGAGAGGGATGACATTGTAATTTTCAAAAGTCGAGGGGTTGCATTGAGATTATTGAATCTTGGCTCATTTAACATGGATATGTCCGTCTTACGAATTAAGATTCCTAAGATCGTCCTACAGGAGACATGCTCTATCAATAATTCAATCAAATGTATTTTCTTAAACCGTGCATCAAGTCAACCCAAAAGATAATTTTGGAACGAAGGGGGTACTATATAAACCCCTAATAACTTATTTACTTCTTTATATTTTTAATTCTTCCTTTGTGTTTGACAGCTACATAACGCATAGTCATGTACTCCCGTCTATTTTCCAATGTTCTTCATACCTTCATATTGATATTTGATACAGCTCATGGCTCAAATTGCTCAATAGCCAATACATGGGGAAAAAAATCGAAATCTAATTACTGTTTAAAGTTAAAATTACTATCACACACTTCACACTTCATAGTCATAGGCTTGGTGCTGCTCCTTGTTTCTAAGTTGATTAATTTTCTTCAAAGGTTATAGCATCTTTGATAGTTTATTGATGCTATCGCTACTATTGGTTTCGGCCAACTTCCAAGTTGATTAATTAAAAAAAGTTTGAAACCATAAAACCGAACCAAATTGAATCGAGTGGTTCGGTTTGATTTGAGAAATTTTTGAATTAATAGGGGTGGTTCGGTTTGCGATTTTAGCTCAAACCGAATCGATCGAATCGAACTACGTACACTGAATCGAAAGTTTATGATTCATTCAAATACTGCTTGTTTGAAAAAAAGATTGCAAATCTGGCATATCACCAAACTAAAATATGCTTAATAAGAGAGGATGCAATGTAAAAAATCATCATGTCTTTCTTTGTTTTGTTTTGTTTTGGATTAAAAGAATCATCGCGTGCTAAAACTCACGAAGGTGTTCCATTGTGTGATTGCAAGGCTCCAGCTCCATCAAAGACATCGCGAAGTTATAGTAACCCTGGAAAGCTATTCTATGGATGTGAAAATTACAGTGTATGTGTATGTTAACATCATGGACTTTAAAGGTTTTGTTTTAAATTTGAAAATTGCAAGGTTCCATCTCCATTAAAGGTTCTGTTTTAAATTTTTCATTTTGATGATATGATTTTAAAGGTTTTGTTTGAAGGTTGTGATATATGTTTCTGTTTGTTTTGACATATATATATATATATATATATATATATATATATATATATATATATATATGTGTGTGTGTGTGTGTGTGTGTGTGTGTGTGTGTGTGTGTTTGTTTGTGTTAATGCAGAAAATGTGCAAAGGTTGTGATTTTTTTGAATGGGGAAATTATGCAAGTATAATGAGCCAAGATGTTGAATTGAAAGAGAAGTTAACCTAGGCTGAGATGAAGTTGGAAAAGAAAAAATATAAGAAAGTTACACTCAAAAAGGAAATCAAGAGGCTTGAAGTAGAACTGGCGATGAAAGACATTAAAATTGCTTTTCTCAAATCCCAAGTTATGAGCAATTGGAATGTTAGGCTATGGGTTGTTGTAATTGTTTTGTTGATTTGTGTATATGACATTTTGAGTCCAAATGGTACAGTTATGTTGATGTTGCCTAGAAAAGGGTGAATATGCTACTATGAATTAAAACATATGTTAGGGGATATCAATGGAGTTTTTTTAAAAGGTTATGTTAGACTATGAGTTGTACATATCAATAGAGTTTTCATATGTTTGGAGCAATTGGAATGTTAGGTTATGGGTTGGGTTGTTGTAAAATTGTGAAAACTGTGATCTTTGTTATGAGATTTTGTTTTGTTTTTTTTGTAAAATTGTGATCTTTGATGTTGATTAGTAAAACTGTGCAAAACTGTGTTTTCCAATTGGAATGTTTTTTTTAAAACTATGATCTCAAACAAGTATGTTCACCAATAAATACAAAACCACAAATGAACAAGTCCAAAGCCAATTTTTTGACTTGAAGTCATAATATATTATTGTTGTAACAATATGCTTCATTTCCAAAAGCCCCTATCACAAAAGTTTATGAACAAGTACACAAGTCTAAAAGTACTTATCCATGTAAAAGGGATTTCTATGCAACCATAATAACCACTTTTTGTCCAAAAGAAATGTTATACCACAAGTAATGTACCCATCAAAAAAACATGTCCAAAAGTTTATACCGCCAATAATTATTATGATTACATAGGAAGGGATTTCTATACAGCCTAAGCTTAATTAGTTTTGACAAAAGTCACACTATTGAGTAGATGGAGGTGGGATTGTTGTGTTTGATGTTGTTGGGGCTGTTGTGTGTGATGTTGTTGAGCCAGCTGCATGTCTTGGAAATTTATTTGGTCTTTCACTTGGTAGATCATAAGCATCCATATTGACAGCCCTAGATGTTCCAGGGGTCTACAAACAAGTACATAGTATATATCAGTATTGTTAGTTGACAATGTAGGGTTAAAAAACAATATAAGAAATGAAAATGATAAACAATGTAGTAAAGACAGCAACTAAAGTCAACATACCTTAAAAAAAGGTTTCTCCAGTTTGTGAAACATAAAGTCCAGCAAAATCATGCATTGGTTCTGCATTGACAACCTTCATAGGCCTTCCTCTTTTTCTCTTCTCACCTTCAAGTATTTGAGGTGTCTTCTTCCTTCCTTAATTTCTATTTTTTCTATAAACTTTCTCAACGAGATTTTCCTTTCTCTTCGTTGGATTTACTTCTTTTCTTTGAAGTATTAGGTTCCTATAAGAAATTAGCATCCAAATTCAAAACTGCAGAAGCAGCAATAATGATATATAAAAACAAGATATAAAAGTAGAATACCTCAGTTTGGACCCACTGGCACTTGCATTAGTTTCCCTTGGTTTTCTACACCTTTTTTTATGACCTCCATTGCAAATACTACAAACCATCTCTTTCTCATGCAGACTCATTTTTTGTACACCCATGGTTCTCTTCTTTATATGTTCTTCATGTGTTGTCTTCACTCTCTTCTTCTTTGGCCTCCCTGACATTGTCTTGTACATTGGAGGCCTCAAGGGCTCATCTCCAGATTGTGAATAGTTGTTTTCACTTGATATGGGCTCAATATTGTTTGTATATGCCTTTAAAAACTCATCCTTTGTATAACAGTTAGGAATATAGGCATCTACATTCTTGCCAACTGAGACCAGACCAGCCATGACATGACAACATGGGATTCCACTTAAATCCCAGGATCTGCAAGTACATGTCATTTTTTTAATGTCAACAATGTACCCCCATTTCATGTAGCCCACTTGGAACTTCTTGTTTCCATTATAGGTAGCAATCCACGGTCTAGCTTCAGATGTGTTTAATTCAATTCTTTTTCTAATCCTAGGACATATCATTCCCAATTATTTGTGATCCATTCTCTTCTTTTATGTAGACTAGTCATCATAGTCATTCTCAAATGTTGCAATAGATAAATTAATGGTTTAGAGTCTTTAGACCTAGCTTCCAGTAAGGACCCATTGAACCCCTCTGACATGTTATTCTCATAATTATCACATTTACTCTCAGTTAAGAAGAAAGCCTTGCACCACTTACTTGGATTTCTATGCATCAAATCATTGTAGGCCTTTTCATCCAGTTTTTTCAATCTATCACAGTTGGTGTTGTAGTTGTCCATGTTAGTTGACTTGGAATTTACCCAAAAATGACTTGTATACTCTACACCTCTAAATTCTTTTGACCAGTTAGCATGCCCATGTCTAGTTCATGCCCTATGCTCACATAAAGGCAACATCTTAGCAATAGATATCACAAGTCCCTATTCAATTGAAATACATTGACAAGATATTAAAGTACATGCAATAGAATATATATATATACTAGTATTTGTGCTCGTGCCCATGGCACGGCGCGAGTAGGGGAAGATGTCAGTATTGGAGGGTGTCAATATTTAAATAAATCAATATATGTTTTAATCGTGTTTCAAAAAGAGTTTAAAATAACAAATTGGAAATGAAGACCTCTCGAGGTGGAGATGCCGGTGGAGTGTTAAAAGGAGTTACTAGTACCTGTTTGAAACCATGTGTTAGATAAAATATTATATAATCACAAAAAGTGAGTTGGAACAACATAAAAAATCAGAATAATTCCAAATTAGTAATTATACATATTATTATTTAAACCAAAAAACTATTACTTAAACCAAAAAATTTCCAAAAAAACTAATACTCATTTTAAAACCCAAACCACCTAACTTTGTTAAAAATTAAAACCCCAAAATTACCAAAAAAATATATCAAGAAAATAGTTAGAACCAAAAAATTTCCAAAAAAACTAATACCCATTTTAAAACCCAAACTGGCCACCTAACTTTGTTAAAAATAAAAACCCCAAAATTACCAAAAAAAAAAAATATGAAGAAAATGGATGGTTAGAAAGCAGACAGCTCCTTAGTCCAAAGAATCTGAAGAGGCAAAACCAGTAAGTTATCCTCTCTCGGGTAGTGAAGAAAATAATAGAGGGGCCAATAAATAAAAAACATCTAAAAATAAGACTTTTTTCCATTTCTTGAGGGTGGTAGATGCAATTCCAACTATAAAGTCAGTTTTCCAATCCAAAGTGTCAGGATTTCCCCATTATCCACTTATTTAGGAGTCACATCAAAAGTCATGAATAATAACTAAAGAGAATACTGCCACATCCACCTCATCAATATCCTCTCCGGATATTCCTACCATTATTCATATAAACTTAAACTCTAACACTAATAATTATAAGGGATAATGTACAATTCTAAATAATTATCTTTAAAATTTTCATATGTTTTTTTATTTTTAATTTACTTTAAATAATTATTTTTAATTAATATTTATAAAACAGTTAAATTATTTTTGAATAATGTGTCAGATAAAATAAAAAAGTATTTAGAAACGAACGAAGTATTACATTTCAAAAAAGATCAAGAATGTTTTATACAGTTGATTTAAATTAACTATTTTTCACTTTAAAATTTTGATATTTTTCTTAACTTTGTAAATAAGACAACATAAAAAAAGGTATTCCTAAATAAGAGTATAGGACAACAATTAAGAGTCATGAGCATCCATAAAAAATTATTATTGTCACTTCTATTGATTTAAATTGACTATTTTTTAATTTAAAATTTTGGTATTTTTCTTAACTTTGTAAATAAGACATCTCAAAAAAGATCAAGAATGTTTTATACACTCAATTTAAATTATTATTGTCACTTCTATTGATTTAAATTGATTATTTTTCAATTTAAAATTTTGGTATTTTTCTTAACTTTGTAAATAAGACAACATAAAAAATAATTTTTTTTATTCTTAAATAGAAGTATTGGATAACAATTAAGAGTCATGAGCATCCAATTTAGTCATCCAAAAAAATTACAGTAACTCAACGGTTGTCCGCGTGGCCACCTTCGAGGCATCAAAAATTGCTGGAGAGAAAGAGAAAAGTTATTTACTCAAGTGGCAAACACGGTTCAATATCATATGTGGGATTGCTCGAGGGCTTCTTTATCTTCACCAAGATTCGAGATTGAGAATAATCCATAGGGATCTCAAAGCAAGCAACATTTTGCTTGACAAAGAAATGAATCCAAAAATATCAGATTTTGGCATGGCAAGAATTTTCAGAGAAGATCAGACTGAAGCAGAAACAAATAGAGTAGTGGGAACATAGTAAGCACCACTAAAAATATATCAGAACATATACACGTGATGGCTAGACGTTTAGGCATTAACTTTACTAACGCCTTTACATATGGATGTGATGGCGTTTTTCTTTGTGCTTTCCAGTGGTTATATGTCCCCCGAGTATGCAATGGGCGACATCTTCTCAATAAAATCTGACGTATTCAGTTTCGGCGTATTGGTATTGGAGATAATAAGTGGTATAAAGAATAGAGGGTTCTACAACACCAACAGCGAGGTTAACCTTCTTGGACATGTAAGTTTTCGGTTGTGAGCTGGGAAAAATTTCGAATCTTGGAGTGAAGATGATGAAGAGTAAATGGTATAAATATTGTAGATCTGTGAAATGGGATTACTGGGGGATTGAAAAGTGGGGGGAAATTGAATGAAGTGCATGAATTGAATTGAAATGATGATATTTAATTATTTAAAAAGTTGTGTTGAATGTTTTTTCTTTAATGGGCGTACTTGTGCTGAATGTATTTTCTTAGAACCCAAGACCAAAAATTGAAACTGGTTCTAACTTCTTCCTGTTTCCAAAATAAATTAGGTTCAGGAGTCAGAAGGTGACACTGTGAGTAGAGAAATAACAGCAAAAATACATATTCTATAAACCCATGAAAGTTTCAGAATGCAATGAAACAATGAACTCTCTCAAATACAAATATGCCAACAGAAGTATATTTCGAAGCACCAATACTTGGAAACAGATCCATCCAAAAGAGGAAGTAAACTACTGTGTACAAAAATATACTTCCTCCCTCCCAAAATGAGTGTTCCTTTTTACTCATGATCATGAATATGAACAAAGAGGGACTCTTATTTTGGGTCGAAGGTAATTGCACATATTCATTTTCTACTACTAAGAAATATAATTCCACCCACCAAGATGATTAAAAAAACAGCATCTAAGAAGACAGACTTTTCTACTACTAAGAAATATAATTCCACCCACCAAGATGATTAAAAAACAACATCTAAGAAGACAGACTTCACACTAATCATCTCCACGTCTTTTTCATCAATTCTTCTTTAGCGAATGGGAATTTAGGCAGAGAGAGAGAGAAATTGTAGATTGAGAGAGAGATGGCGAGGCAGAAGAAACAGAGGAGAGAGGGAGGAGGACGCCGACGATGTAGAACAGGAAACTTGGGGCCGGAACAGAGGATGAAGGGATCGCCGAAAGAGGAAGCTTGGCCGGAAGAAAGGATGAAGAAGAGAGATGCAGAGGGAGTAGGAATAGGAGATGGAGTAGAATAGGAGATGGAGGCCTGATCTGTAGATGATAGAAGAGAATAGGTGTAGGAGATGGAGTAGGAGTAGGAGAATTAATTGGAATAGGGATAGATGAATAGGAAGAGAGAGAAAACGGTTGTGGGAAGAAAAAAACGTAAAAAAAGGGTTTTGGATAAAATTGAATCCTGACCGTTGATTATATTTCGTAAAACCAAATCCTGACCGGTAAATAGCTTTTGATATGAGTTAATCCTGGCCGGTAAATAGCTTTGTTAAAACTAAATCATGGCCGGTAAATAGCTTTTGTAACCGCCCTGATCTGTTTTATATAATAGATAAATTGGTTTTGATATGAGTTAATCCTGACCGGTAAATAGCTTTGTTAAAACTAAATCCTAGCCGGTAAATAACTTTTGTAATCGCCCTAATCTGTTTTATATAATAGATACACTTGTACACTTATAAAAAAAAGGTATTAAAGGTACCTTCTGTTGATCTGAAATGAGGGTCTATCTCCTACCATCCTCCATTTCCAAGTCCTTTATTAGGTGAGAAAGAAACCAACCCCAATATTTTTTGTTCTCCGCTTGCAAAATTCACCAAGCCACTGGAAACTTTCTTCAGGGCATCAAAACACATAAAACCTCTTAAATACAGGACCATATGCAAGAATGTTCAGAACACAATATACATCTATAATACTGTCTTCATTAGTCCTCCTCAGCTTATTTCAATAATCCCAAATTTTGGCATAGTGTTCCTTCATTGAACAAATTACAGCACTCAATGTCTTTCTTCTATCCCTTGAGCAAGTACCCAAACTGACATCCAAACAATACCTTGTTTTAATCTCCTTCTTTATTTTTGTAAGCTTCCAGGATGGATTAATTTTTATTGCTATGTAATATCTACTTGCAATCCATTGTGCAATGAGTTGTCTACTCCTTAAACTCTTACTACATATATGTTGCGGATTAATGGTTTTTATCTGAAAACTCTTCACCCCTTTGAGTTGACTTCCCCGAATCCTCCATGGGCATATAGTGGAGTTCATGCAAACTACGCACACCCTCCTCTGTTCCTTCTTCAAAAATTTGAAATATATCCCCTTCTCTATTGCATATGCCATTATTGCCTCCTTAAACTCCCATGCATTCTTAAATTACATGCCTACATTGAAGTTGATATCCTTGGGATTAGTGTATGGATTGAATGATCCATATTTTTTTCTTTGCTTCTTCTTCTTTTTCATAACATTTGCCTCATCTTCACTAGAATCACTACTCAACTCTGAGCCAGTGTCAGCCATGAATGTCTCCACCAAGGCAATATGCTCATCCTCAATCATTTCAACATGGCGTGTACCATGCTAATCTTCTACTGGTTTTTTCATTCCATTTGTTTTCATATCAATACATGTCTTTCTAGCATAAGCCACTTCCTCGTCACTTGCTTCTATCACATCATTATCAGTGTACGCATACTCACCTTCTTCTTCACTATCTACAATATAAGTCTCATCTTCATTGGAATCATCTTCACCATTTACATCATCCTGACCATTAACATTTACATTATCTTAACCATTAACATTTACATTGACATCATCCCTAGCATGAACATCATCCTCCTCATGTACATCATCCCTAGCATGAACATCATCGTCCTCATTTACATCATCCTCACCATGTACATCATCCTCACAATGAACATGTCCATGGTCAAAATCCTGACCTGGAATTAGGTACCACAGACACTTGACATTACTATAGTTCAATAGTTTTTCAATACCACCCTTTAAGACAATAAAAGAAATGTAATCTGTGTCCATATCTTCTAACAGATCATAAATCCCCACAACGTATTTCATGTGTACCCCCTCTATGGCAAAATTACCCCCATGATAGACTATTATAGTAAAGATGCCCATCCTTCAAAACAAGATGGGTCCACATCAGGTAACTAACTACACTAGATGATGGTAGACAAAGCATGAAGATGAGGTCTACTTTTTATCTCCAACTATCAGTTAATGTATATGGGGACCATGCTTATCTAAATCCTAGCATTTTATACATATAAAACACAAGCAGGCAAGTTAAAAGGTAAGAAAAGAAAAGTCACACTTTTTAAGTTATCTAGACAACAACAGTATTATAAAAGCCATAAGCAGACAACTACAATTAAAAGCCATAAGCAGACAACAACACTGTTATAAAAGCCATAAGCAGACAACAACCTATCAATTAAAAATTTACATACATAATCTGGAATAAACCATAAGCAGACAAGTCAGAAGGCAATAAAAAAAGCAGACAACTACAATATTCATTTCACAACTAAAATCATAAAAAGCCTCTATCACAACAAAAATCATAAAAGCCCATTCATTTATGCACAGTAGGTGGTACAATTCGTATGGATTGACCTCTAAATCAAGAATTTCTGAGTGTGAAATAAATATAATTTAGTAGAAGAACCATAAAAACCATAAAACCCTTTTTTTTTTAAAACCTAAAATTTAATTCCATATAAATTACCAAAATGCGTAAAATAATCGACCCAAAACAAAAAAACCCTAAAATAAAAGTATAATATCGTAGTCGTACCAATTGCCTTCAATTAGCCTCCAGTGACTTCAATTTTTTGAAATTGAACCTTAATGACTTCGATTCTTCACAGGAAATGAAATTGAACCCTTTCTTCATATCTTTGTTAGAGAGAGAGAAAGAGAGAGGGGGGGAATTAAGGGTTGAATGAAAAGAACTTGCGAAAGGTTTGTCTGTTATCGTTGTCATTTCCCGCTTGTTTAGACCAAGGGTATTCTTGTCATTTAAAAAAACAGACGGTAAAACTAAAACTAACAGTGGAAGGGGGAAATCGATCCAAAAAAACGAGTTGAGGACCCGAGGACCAAATATTTTTTTTGACATGTCCAGGGGCCAAAATATTATTTCTTCAAATTAATATTAATAAAACAAGTAAATATAATTAATTTAATTTTAGATTTGAAGTTTACGAATTTTAGCTTTAAAAAAAATTAAAAACACACACTCTCTCCTTTCTTAAATAATTGTCATGTTTTCTTTTTTAGTCCGTTCCAAAATAGTAATTATCTTGTTTCTAAACTTTCCTTTTCAGAAAAATACTTTACCACTTTACTCATATTTTTTGTTCATACTTTTAATTTCGACTACATTTACAAGAGAATTCAAGAAAATAACATATTATACCAATATTTATAATGAAGTCAATTATTTATTTTCTTAAATTATTTAGGAATTGATGGAGTACTATAGTACAGTAGTATAAAAAATCGAAAAGAATAAAATGGTAGATTTAATGGGAAAGAAAGTTCAAACTTAAAGTAAAGGGGGAAAATGAAATTATGTGCCATCATTCTTTCTTCCTCCAATGAAGGATATACTCCCTCAGTTTCCGGCAAAGAGCTCACTATTCCATTTTGGAATGTTTCACTTAAAGAGTTCACTTCACAAATTTAGGCATAAAGTGTCTTATTATTTTGGGTAAATTACATCATTAGTCCATAAACTTTGCAAAAGTTCACTAGGGGTCCCTGTACAAAGCAAATACACACCACTGACCAAAGTATGCATTTTTGGAACACCAATAGTCCATGGATGTAATGCCCTTAGCTCAAGCACAGTTAAGTGGACATGTGCTGCTCACGTGATTTTTAGTGAGGACAAACATATCTTTCCGCCTTCCCCCCCCCCCCAACACACACACACCAACACCATTTTCCCCAATCTACAAGATGGGCAGCATAGATTAATCATAAACTAAACTGATATCAATTAATCTCCAACAAATTAATCTCCAAATCCAATAAACTTTTAAAAAAAATAGAACATCATCACTGAGCAACCGATTAATAGACCGTGACCTCGAGCAGATTCTCTAACAACCCCACATTATACTATAAAACTAAAATTGCAGCTAAGTAATATTTTTCCAAACAATGACCCAAAAAAACTTTCAATTATTACAAACATTCCTGTAGCAATTGACTTTCTTCCTGCCTTCTTCTCTTTCTAATTTAGTTGATCCTGCAAAAACCAAGGCACGCATACAAACTGGCGTTACCCTTAGTTGTTATTTATGTCATCCTGATAATAGACTAAGATCTCAAGAACAGGGGAAAAATACAAACAAAAAAAAGAGTGTCCGCCTTGAATATCCCAGCAAGGAAAGAGAGGGGGAAAAATGAGCTAGGGAAGGGCTACAGAGGGAAAAGACTGATGAGTGAGAGTTCGAGAGTCCAACCTTGAAACTTTTGTGTCTCTTTCATCATATATGAAATTATAATATCAAAACAAAATTTATTTTTACAAATAACCACAATTAATTATAACATATTGGTAAATCATATGAATATATACGATTAAATCATAGTAGTGGATACCAATCACAAATTTTATATATTTAATAAATCTATATGTTATATAGAGAAGGATATACATCTGAATATACATCACAAATTTTATATATTCAAAGCCTCTACCCCGTAGGCCAGCGAGTCTCGATACCTTTTCAAGACCTCCTCCTCACTGGGCTTCGCAGCTAACTCGGCCCTCAGATGGTCGTTCTCGCTAAGCACCCCTTTCAACTTGGCCTCGAGCTCGGCCACCTTTCGATTCTTCTCACCAACCTGGTCCTTCTATGCCTTCTCTCTCGCCAGCCAGGCGGTCTTCTCAGCACTGAGGTGGGAGATCTCGTCAGTTTTTAACTGCAAGTCCCCTTCCAGGGACTTCGTCTTTTCAGCGGAAGACGAAATCTCCCCCTTAGCCCTCAACAGATCCCTCTCCAGTCCTCTCACGGACTCGGCAGCCTTATTCAGCTTGGCGTGATAAGCCGCAATACCGACGCCGAGCTAGAGAAGCAAAAACAGTATAAGCAACCAAGACAATTCAACGAGAAAAAGAAATAAGGAAATCGGCCTACTCGCTCAAGGCCAGCCCACACAAATCTTGCAGCTGGAATTGCTTAGCAGGAAGCATCGTCTCCACGGACTCTGCCGGCACGCCCTCGCCCAGTAACCTCTGCCCATAGCCAATGAAGTGGGCAGGGAAGTTGTTTATTGTCTTACAGATGTGTCCGATAATGTGCTCATTATCGGACACCTCCTCGCTTGCTGGAGAGGGAGACGGGACCGAGGTCATCTGGAGCTCGGCGGGAGTTGAAGAAGGCGGAGGCCAACTTAGAGTTTTCTGCCTCTTGGCCCTTGGAGCGTCAGCAACTGGTTGCTTGCCTTTCGCCTTGGGAACAGGGGCAGTCGAGGAGGGGGCCACCTTCGTGGGATCTTCTAACACGCCGACCATGGGCAGCGCTCCCGCACTTCCATCGGCAGCCGCCGAAGCCTTGAGCTCGGCACCCCTCCGCTCCTCCTCGGCCCTTAGCCGGGCCAAAACAGCATCCCGCGTCAAAGCCATTTCTACAAAACAGAAAGCTCGCATCAGAACTCAAAAGACAAATATAACAAAAAATGAAGGAAACATAAACAAAGCAGGAATGAACAAAATTGACCTGGTGTCGGGCACTCAAGCCCATTTACACCCTTACACCTCGGACACGCTGAGCCAAACACCCAGCCCTGGTGCAGGGCCCAGCCCTCTCGACTGGCATACTCAAAATTAGAGTAAGCCCTCTCCACCCCCTCGACACTGGCTGCCGAAACCCAGAACCTGGACAGGAGGCCCTCATCCTCGACTATAGCCTTCCAATTATAAGACCGAACCTGGACCCCTTCATTGTTAAGCAAGGGGGCCTCAATGGCAATCTTCACGGCTTCGTCAGAGGCGCCCAGTTTCTTCGTCCTCGTAAGGCCATGAGGCTTTCCTTCAGGAACCTCGAAGTTCCACCCTCGGCTCGACTCCACAAGCAGAACCTTCTCGGACCACCTATGATCTTTATTTCCAAAACTGGCCAGAAGGGGGAATCCCCGAGGATGCCTAAGAACAGTCAGCCGGTTCATGGAAATGCTGACTTTATAGTAGTAGCAGAAGAGGGATAGTGTTGGCTCGAAACCCTTCGCTCGAGTACAGACGATAAAGCTCACCAAAGCTCGGGTCAGGTTGGGCGAGAGATCCAGCGGAACCGAGCTCGTCTGGGTCAGGAACTCGCAAATAAAAGGATCAAGAGGCAAACGCAGCCCCGAGGACTCGAAAAGACTGGAGTAGAAGCCCACGTGACTGCGAAGACCCCGCAGCTCGGAGATACCCAACCTTGAATCCGGAACTGAGCCTCGGAAAAAATCGGAGCCATATGCTCGTGACCATGCCTTCACATCCGCCAGGCCTATCTTATTCTCAAAAGGCCTCAGGTAGCGAGGCACCCTCTCGCCATCATCTCCATCTCGCCCAGAAATAGAAGCCTCAGCCCCACTCGCCATTCTATCAAGTTGCCGACGCCGCAAGCCTCTTTCGATCTGCCGAAAATGCAGAACTCTCTCCCTGGTAAAAAATTGAGCGATCAGACTTAACGCAATACGATCTCGATTGAAAAACACCTTCATGGGGGTGTCAGATTGATAGTCCGGGGCAGAAAACACTTCGTCACCGAACTTCCAATGTGGGCTAACCTTCACTCCAAAGCTCGCAAGGAGAAACCTCGCTTGCCGAGGAGTAACCGCTACCCATCTACCCTCGCATTGCCTATACATAGGACCCACACGCAGAAACTTCCCGAAAACTGACTCAAGGATTGGACCCTCGTCATCCGAATCTACCGAGGAAATCGAACACGACGAAGAACTCTCCGAGCTCCGAGGGCCCACGGTCGTCTCCTTATGAATAGTGGTGTCTACCACAATCTCCTCGGCCAAACAAACCCTCACCTCAACACCCCTCCAAGCAGGGCCGCGAGGTACAAACTCAGCTTCGTCATCACTTAAGTCACCGCCCCCAAAACCAGCGAGGTCGGATCCCTCGGCATCAGGATTGGCCGAAACCTCCGGGGTAACCTCGGCAAAAGGGCGGGTCACACCCTGAAAAGGTACCAGGGCACGAGAAAGATCCTCGGCCCCAGGAGACTCATCCGGAATATTCTCGGCTGAAGCCGAAGCCTCGGCCACGTTACTAGGAATGGGAATAAGGGGACTCCTAATTGACACGGGTATTCGAATTACCCTATTCCAGTAATCTATCAGCTCCATGGAGGAACTACTAGAAGAGGAAGATGAAGAAAAAATCGGAAAAGGGATTCTACGAGACATACCCTAAAAAACAGAGGAAAGGAAAGAAAAATCGTACCAAATGAGTTAGCCGGAAAGAGCGCCAGAGAAATCAACAGAAAAGCGGAAACACACCTGAAAAAGCCAAAAGACGCCGGAAAATTAAAACAGAAAGAAGAAACAGACACCCTGGACTGAGTAACGGACCGGAAAAAATACAAAACGGTGACCGTGGAAACCACCCGAAAAAGAAGAAAACGTGGAAAAGAGAAGAAATTCACTTATTGGCTCCAGGTAAAGTAGGACTCAATGGGAGGGGAATAGCCGGAAAGATCGCCGGAAATCGCCTAAGAAGCACAGTGAAGAGAAGTAGTAAGTAGAAAGTGAAAGCGGTAAAAGTGAAGAGAAAAGGAAAGTGAAGAGAAAAGGAAAAAAGCTCTTATACCCCCCTGCAACGACGTCGCATCGAGTCGGAGCTCCTGAATTCACCGGGTCGACCCGCGTATTTTTTCCTAAGCCAAACCCAAAACGACACCACATGACTAATTTTTTTGGATCCGGGAAGAAAGGGCGGCATTAAAAACATTTCGAAATTCAAAAAGCCGCCCAAAACAAAAACCAAGAAGCCGCCAAAACCTGCATTTAATGATGTGACAGCCCGAAAAGACAAATCGTCTTGACTGGACGGATATCCAAAAACGCCCCATAAGCTTCCAGCAATCTCGTCAAAAAGCTCGGCATCAGCCTCGACTTGAATCCTGCAGTTCACCTCGGCACAAAGCTCGACACCGACCTCTCACCACCAAACGAAGAGAATACTTCTTGGCCTTCTCGGCGTTGAGCGGCCAAAAAGTAGGGGGCCACTGAAAGGATTAAACCGAGGAAATAATCCTCGGCACGATAGTGGGCCCTACTTAGAAAACCATTAGTAACGAAGTCAGAAACATAGGTCCCTGAGATAACGCGAGTTTGATTATTGCCGAGTGATAGACAACCCACGGCCTCCAAGAGCTTTGGCCTCGGCTGGCCAGAGTGACCTCTGATGCCCTCGGCCCCAGGCACTAGAGTGGTTTCCACCACCCTCGGCCTCGTCGCTGAATCGGTCCCTAGTATCCTCGGCCTCTGTAGTAATAAAGACTTTGCCGCAAGACCGCTCGGCCTCGGCGTGGGATCAATCATCACCCGGCCTGACAAAACAGTTTCCCTAGGCCCGAGAAAACCGCTACACGCAAGCATCAACTCCCTGACAAACGCACAGCCCACTTATTTCTGACAAAGACCATCAACGCATTTAATGATTGCCACTATGTGTTCCCCAATGACCAGCCGCCACGTCGACAGGAATATCAGGTATAAATAGAGGGCACACATTTATTGTAGAAGTAGGTAAATTCTGAGATATCTAAACTCCCTTATCACAACCTCTTATCAAGCAAATATCACGGCATATTCATTACCCATTTTTCCCACCGGAAATCTTACTCTCACACCGGAGGGTTCTAGTCGGGCTGCCCCAACTTCTTAACGGTGTTTGTGGTTTACTTTGTGCAGGTTAACCAAGAAAGACGAACGAGCGAACGCCACCTCATCCTTGCCTCCTACGTGGACAACAAGACAAGATCACCACTAAAACAGCGTGATCAAATATCAAAACAAAATTTATTTTTACAAATAACCACAATTAATTATAACATATTGGTAAATCATATGAATATATACGATTAAATCATAGTAGTGGATACCAATCAAAAAATTTATATATTTAATAAATCTATATGTTATATAGAGAAGAATATACATCTGAATTACTATTTATACTACTTAAGATCCTAAATTTTAATAACAAAAAATATTAATTATTAAACTCTATAAAATTATGAAATAGAAAATGACTTAAACAATTCATAAAATATTTGATTAAATGATATCAATTATACCGATATAATTTGTTCCCTTCATCATGTTTTTTCTATATTTTTTATTTTGTTTATTATCTTCATTTTATTTGAGTATAATTTAATTAAGAGATATATATGCTCGTGCGTTCAATGCATGGGTGTAAATTAAGTATGCACTAAAAGATATTTGTATTTACAGATTTTCGCATGTGTCTTTATTCTTATTAAATACTACTACATAGAAACCTAGTATTTTCTACAACATGTACACATTTGCACATTTTCAATAAATCTTGAAAGTTGTGTAATCAATTAATCAGATTTGTGTTCTCAATGCATGCTAACAACTACTCCTTTCGTCCCTAAATTATCGTCCTCCTTTCCTTTTTCATCCATTCCAAAATAATTGTTCAGTTTGAAACGTATTTTTTTAGAACATCATTTTTACCACTTTACCCTTACTTTTTCACTCTACTTTAATTATGGGCTACATACACATGGGCTTTAAAAGAAACTACACATTAAACCAATATAAATAATCAAGTCAATTCTTTTTTCTTAAACTGTGCGTCGGGTCAACCAGGACGACTATTAAGGGACGGAGGGAGTATATAATAATACTCAAATATGACTTTCTCTTTTTAGTAAGTGCATTTTTGTGAGATTTTACCTCTTTTAGACTACCTAGCTTAATTTACCTCTTTTATACTACTTAAGATCCTAAATTTTAATAACAATAAATATTAATGATTAAACTCTATAAAATAATGAACGAGAAAATGACTTAAACGATTCATAAAATATTGGATTAAATAATATCAATTATACCGATATAATTTGTTCCCTTCATCATGTTTTTTTTTTTTTTTTTTTATTTTGTTTATTATCTTCATTTTATTTGTGTATAATTTAATTAAGAGAGATATATGCTCGTGCGTTTAACGCACGGGTGTAAAACTAGTTATCTATTAATAGTAGTAATGTCTCCTAGAGTTTGAATAACTTGAAGTTCAAGACAGGACATCAAGTTCAATCTAATGCTAAATATGTGGAACTGAGTTCAAAATGGAAAAAGGTTTCTTAATGTTACTTCATTAGAAAGTTATTGTGACTGGAAGTAATTAGTCTATTATGGAAGGGTCATTGTATAAATTCTTTGTATTTTAGTTAGTAAGTTAGTCGTTAGCTTTTTTCCCAGTTATGCTCTGGGAATTCGATATATATAGATCCCTTTTTAGCATTGTATATATACACAGAAATACAAACTCAAAGCACGAAGAACTTGATTCCATTTTTTCTCATGTTTCTCTTTACATGGTATCAGAGCCAAGATCTTCCCCAAAATTCCAAAAACAAAATTGCAACCATGGAAATTGGAATTGACTCCAATATGCACCCATTATACCTTCACAACAACGACCATCCTAGTCTTGTATTGATTTCAACGAAACTAATAGGAAGTGATAATTATAATTCCTGGAAACGATCAATGGAAATAGCGCTATTGGCCAAGAACAAACTGGGAATTATAGATGGAAGCTTTCATGTGCCAGAGAAAGAGGATCTCTTATTCCCCTTGTGGGCTAGGGCGAATGGCATGGTACTTTCTTGGCTTTTTAATGTAGTCACCGATGAGATAAGCAACAGTCTCAAGTATGTAGTGAATGTTAATTCTGTATGGAAAAAACTGGCAGAAAGATTTGCTAACATGTCTGGCATAGAGTCTTCCAGTTGGAGAAAGATCTCCATAGACTTAAACAACATCCAGGGTCTGTTGAGTTTTATTATCATAGAATTAAAGGGTATTGGGATGAAGGTGCATCGTTGGATCCTATCACAATTTGCAAATTTCCTTGTAATTGTGGCTCAGCCAAGACTCGAAAACTTAGAGAACAAAGAAGGCAACTTACGCAGTTTTTAATGGGTCTTCATGATAGCTATATGAGTATAAGGGGACAGATACTTAGGATGAAACCACTGTCGATCGACAATTGGAGAAGCCTATTACATTGTCAGGCAAGAAGAAACACAAAGGCAGGGCTACACACCTGAATGAGGGTTTCTTGCAGCCAACATTGCCCAATTTGGACAATCCCAAAACCTTTTAGACAAGACTAGCCCTGCTCCTTTACGAAACAAGCATGGTTATAACAAGAATCCCTTCAAGAAAGGGACATTTTGCAGCTATTGTACCAGAGAAGGACACGCCAAGGATGAATGCTATAGACTTAAAGGTTTCCCTATAGGATATCCTGGGAACCCCAATCACCCATTACACAAAAGCAGATTGACAAAAGATCATTTAGGGAAGAACCAAGGAAGCAATGTAAACCAATCTCAGACAGGGAATTCTAGAGCCATACATGTACAAGCCACCCAAGCCAACAATCCAGATGAAAACAACAAGATTAGTATGGGACAATCCAGCTTAGAGCAATTGCAAATGCAGACGAACCAAGTTTTGACAATACTCAAGATGAAAGACATAATGGGAGCTCCAATCAAACTGGGCAAAAGTTCCTTGGAATGACACATCTTGCAGGTACTTCCATCGCTAATCACAATCTCAAAACCATTCATTCCTTGCATACTTGGATCATTGATTCAGGAGCCACTGATTATGTTTGCATATCATTGACAATTATGCATGATATTAGAAACCTATATTATCATGTAACACTTACGTTACCCAATGGTGCTACTGTCAATGTTACTCACATGGGAAAAGTCTATTTAAACCCCCATATAACATTACAAAAGGTATTCTACATACCTAAATTTTCATACAACCTCATTTCCATTTATAAACTCACCATGCAAATTAACTATCATACTCACTTCATTAAGGGACAATGCATTTTTCAGGACCAGGAAAAGACCAGAACAATAGCTATTGGTGACTTATGTGATGGACTTTACCGTCTCAGGGCAAAACTCTACACTATCAAACCCCACGTCTGCTCCAATACCTCGAGAAATAAAGACATCATATGTTGGCATCACAAATTAGGACACTGTTCTTTAAGCATACTTAGAAAGGTTACTTCTTTATCTTCCCTTTGTAAAGATGAAAACTTTGGTACTCAGTCCATTGCTACATGTGATACATGCCCCTTAGCTAAACAACACAAGTTACCTTTTCATCTTAGTAGTATTAAAAGTAAAGGTAGTTTTGATCTTATCCATTGTGATCAATGGGGACCATACAGGAAAGGTACTATGAATGGATGTAGATACTTCTTAGCAATTGTTGATGATTATACTAGAGGTGTCTGGACCTTCTTAATGTCTACTAAGACTCATGTGTTTTCCTTTTTAAAACAATTCAATGCCTATGTTCATAACCATTTCAAAAGAAACATTAAATTTTGAAGGACAGATCATGGAACAGAGTTTATAACTCTGAAGTGATACCTTTCCTCAATAATCTAGGCATTGTACACCAAAGTTCATGTGTGGAAACACCCCAACAAAATGGTGTTGTGGAAAGGAAATACCAACACCTTCTAGATATGGCTAGGGCAATAAGATTCCATGATGAACTCCCTATACAATTTTGGGGTTACTGCCTTTTAGCAGCAACTCATATCATCAATAGACTACCTACTGCAACTACTAAGTTCAAAATACCACATGAACTTCTTTTTAAAACAACACCCTCTTATGATCATCTAAGGACTATTGGGTGTCCTTCCTTTGCCTCTGTTCACTCCCACAGACAAATTTGCACCAAGAGAAGCATCCACCTTGGGTACTCTACAGGCCAAAAAGGGTACATTTTGTATAATCTTGAAACCAATAAAGTTTTCATTAGTAGACATGTAGTGTTTCATGAATCTATTTTCCCTTTCATCAAGGCAGAACCTAAAACCCATGTAATGCCCTTAGTTGATGTTAATCTCTCACATGATGATGATACCACTGGCATAAATGATCAGCATGAACCTAATGAAGATAATGAAACTCAACCTGCACAAAATCCACATGATATACCTACTAATGACATTGCCATTCCACATAATACCAGAATGTCCACAAGAACTAAATATCCTTCTATCAGATTAAGAAACTTTGTATCCTATAACATACAACAACCTTGTACCAATTTCATGTCCCAAGTATAAGAAAGTTTGTCTTATAATCAAGCTATACAACACAGAGAATGGATTGAAGCAATGAACAAAGAGATTATTGCCCTTGAAGGCAATGATACCTAGGATATAGTATAACTATCTTAAGGAAAAAGGGCCATTGACTGTAAATGGGTATACAAAGTCAAACACAAGTCTGATGGTAGTGTGGAGAGACTGAAGGCCAGACTAGTAGCAAAAGGGTATAATCAGACAAAGGTAATAGACTATTCAGAAACCTTTGCACCTGTGGCAAAAATTGTCACTGTCAGAACCATTCTAGCTATTGCATCTGCTCAAGATTGAGAAGTGCACCAATTGGATGTTAACAATGCATTCTTACATGAGGACTTAGAAGAATAAGTTTACATGAACTTACCCCTTGGATATAAACATTTGCATAATCATAAGTGTGTTTGTAGGTTGAAAAAGTCTCTCTATGGATTGAAGCAAGCATCAAGGCAATGGTTCTCCAAGTTGACTGAAGTTTTGTTAGGCCTTGGGTACATACAATCCTTGGTTGATTACTCTCTCTTCACCATTAAGGAGGACACTAAATTCACTACAGTATTAGTCTATGTGGATGACATCCTAGTGGCAGGAAATAATATGGGTTCTATTGATTTCCTTAAGGAGCTTCTACATGACAAATTCAACATCAAAGACTTGGGGACAATCAAGTATTACCTTGGCATTGAATGATAAGATCTGCAGATGGTTTCCACTTGAATCAAAGAAAATATACACTGGAATTAATAAAGGTTGCTCAACTCATGGACACAAGGCCCTTAACTATTTCCTATGACCCTAATGTGAAACTCTTGCTTACTAAAGGGGCACTTTTAGAGAACCCTTCATTTTACAGACAACTAGTTAGGAAGCTGATATACCTAACAGTCACATGACCTAATCTTGCTTTGCAGCACAATGTCTTAGTCAGTTTGTTCAAGCCCCTAGGAAACCTCACTTGAAAGCTCTCCATAGGGTCTTGAGGTATGTCAAGGCTTCACCTAATCAAGGCATTTACTTGCCTTCTGCTAATCAACTCCACTTGCAAGCCTTATGTGACAGTAATTGGGCTGGGAACCCTAATGATAGAAAGTCCATATCATCATGAGAGAGGTAACTTGACGATCTCTCATCTGCTTTACGCAGATGATATGCTTGTCTTTTGTAATGCGAGTAAAGCCTCTATTCAAGGTTTACGATCCATTTTTCGTGATTATGAACAAGGTTCCGGGCAACTTGTTAATCTTCAAAAAAGCGGTTATTATGTTCCTAAGGCTTGCTCTAATCATAGGAATCTTCATATTGCTTCTTGGTCTGGCTGTACTCATCGGTTCTGGCCATTGAAATATCTTGGGATTCCGCTTTTTCGGGGCCGTTTGAAGAGGTGTTATCTTGAGGAGGTGGAAGCCAAGATTTTTAAGAGAATTAGTGGCTGGAGTGCTAAATTTCTCTCGTTTGGGGCTCGTATTACTCTGATTAAATCAGTGCTTTGTAGTATTCCTGTCTACACTATGGCTGCGATATCAGTTCCAAAGGTTTTTTTATTGCGAATTGAGAGGGCTCTTGCAGAATTTCTTTGGTGCTCGAATGGGGTTCATCGTACTCATTGGGTCACTTGGCATAATGTTTGTCGTCCTATTAATGAAGGGGGTCTAGGAATTCGCTCGTTGCAACAAGTTATGGTCTCGTTACATGCGAAATTGGCTTGGCGTGTGCTTCAAGGTAACGGGTTGTGGGCAAGGTTCTGTAAAATGAAATATGGCAGTGATTATGGGTTTGGCAGTGTGGCTTTGGTTTCTCCTTCGTGGAAAGCAATTATTGCTCAGCTTCCCCGGGTGGATCTTTGTTCTCGATGGATTGTTGGGAAGGGAGATATATCATTTTGGCATGCTAATTGGTGTGGTGAGAAACTAGAGGGACCAAGGCCTATGGATCTTCGGCTCTCCGTGCGTGCTGCTTTACAGGATCTGAACACCTTCCCTATGCTGCCCAATGGTTTTCTTGATAAAATTAATTAAAGATATTCGTTGTGTTGATAATGAAGATGATCGCCTGGTCTGTACTTTAACCACGTCAGGGAAGTTTGACTCTTCTTCCTTTTGGAATCATTACCGTATTAAACATCCTACCGTATTAAACATCCTGTTCAGTCTTGGGCTAAAAAAATATGGAAGCCTTGGATCCCATGTAAGGTGAGCTCTTTTGTTTGGCATATGATGCAGAATGTGTTACCTGTGGATGGCTGCCTTCAGTCTAAACATATTGTTCTTGCCTCCAAATGTGTTTGTTGCCGTAACTCTCCTGCTTGTGAATCGATGACTCATTTGTTCACTCAATCGGAAATTGCTATGGCTGTTTGGTCTAAATGTGCTCATCCATTTCGTAAAGTTAGTGTCTATTTGGATATTAATCATCTTTTTCGAGTCTGGTCCGGCTCATCTTCCCGCCATCAATATGGAGCCATTCAGCTTGGGATTTTTAGTTTTGCATGTTGGGAAATCTGGAAGGCTCGATGTACGGCTGTTTTTGAGGGCTGTCCTATGGTTGTTGATAGTATATTTCGTAGAGTCTTGGCTCATCTTAAAGATATGTCAAGAGTGTTCAAACCCCGAGCCGCGATCAACAATCGTTGCCAAATTGCTCTTCAACATCTCCACCTTCCTATACAAGTGGTGCGGCCTATGAAAGGCATATGGGTTCGTTGGCTTCCTCCAAAAGAAGGATGCTACAAATTGAATACTGATGGCTCTTGTGTTAATGGCATTTGCACCGGGGGAGGTATTATTAAAGATTATAACGGGGTGATGGTATGTGCTTTCTCACACTATTACAGTCGTGGCTCTAATATGAGGGCTGAAATTTTGGGCTTGAAAGATGGTTTGTTATTATGTCGTGAAATTGGGCTTCTCTCAGTCTCGGTGGAATCAGATTCCTCGATTGCGGTTGATGTTCTTCGACAATGCTGCCAACCTCCTTGGAAATATATATATGATCTTAGGGTTTGTCATGATTTACTTCAGCAATATCACATTCACCATGTTTTTCGAGAACAAAATGGGGTAGCAGATCGCCTTGCGGCCTTGGCTCATGGACATCAAAATAGACTTAGATATTCTTCCAGAGCTGATCTTCCTGGTATAATCACAAGAGCGCTTCAGTATGATGATTATGGGCTTTATAGTTTTCGTTCTCGTAGATATTAATTTTTTTAAAAATAGTATGTATTTCCATTTCGAGGTTAGGCTCCTTTGTCCCCCCGATTATAAGGGTAAGGCTGGTTGTCCCCCTCAAGTTTGTTCCCTTTTCTTATTAATAAAATAATGCAGGGTGCCGCCCCTGTTTCCTAAAAAAAAAAAAAGTCCATCACAGGGTTTTGCATGTTGTTAGGAAAATTCATCATATCCTGGCATTCTAAGAAACAATATGTTGTTTCAAGGTCTTCCACGGAATCAGAATACAGGGCCTAGCAACAGTCAGTTGTGAGGTTATTTGGCTTCACAGTCTGCTTAAAGATCTTCAAGTAAAGCTGCCTACATCAATCTCCATACATCGTGACAGCTCATCAGCTATAGCAGTGACAATCTAGTTTATCATGCAAGGACAAAACATATAGAACTGGATTTTCATTTCATCCGTGAGAAGATTAAGAGTGGTCTCATATCTTTATAGTATATCTCTTCCAAAGGTCAGCTTGCAGAAATTTTCACAAAGTTTTTAGGGAAAGGTTTGCATTGGAAGTTTCTTTCCAAGTTGGGGATTGTAAGTGTCCATACACCCTCAACTTGTGGGGAGCATATTAACAGTAGTAATGTCTCCATAAGGTTGAATAACTTGAAGTTCAAGACAAGACATCAGGTTCAGTCTAATGCTAAATAAGGGGAACTGAGTTCTAAATGGAAAAGGTTTCTTAATGCTTCTACATTAGAGAGTTAATGTGACTGGAAGTAATTAGTCTATTATGGAAGGGTCATTGTGTAAATTCTTTGTATTTTAGTTAGCAGTTAGCCGTTAGCTTTCTTCCCAGTTATGCTCTGGGAATTCGATATATATAGATCCCATTTTAGCATTGTATCTATACATAGAAGCACAAACTCAAAGCAAGAAGAACTTGATTCCATATTTTCTCATGTTTCTCTTTACATTATCCATTCTCTTCCACGGTGCTAGGATGTTTCACCCTTTTCTTACTTGCGAAGATGGAAATTCAGAGATTTTCCATCGGTATTGACCTTAATTAAAGTCTTTACAAGAGGTGTCCCCCTAATAGTTGCAATTGGAACATTTCTCATGGGCCAACCTCGTCGGCACCGTCTATGGCTAGATTGAGAACCGGGTGGAAGTCGAAATCGGGCAAAGGGATTTGTAACGAGAGGGCTTGCTCATGGGTTTTCTTTGAGGTGGGTATTCCTACAATGTTGGTGAGTTTACCTTGGTGGAGGAGCTCGCCGATATATTCGATGGCGTGTTTAGCGATAGAGGTGGTGTCGATGCCAAGGACCATGTCGGATTCGACGGCTTTGTAAGCGGTGATTTTTTTGAGGTCGTCCTGCGTGAGGATAACATGAGGGCGAGAGGATGAGGACATGGAGACCATTGGAGCGGCGTCTTTGTCGAAAACGAAGAAATGATGGAATGCAACTGTCATGGTTCCGTGTCTTTGTCACTAAGGTTGAAGAAGGAGAAGGGAGGGGTGAGGTTGAAGAAGGCTAAAGGAGGAGAAGGTGGAAAAGACATAGTTGCCCTCACTAAAAATCATGTGAACAACACATGTCTACTTAACGGTGCTTGAGCTAACGGCGTTACATCTAGGGACTATTGGCGTTCAAAAAATACATACTTCGGTCAATGGCTTGCATTTGCTTTGTAGAGGGACCCTTAGTGGACTTTTGCATAGTTCAAAGACTAATGGTGTAATTTACCCTACCTTTTTCAATGAACCATTAAAAATGTTATTTTCTTAAAAAAATTGACTTTCAAACGGAGTCTCTTTATCTAACGAAAGGAGTATATCACCAAGTGCAAGTAATGCCATGAATCCTTTTTTTTTTTTTTTAATTAAAATTCATGCTCAAAGGATACAACTCGACTCAATTCAGCCTCATCTCTATTCTCTACTACTTGAGAAGGTGGCATTATGGCAAGCCAACAACTCCTCTAAAAATATGCAATATCCATTCAACAACAAAAACACAATATGTAGCTGCCTGCCAAAGATAACCTGCATTAGCTGCTACACTGATTCACATACAGCTATCTCAAAACTACATTATAAATTGAATCATTGTGGAAAATCCAAATTACAGCATATAAAAGTATTCTGCTTTTCCAGGCATCACGTTTTACCAATCCCCATGTAGTTCGAGGGCTTTTCAGCCTTTTCATGTCATCTCCACATAGAATTGGGGCCCCACAAAGGAGGGAAAGCTTTTCTTCCTCTAGTCTCTCTAGAGTCAACCAGCCAACCCTGAGCTCGAGCCTGAAGGTATAGGTAGGAAGTCTTGACCACAAAATTTCAATTTTGCAACTCAGCTGCTGGAGCTGCCAAGTTAGTTTCCAGATCCCGAACTGAGCTACTTCCTTCAAGATCCTTGACAAATGTCCTGAGGCAGCCATTGACTATGCGGGGTGCTGCCCCGTCACAAAAACGTTTTGCAAGATCAACCGCCTACAACAATAGGTAGACATGTTCCCATGAGGCAAAATGATACATCATGGGGAAAGCATTACACTTGCTGGTACTTGAGCATAGATGGGAGAATAAATAAATAAACCTCATTAATAACAATCTGGTGCCGGGTTCCAAGAACAGCTATTTCAGACATTGCCAAGTGAAGAATAGAGAGCTCCAAGATTCTACCTGCTGGTGCACTCTGAACAAAATCAGGTGGAACTACTATCAGTGAACAGGGTTGAGCAATGACTTCCAAGTTACTAAAACCAATAATACAACTATACAAGCAATAAGGGGAACTTCAGTGCATTTAGTAGTATAATGGTAAAGAAAAATGAGCAACTTTAGGGTCATCATGGCCTTTAGTTTCAAAGTCATCAAGTCCATCATCAGAATTCAGAAAGAATACACGCAGCATTAACATAGTTTTGTCAGTCATGTGGATCAATTGTATAAGGGTCATTATGGCTACTCAAAATATCAGAAAGAGAGACTGCCTCAAATTTATATGAGAACCTCAAGCTTAACCATGATCCCAGAGTAATCGAATAACACAAAATCGCTTGCTAAAATCAAACTCTTTTACTTCTTTATATCTATGTTAATTGTCTGCCCCTTAGAGTAGCATGCCACTCGCGATCTATGTTAATTGTCTGCCCCTTAGAGTGGTTTCCCCAATCTTTGACATCCAGGCTGGTCGCTGGATAAAGATAATCCAGGAGAAAGGACAAGGATATGTCATCTACAGTAACATTCAGTACTAACCAAAATTTCTTTTAGTCAAATGAGCTCTCAAGATTGAACGAGCATCTAGCAATCCACCCAGCTGGATAGAAGATCTAGTAAGAAACAAACTAGAAGTGACTGTGGATGAAATAACAAAAGTAAGAGTGATATGATATTAACAAGGACAAATCTGATGTTGAGGCTCCCAGCAGGAATTCTGGAAGGGTCTACTGTACACAGTCGTACCTCTTTTTGCAAAGTGGGTCTTTCCATGGCTTCACCCCTTACACCCAAGCCAAAATTGTGCAAAGTCTCACAGGTAATCAGGGTCACAAACAAACATTGCACATATTTTATTATCTCCTAATACAAGTTCAAATGCAGGTCGAGTCTTTAACCTAAAAGAAAAAAACACATGCAGAGTGATAAACAATTTAAGTTTTTATATAAATATTTGAATTTTTTGAGATGGATGCCTTTGTTTGTCTGCTCGTGTATGTGCTGCAGGGGTGAAGGCATTCACGTAAGGATAAAGGAAAAGAAAACGCAAGAGAGGCTTTCAAGTGAAACAAAGGTGAGTTCAAATATGAGTGCCCATTGCCAAAATATATTTCAGTGACATTCAAGAAACCAATGGGGTAATCTTATGATAAGCAGCAACATCCTGACACCATGGTTTACAGGTTTTAGTTAATAAAGGATTATAGAAATCAATCTCAGCCAAAAGTTTCCAGAATTACAGGTGCAGAATAACAACCAATCAAGTACATGGAGAAAGAAAAGTGGTCTGAAAGTACTCAAGACTAGCACTCTTCACTCTTGATGGAAGGAACTCTCAAGCGTCCCATACCTATTCATACACTACCAATCAAAGTGCTCACAGAAAAAGATGAAAGGTTGGAGGGAAAAGAATCTCTTTTGAGCAAATAAGCAGCTCCCCTTTTTCTTTGGAGATTCAAAATTCTATCCAACTGATAGATGGCAAGAAATAAGAATAACTGTGTGAATTTTGCATATTTGAAAGTACTGAATGATGATGCAAAATTTGTTATCTAAACTTGTTAAGTTGTAGTTTAACTTGCTTGTTAACAGAGTTATGCCCTTGAATACCTCTACAGTGGTTGTTTAAAAATAAATCTCTGAATCATTAAAGAAGAAAATAGGGGCAGCACCGCTCTCTCTAAACCAGAGATCACAGAAAAAATGTATCCAGTAAGGAACAGCATATTTCAGGCATTTTCAGCAATTGATTGCACATCATACCTTCCAATTAGGAGGAGCAACTTTCTCAATAGCAAGTGCATTACTGTCCCACTTCTCCGCAACTGCCACCAAAAGTTTCCGTGTGAAGCTGCATTGAAGGAAAAGGGGAGTTTATCTGGTGCTAAGGCAATCATGATTGAAATAAATAAAAAAGGCTTATTACAAGTGCAAGAGGCTCACCGCAAAATTAGTTTACTATAGACCAACTTTGGAGGAGCTGAAAGGACTTCTGCTTCTGAATTTAGAAAAACATTAAATTTATGCCTCTAGGCAAAAGTAAAGAGGCGACAACGTGAAAATAGAGTCAAATAAGTTGAACATCAAACTTAGTCAGAACAATAGAAACTCAGAAAGATTGCAAGTACAGATGCTAGCATCTAGAAACCACTCTGGAACGTCATTGCACAAGATCATTGCAACAGAAAGTAACAGTCCAATATGCAATAAGCCAGTAAAATGCAAGGTGGGCGTACATTCAGGCACTAGTTCCTCGTGTCCCTCACAACTGGACATCAAGGGGAGTTTGCCTGGGTATTGTGTCACCTTTTCGACAAAGGCTGCGCAAGCAAACACGTCACACAGAGATTAAAGAAGGTAGAACTCAGTAGTAACTTGACTACATGGACCTAGGAAGTTGGCCACCTGATCTTAACAGTTCTCCAAAGTTTAGCCTTCCTTGTGGACTCCTATGAGGCGATTCCCATCTTAATGTTTTCGTACCAATTTCCATTTTTGCATGCAGAGTTATTGACAAGACTCCTCTAACAGAAGATGCCAACTTTTTGGGGCACTCCCCTATTTTTGAGTTGGAGGAGCTCTTGTTAGGGGTACGGCACTGCTAGGTCAGGACCCCAACCCATAGAGAGGCCCCAAAGCTTAATGTGGAGCTGGCCGCAAAGAGGATTGTCGTGGTTTGGTGTGGCACTCGCACTATGGGTAGTGCCATAGCCTGGTTTGGAGCTTATGGGGTGGGCGGTCAATCCGTGCAACTCAGCCAAAGGGGACAACCATAATTTACTGTCAAACTTGACTATAAAGGAGTGTTACAAATTGAGACTGAACTCCCAAAGATAAGTTCCAGTTTAGGAACTTCCCTGATCAGGGACACCAGACTTTGGATTGGAATCCACTAACACAGTTGCCATGTGAGAGGTTTGGGAGTGTTCAAACCCAAAAGCTTAGGCATCATTGACTTGATTGGTTGAACCACATTGCAGGGGATGATCCGTACATGACTAAGGGTCCCCTGTTCGCTTACAGATTATGAAGGAAATCGAAGCATATAAATGGCAATACCTTACCTCCTCCAATAAACATATTAGACGAGTTTGTAGCGAAGAAAGAACGCCTTTTTGGCATGATAAAAGGGGATGATGAAACACAAGCAGATGTAAGACCTAGGCCTGAATTGCTCAAAGAAAGATTACCAATTTCAGAAGCTATTTGATCAATGCATAGAAGCTGTTCAGCTTCTTCAACTGTGCGAGTAGTGACAGGGGGTCCTCCAAAACTCATGTGGTTGTACTCCATCAACGAAGCCTTATCAAATTCGTACCCTATTTCTGAACACAATTACAGACACCACACCTATTTCAGATAAACTCCAAAAATGTAAAATATGGTTATATATACACACACATTTATATTTTATATGTATATATATACATGAGAGAGAGAGAGAGAGGCGGAATAATAAGTTAGTTAGTCACCTCTTCGGGCGTTAATTCGCTTCTCAAATAGCCGAACAGGGTCAGAACCTTCTAAACATGCGGCATATATGATTGACCTAACAATAAGGGGATACAGACATACAGTAGTATGCAATGAAATTCAATTCAGCCAACGTTTTCTTCGAAGTTAATTGAACTAACAGACCGAAACCTTATATATATATTCAATTTCAAGCATAGAAAGTAGAAGTGGGAAATTAAAAAAAAAAAAAAACTCCTTAACACATACAGAGCGAGCTCTCTGGCGGCTCTGGGACTGCAAAACCTGCCACTCTTGTCTATTTTGGGGAGCAAAGAATCTCTGGATGCTGGGACGGAGGAGGAGGAGGAGGAGGAGGCTGGGTCATCGGTGGAAGATTTCTCAAGAATTTCTCCGACGGCAGCCAGAGCTGAAGTGCGAAAAGAGACGAGCAAGCTGCTCTTCTGAGGGATAAATTTGAGGACACCGCAGCATTTTCCGAGGGCATAATAAGGATTCCAAGGAGACGAGGATGATTGGATACAATTGTGAGTCAATTTAGGTTTATTAGAGTAGGCAGACGAAGAGCTGAATAGAGAGGTTGCCGCTGCCGCTGCCGCTGCCGCTGCCGCTTCCATTTTTCCCTCCTCTTAGCTTCGTTAACGTTATCAACCGTTGCGGATAAGAAAGATATTTCTTTCTATTTCTTACGAGTTATGAGTACGAGCATCCACTCTCGTTCTCGTAAACTCTTCCACAACTTAAATTTTTTTTTTTTTTATTTGCTTAAGGGTGGGACCGTTGCGGATAAGATTACCTAATTAATAACCAACCTAATTAATTCCTCATCTACAATCACACCCCCTCCTCCCATATTCAATTTCAACTTTACGACGAAGCCACGAGTTGTAAGCGGTGAGATGTATTTCCTCTTCGATTCCTCCTAGCAAACTAAAAATTCAAAAATCAACATTGTGTGCAAATGAATTTGATTCTTTCACGTTTTGAAAGTCATCAATGTCTACATTATCTCACCACTATCAAATGTATGAAATGCATTAATTTGTGTTGAATTTTCTTTAAAAAATAAAAAAAAATTGAATTTGGGTGTTACTTAAATTTGGCCGAACACTTTTCATCTCAAGGTGGTCGAACACTTGCTCAAGGTAAACGTTATTTGTTTTAGTATAATATTTGTGATTTTTAAAATATGGGGTGTAAATATAAAACAATGGGGTGTAGGGAGTATTATTTGTATTTTAGTATAAGGGTATTATAGTTATTTCAATGGGGTGTAGAGATTAATTAATGGGGTGTAATGTTTAAAGGGGCCTTTTAAGTCATTTCACTCGATGGCATTTATGTAATTATTTTAAGTGGGGTGTAGAGATAGCTTTTTGGGGTGTGAATATCCCCTCCCATTGCTTAAACGTACTTTTTTTTTATTTGTTTTTTTTAGTGTTTTTTTTGTGTTCTATTTAGGGTCACTCTTTTTAAATTGCATTGCATTAAATTTAGTTTCTGTTTGTTTCAAGGAAAATGATTTCTTGAAAATGAAAAAGATTTCGTTTTCAGATATTTGATAGATCTTTTAAAAATATGTTGAAAAACATTTTCAGTTATTTTGCAAACGCATGTAAAATACTACGGAAAACAATATATAAATAAATACAAAAATATATATATTACAATAAAGTTCATTTTCACACATGTGTATTGACTAAAGTTATTTAGAGGTTGATATTAAATTATTTTAAAAAATTTAATAGTTGGGATTCACTTTTACATTCACAGGTGTGAGAGTAGTTATCCACCTTTAACTCTCTATTTTCTCTCACTATATTATAAAGTCACCCCCTACAATTAATATTATGAACAGTCATACACTAAGATTAATCTTCTAAACCATTACTCCTTACAAAACATCAACCTTATATTAATATAGTCTCACAAGAGAGTTTAATTGATTGACTGAGATCATCTGGCCATGGGGGCCGCAAAATCAAACGTTCATAGGTCAGTTACATATAACTTCAAATAACACCCCTCAACTATGGGTAGAGTTCGAATCGCACATTCTATTTAGACGTTGACGTTTCAATTGACGAAATCAAATATACTGGCACTGTGTCATAGACATGGGCACGAAGATTTAGTATTCTAATATTAATGTTCATATTAAATATATGATAATGTTGAATTTTACGTAATTTTTTTATTAATAACCTCAATTTATCATTAGTCGTGTTAAATCAATAAGTACATCTTTTTTTCAATCTCAAAAATACAAATTAAAAAATTGATAATTGATATAAAAAAACGTTTTAAAAAGAAAATTAACAATGTTTGGACGTCCCTATGTAATATAATTGACATTAATTTTAGGACGTAGTGAATATTTATTATTCCCTCCGTCCCTAAATAATCGTCTGGGTTGACCCCGCGCACAGTTTAAGAAAAAGTAATTGACTTTATTATGTATATTGGTTTAATGTGTAGTTTCCTTTAATGTTCATGTATATGTGGCCCATAATTAAAGTAGAGTGAAAAAGTAAGGGTAAAGTGGTAAAAGTGGTGTTCTAAAAAGGTAAGTTTCAAAGTGGACAATTATTTTGGGACGGACGAAAAAGGAAAGGAGGACGATAATTTCTGGACGGAGGGAGTAAAATTATAATTTATAAATAGTATGCACAAACTCCATTTATATTTCTAAACAATTTATTTGTTGAGTGAAATATTGTGCGTGCATGTAAATATGTGTGCTTGTGGAAGGGGGTGAAGAGATGCTCGAACTTTTGAAAAATGGCTTACGGAAAATGAATCTGTAAGTCATTCTCTGAAAATTTATTTTCATGAAAAGAAGGCTTCATTTTCCATTTCGGAAAAACTTTTATGTTGACTACATTTTCCTAAAGTTACCAAACACAAAAAAATGAGGAAAACATTTTCCGACGTTATTTTCTGTGAAACAAACAAAGTTTTAGATATTAACATACACAGGCACATTAGCATCTGCAAAATAATCCACGTCTGCAGGTTTTCCTCCAAAGTGTGGAGGATATTATCAAGTACGGCCAGAAAACCCGTTGGTTTATCTTTTATATTCTTTAGCTGGGTCAAAAAAGCGGTAGATAGAAACTACCTATTCTACCTTTTTTTTTTTAAATCGGTAAGTGGTCGAGTATTCATTCACACTCAGAGGACAATAGGTCGAGTAACTGACTCTACATCTCGACTTCGAGTAATCTACCTATAATCGACTGAGATAATCAACTCTTTTTTCACAATTTATTTGTTAGGAGAGAAAAATCAAATCAAGACCCTACCTCTAACAGCTAACAGGATAACCTATTTGGATCGACTCAACATCTCTTCTTGATTTGTTTTTAATTTCATTAACATTATCAAGGTAATTCTTTCAAATTCTCGACCTAATTCATGGTCAATTACTCTACCCTCACATTTTTCCCACACTGTCTAATTAACCCAGATATATTGGTCATCTGTTGTAGTTTTATCTTTCAAATTTTTTATATTAGTAGTTTGAGTGATTCATGCTTCAATTAATCAACATATTTTGAACTACAATTCCAATCAACTGTATGTGTAGAAACATAATTGGTGTTTATGTTTATTGATTTTTATGTGTTTCATGTTTACAATTTGTATTTTAATTTATTTTAATAGTTTATGTTAATCTGTTTGGTTTTGTAAACATGGGAGAACTCTTTCAAACATGAACTGAATTTTTTTTGTTTTCAAACATGAACTGCATGTTTTTTTGGTTCTATCTGTTTAAAACATAATTGTTGTGATTAATATTTACAATTTGAAATTCTATTACATAGAATATGTCATTCATTACTCCGCCATTAGAAAGATACTCTGCAAAAGTGTCATGCAGAAGTAAATTGTCAGTTGTAGATTATGTTTATCAAAAATTAGATGAAGAACACAAAAAATTGTTCTTGGATTCTGCATTTGGAAAGTTGTATGGGATTAAAGATAATATGAACCCATCCAATGTGTTGCTACATGTTTTAGTTATGTTGAGGATTGAGTCGTCCGATGAAAATAAGTTGTGGTTTTGTATTGGGGGTCAAAAAGTGAGATTTGGACTCTTACATTATATGCTAATTACTGGTTTAGATTCAGGTGATGAGAGTGATTTTACTAAGGACATCCCTACAACAAAAAGATTATTTAATGAATACTTTGAAGGACGGAAAAAAGCTATGAGACCTGAAGAATTAAAAGAAGCTTTTTCAATGGCAAAAAATGAGTTTGACAGATACAAATTGGAACTTGCTGTTATCTACGAATCTGTGCTGAGAGCTAAGGAAAAAACTACTTCAATTGACACTGATTTTTTGAATATTGTGGATAACTTGGAGTTGTTTAATAATTATCCATGGGGAAGAAGGTCTTATCTCAATCTTCTAACTACACTGAAAAAACTTTCGAACAAGGATTGTTAAAATCAATACGTTATATGGCTTCCCATTACCAATACAGGTAAACAGTTGAATTCAACTATACATCAAATGACAATAAATTATTTTCATCACATGTTTCTTACATATAACTTTGTTTAGGTTTGGGTATTTGAATTATTTTGCAACTTTTCTGGATTTGAAGATCTTTATCAGCTGGAAAAGATAGGAACAGAAGTTCCTAGAATGTGTAACTGGAAGTCGACGGGAAATCCAAGTTATGAAGAAATTTTTGAAATTTTGGATATACAACATGTAAAATCTTTCAATTATTTCTACCACGATAATGAAAGAATTATTTTATTGTGCATTTCATTAATGAAGTGTTTATTGTTTTTGAATTGACAGGATGTTGCTCTTCTTCCTTTGGTTCCGAATGATGCAGAATCTTGTTTGAGTTATGTTCATGGGTTTCTGGGGACATGGTGTACAATAAACACATATAGTTTAGAGGGACAACCAACTGAAGATTGATGATCATAGTATTCAAATACGAAAGATTGATGATCATATGATTGAAATGAACCAGAAAATCAATGAATTAGTTGAGGCGAGGAGGCAGCAAACACCATCCCACCACTGGCAGACACCACCTTACCAGGATACGGCGATAATACCACCTCTCCATGATACGATGATGACACCACCTGACCACGAGACGATGATGGGGACCACCGAGAAAGAGACAAAACAGCATAGAGGGGATACTGGTACGGAACAGAACAAATCATTGGAGGTGAATACTGCTGCTACGTGGGAGACCACTTAAAAAGAGGCAAATCATACGAAGCATACAGGGGATAATGGTATTGAAAATAACAAATCAATGGAGGTTGCTACGGGGGAGACCACTAAGAAAGGGACAGAGCATACGGGTAATGTTATTAATGATAAATTGATTTAGCCTCCAATAGATATAAAAGGAAAAGGATAGAAAAAGATATCGATTCTGCAAATATCTTGGATGAGGGAATGGTGAGAGTGAAAAAACCATCGGGCCAAGTAAGAACTCCTTACATGACTCATTGTCATGTATTTGGCGACCCCATAGTTAGTGGTATGTGATGACTGTATTTTATACGCAGTTTTTAGATATTATTCCGGCTTAAATTATGCTATTTCTCAGGGTTTTTGTTATCTAATATATGTTTTAGTGTTGTTTTATAGTTTCAGGGACTTTTGGAATAATTGTGCAAAATATAGGCACTTTATGTTGAATTGAAGAACTTCAGGGACCAAACTGTAAAAGCTGAAAACTTGAAGTACAAAAGCTGAAAATCATCAATTATTCCAGCAAAATCAGCCGCCACTTTGGTGTTCTAATTGTCTTGGGAACGTGAAAGTCCTATTTTAATTCTTTTTAGTGTTGTAATTATATTGTATCTCCTTTTCCTCCTTGTTGTAGGATTAATCAGGTATAAATAGATCCATTTAGTTAGGAAAAAAGGAGAGAAGTTCTGTATTATTTTTCTTTATCTATGAAGAAAGATTATTCAAGAATGGTTCAAGGTTTTGTACTTTCAATTATGGAGAATTAACTTCATAATCTAGGAATTTGAGGTAACTTGTATCGAATCTTTTGTTTTATATTAATTCTTATTCATTCAATTTTTGTTGATCATGGTGTTTATCAATCCCTTTATTATCTCGCTTTGAACAAATGAATGTAATCGCAAGTGATAAAGGCCTAGAGGTGCGGATTACTGCATGATCAATGTGCATATGTCGTACACTGGCTCACCATCATGATAAATTGAACCTATCGATGCATGAGAGTGATAAGTTAGGGTCAGGTTCATATATATGACCTAAGTGGCAGTTAGGATCCATATGTTCTTGTGCCTAAGATATAGAATGGATGAATTATTTGAAGATGGAGACTGAACGGTAATTTGACAGGCTATATCTATCTTTCGTGAACGAACCCAAGGTATTGAATGATACTTTATTTAAATAAACAATAGAGTAGATACAAGTGAATCCTAATTCCTAGGCAATTTACAAATCTCTGATTTATCTCATATTTATATGCTTTGTTAGTTAGATTATTTTATTGCTTTCTAGTTAATTTAAATTATTAAAAAAAACCAAAAACCTCATTAGTTATTAATTGTTTTATTTTAATAGATTCGCTAAATTTACTTTAATCAAATCCAAATCTCTGTGGTTCAACCCTCCTTGCTTCCCAGACTATTCTACAATAGTCTTGTCCACTTGCAAGGAAAATAAATTTAAAATAAAACACGATCAGTATGCAATTTGAAAGAAACTTTGTAAATGGCATGAAACCTCACTTATTCATGGCACCGGATTGTTCGAAGATGACCCTGTTTAAATCTTGGTTGAAAAAGGGAAAGCCTATGTAAGATATTTTTCTTAATCCTTTGAATACATTTTAACTATTTCTTTATTGTGTTTAATTACTTGCATTTTAACTATTTCTTTCGACATCGATTATGTTATGAGATATGGTTATAAGTTCCATAAACATTGGTTCGAGACATATTTTGTGTCTAAAAAAATTCTTCAGGATCTAGTAAGTTATTCTATCAAATTAATGGCATTATAAGATAATATTATTGCGTGATTTTGATAGACAACTGTATTTCAGCATATTGATTTGGCCCTGCGACTTATTCGGGAGAGACAAAAAACATATCCATCAACATTTGACAAGTACAAAAGAGCCATACTGGATGCTGGCTTCACCAATGTCCTTATGCGTGAGTTTGAACTTTATAAAGAAGAACCGAAGCGTTTCAAGGTGAAAGATTGTTTCATGGAAATACATTATGGAACTTGGAATTTTGTTGGGAAACCATGGGTTCAATGTGAAAGGATTTACTTTCCGGTCAAGGCCAAGGATCATTGGTTTGCTGTCGACTTTGAGTTCCGGACTGGAAAGTTGACTGTGTATGACCCTGATAGAAGTCCTCTAACAATAGATAAAGTTCAAGAAGCTTTCACCCCTTTTACAACCCTCATCCCATTAATTGCAATGAAAGCCAAAATAGAAATGTGTACAATTACAATTGACAGAGATATACTCACACAACAAATGGGACTGAAGTAAATGATCCTATTTCAACTGGATTTCATTGAATTGTCCTTTGTTGAAATTATTTGTCTATAATACCTAATTTGTGGTTTCAATGTGTCATACGGGTGATTGTGGGATTTATGCCCTTAAGTACATTGAGTTTTTAAGCATTGACGAGTCGCCTTATTATGTTAATGATGAACATATTTCAAAGTGGAGGAAAAAGCTTGCAGTCGATGTATTTTGTGCGAACATGAATCCTTAAAATTTTGAGAAGCCATATTATGTTGCTGATGCTGCTGTTGCTGCTTGTATTTGTTTGAATGAGGAATTCGGAGATGACATTGGTCATGTATTTTCTTTATTTCACAGGGGTCATGTAAAATACACTTGTTTATGACAATGACAATCCTTGCTTACCTTGATTAATGCAATGAAATTGCTCTGTTTTTGTTTTATTTTGGGTACTACTTATATGAGTTTGTAATTGCAAATATATGTCAATTGAAAATGTTTGTATATTACTCAGACAATTTGTATATCACTTTCATATTTGCATAATGTAGATTAAACTTGCAGAGGGTAGAGTAAATGAATCAGTTTACACTTATGGTTGACTTGAGTCAAGTAACTGACTTCAGTTACTTGACTCATGCTTAAAGTGATAAAACAGGAAATAGGCCTACCTGCTGATATTCAGCAGGAAGACCTTTTAGACTTGCTAAAGTCTAATCAACTTAATTAATAACCAAACTATGTTTTGAATAGTGTAGGGTGGATTACTCAACCCAATATTATAACAAATGAGTCAAGTAACTGACTTCAGTTACTTGACTCATGCTTAAAGTGATAAAAACAAGGTTGTATGCCTACCTGCTCATATTCAGCAGGAAGAACTTTTACACTTGCTAAAGTCTAATCAACTTGATTAATAACCAAACTATGTTTTGAATAGTGTAGGGTGGATTCCTCAACCAATATTATAAAAATGAGTCAAGTAACTGACTTCAGTTACTTGATTCATGCTTAAAGTGATAAAACAAGGTTATATGTCTACCTGCTCATATTCAAGAGGAATAACTTTTAGACTTGCTAAAGTCTAATCAATTTTATTAATAACCAAACTATGTTTTGAATAGTGTAGGGTGGATTACTCAACCCAATATTATAACAAATGAGTCAAGTAACTGACTCGTGCTTAAAGTGATAAAACAAGGTTGTATGCCTAACTGCTCATATTCAGCAGAAAGAACTTTTACACTTCCTAAAGTCTAATCAATTCTAAATCATTCACGTTTCAGCAATTCTATTAAACTAATCACTTTGGATAAAACATTAAACCTAAGTACTTCAATGTAATTGAGTTTAAAAGATACAAAAGAATTTTTGGTGTTTCTCTAAAAAAATTCAATCATGTGCATCTTCATCGACATCGTCATCAGAAGATTTTTCTGCAGCGGCTTCAGCAGCAGCTTCTATTGTTGCACCTAGTTGTTTAGTTGCTCTGCCTAATCTAAATTTAAGGCTTGCAATCTTCTCTTTGTAAGATGCAGCCTTTGCTTCAGTCTTTTCATCTCTTGCCTTCTGTTTTTCTTCCTCTTCCTTGTGAGTTAAGGCTTCAGCTCTTAGCTCTGCTCGTTCTGCTCTATGCGTCTCTTCCTGCTCCTTGTATGCTTTAAGTGCAGTAGACTCACCTGTAGTAAGCCAGCCAAGTTTAGAATTAAAACAAAAAATATATATATTACTCCACCTACCTACTGCCCCTAGAACCCCATTGCAGTAGACTCACTTTACTAATATATGCGGCTTGAATTGCAAAGATGGAGTCTGAATAAGAGGGTAGAAACGACTTGTCTGCGGTGTAATCCTATGACTTGTTGGTTCATCTGCTGTTGCACTCCTTCAATTTGTTGATTCAGTTGCAGATTCATCTCCTTGAGGTCTTCTTTGATATGAACTTGAGTGATCTTTAACATGTCCAGGGCTTCATAATAGCTTGAACCTTCAAGAAAGACATGTACAGTGGCAGCATGAGTTGATGTGGAAGAGACATCAGTAGCAACATCAGGAACAACAGTTGGTGTAGGAGCAGCTGGATTTGATGTAGTAGGTTCTTTGTTGGAGTAATTGGAGGGAAGGGTGCAGCAGACACTTCATCAACTGGAGAAGATATAGGAGTAATATCTGGAAATATGATCTTCTGTCCAGTTGGCTTGTTCAGTGCATCCTTAATGATCTTCTGTTGTTTCTGTCTCATTTGATATGCTAGCCTGACAGGAGACAATATTTGAACAGCAATATCACTATCATCATCATCTTCAGATTCTTCATCAGAATTTTCATCATCATCCACATCTTCCGAATCTTCTTCTTCTTCAGCTTCCTGCTCAGAAGAGCTGGAGCTATAATTCACTAGAGGAATAGCAGGAGTGGCATCTGTTGGTATATCTTCAGCAGGAGTGGCATCTGTTAGTATATCTTCAGCATGTCTATTGACCTCTTCATCTATACCAACTGCTGCAGAGGGCTCTTGGGTATCTGAAATAGATGTAGATGGAGTAAATGGGTTTGGTATAGGTCAACATCATGTTCGGGAGATGGGGGTAGGATGAAGGATATAGGTTGAACATCAATTGGTTGAGGTGAAGTAGATGAATAAGGAATGGTAGGTTCTAATTCAGGTGCAGCGGATGAAGATGAGGTTTGGTGGGGCTCAGCAAATGGCTGGGCAGATGTTGATGCTCCTCCTGCCTTTGATGATTTCCTGCCAAAAACTGACACGTATTTGGCAGTAGCCATTTCAACCTTATGCTTGATATTTTCCATGGCTTTATCTTGAATCTTTTTGATTATGACCTTGTTCATTGGAGGTAGTCTACCTGTTTCTCTATCGATGTTGTCTTCCTCAGTAGCAGGTCTGCAAACAACATAAGGATCATCAACCGTCATCTTTGGTAAACCATACTCATTCTTGAAAATTTCCCACACATCCAGTATTAGCTCATCTTGCACAAACCTGTCTTGTGCAAGATAAAAGGCATTCCATTCAATGGGCATTAGGTCAAAACATTTGTCGTAATTGAGGGCAATCTCTTCTGCAGTTGTCAATCCTTGCACAAGGTTTTTGTAGGGAACCCATAAGTGTCTGTTGAAATTTGAGTCCACATATTTGATGGGATATACCCTTGGTTTTCCTCATTCTTCTCCTCGTGAAAGGATAGAAGGGCTTGAATGAAGAAGGGTAGATGGTTGATGGGGAAGGCCCAATCATTAGGAATGTCATCAGGATTGGCAGAGAAGGGATCATTTCTGGGATGAAAGGTTGGGTTGAAAATAGGTGGGAAGTATGGTTTCTGAGCTTCTTTTGGGTTGGAGGTAGGTAAAGCAGTAGGTGATGAAGGTGGTTGGTTTTGAGGTTTAGAAGTAGCAGGGAAGGGAATGAAGGTTTCAGGGTTTGATTCAGCAGTTGTCCTCTGCCTTTTCCTAGCATACTTTTTGGCAACGGGTTTGGCAGGTGCATCACCGAGGTGGGTCTTACAGCTGGCTTGCCGAAGTTGTTGGTGCAGCTACTTCTTCATCTCTCTCCTCCTCATTAATTGCCAGATTTATCCTTATGCTTTTTCTTTTGGGAGCAGCAGTTACCACAAACTTGTTTGAGTTAGTGGCCCAGGTGATATCTGCTGAACCATACTTCATTCCACTCACTCCTTTTAGTCACATCAATAGGTGCCACACCCGTAACAACATCAGGTATCTATCTCTGAAAGTCGGTAATGATGAGGTAGTGGGTGATTTTGGTTTTTGTTGGGTTCTTCCTGTATCTCTTCATATTCTCATAAATGAGTTTAACTAAAAGCCCGAGCCAGTTGACTTTTCTCGGCCTGATAAGCGGCAACCATCGGTGCCAATTGGTCTTTAACCTTGTCTTTTGCCCCAGATTTGACAATTAGGCATTTGTCTAAAACAGAAGCTAGGGCATAATAAAGGGGCTGGAAGATATTTTTCTTTCTATCTGCAGCTATAGGTACAGGGACATTTCTCATCATAACAATCCATCCACCAGACACAATTTCCTTGCTAATTTCAAATAGAGACGAACCTTCAGTGTTGATATTGGGAAAGGCATTCAGAATGGTTTGGGTATCAAACACTATATCTATCTTATTGATCTTTCCAGAAAGGGAGTTTGGTATATTTGGTATGGGTTGCATCTGGTGGAAGAATAACTCTGTTAAAGTTTGACTGTAGGTGTTGCCTATGTCGAAGGTAAGAAGGGGAAGAAGTCCAGAATTTGTGAGGAACGTAGCCAATTCGCGGCCAATGTCAAGTTTGTTTAGTGCGGTGACATCCAAAATGCATCCTAGGTCGAGAGTTATTATCGACCATTGCACTGAGTTCAAGAAGAAACTAGGGTTTAAGAGTTTTGGGGAAGAAGGCAATGCGGAGCGATTGCAAAGAAAGGAGGAGAGAGGAGATAAAACTTTTTGAAGATTTTTTGGTTTTTAAGTTTTTGAAAAGTTTCCAAAATGATTGAGGGGTTATATCAAGAAGCCTTTTGGGATAAGTAATATGGGGGCTTCAATGATAAAAAAAAATTGCGTAACTGCCTTGAAACTGTATGGAGTTTTTGGACCTCGCGTCAACATTTAAAGTTTGTCAGTTTTAGTGGAATGTTTCTAGTCTGCCGTCAGTTTGAAAAGGTGAGTAGTTTTAGAGACATGATGTGTCAGCATCTCAGCTGATATAAAGCACATGTGCATGTGTAGAGATGTTAATCGGTCCAACCCTATCGGTTTCGGTTTAGCCCTGTCAGTTTCGATCCCTAAACGGTTACGGTTTAAACGGTCCATTGAAATTGCAAACCTAGACCTAACGGATTACACCTAAACAAAATAAAAAAACTTAAATATATAAATATAAAATTCGAAATCAAGTAATTATCGGGCAACTAGCCAACAACCAACATTCAACAACACACAATCCAAAACAAAATGACTCAAATGAGTCATACAACGAGTCAACAACATTAAACATAAGATAAAGTTCAAAACACAAACAAACTTCAAGACTTCAAATTTTACTAGTTAAAAACTAAAAAGTTCTAATCAGGCATGAAATGAAAAAATAAGTCTGAAAATCATAAATATCATAAATTAAACTTTTATTAGACCAAACATAATCCAATTTTGAATAATTTGATTCATTAGAGTTTGACTTGCATAGTTGTTTTTTAGTTAGTATTTAAATTTTAGATTTTCATTGTGTAATGATCGAAAAAATAAAATAGAGATGACCAAAAAGAAAAACTATAAAGCAATTTTACCTTTTTTAAAACAAGATAAAATTTAAATTGTACCACCGAAGGTAAGACTAACATAAATGTTAGTATGAAAAAGCAGATGAAATGTTGGAATGACAATTTAAATTTTAGCGTGACCAGTAGAGATGTTAATCGGTCCAACCCTGTTGGTTTCGGTCTAGCCTTGTCGGTTTCGGTTCTTAATCGGTTGCGGTTTAATCGGTCCGCTTTAAACGGTCTACTAAAATTACAAACCTAATCCTAAAAAAAACCAGTTTAATTGGTTCAGACATGCGGTTCTCGGCCCTATTAACATCTCTATGTATGTGGCATAATTAAATTAGGATTAATTGCAGAGAGTAAAGTTATCAAGTGTTGACCAAAAAAAGAAAGTTTCAATTAGTTTTTTTCTTCTTTTTTTTCCAATTCTACCGATAATTATTGATTCTTTGGGCAAAAGTATCAAACCCTACCTTGTTAATTTTTGAAGTAAATTAAATAACGTAGCATTAGTCTTTGTAATTATTTATAATTTTAGTTATTGATGCTTTAGGAACTAAAATTTTATATGAAGTATTTAAGTAATTCTAAATCATTCATGTTTGAACAATCTACTTTTAGTTATATAAGTTACGTTACGTTACGTTAAGTTAAGTTATGTTACGTCAAGTTAAATTACGTTACATTAAGTTAAGTGACGTTAAGTTAAGTTAAGTTAAGTTAAGTTAAGTTACGTTACGTTAAGTTACGTTTAAGTTAACATGGCGTTACGTCTTATCGTAACACCGTTATT
>CM028384.1:86260458-86447083 GCA_013146195.2 Codonopsis lanceolata
TTGAAGTCAATAATTAGAAGTGGCTTCATCACCGGTTCTTGACTTTTGAACCGGAAGTAGATGGAGGGGGGATTTTGATTTTGTCCGCATCAAGATCGATGGAGATGATGACTTGGTCTCGATCCGTTGGAAAAATCATGGAGATGGGTTCAAATTTTAATGGGTGAAGGAGAAAGTTGGAGATGGGGTTTTATGTGGTTCAACAGATGGCTAGGTGTAGAAACTTCTCCTACCTTGTGGATCTCTTTCAAGAGCGATTTAGCAGCGGCCATATCTGATGTGTTAATGTACTCCATGGCTTGCTCATGAATCCATTTGAGCTTGTTTGGATTGATGTCGACATACTTCCATACTTGATCCAAGTAGGTCATCTTCAGGTGACTTCTCTTCCAACTAAGTAGGATCATCTGGCCGTTGGCATTGGTAGCTTGTAAGCAACATTGAAGATATCCATACTTTCATCACTACTCATCCTCGCACAAATTTTTTCTTGTGCATGGTAGATTTAGGCATTTCATTGAAGAGGCGTAAGGTCAAAATATTTACCATAATTTAACCGAATGACTTCTTTTGAGTTCATTTCTTCGTAAGGTTTGTGGTATGGGACATGCTACTTCATGTTTTTTTGTCATCCACATACTTGAACAGATCAACATTTGGTTTTGCTTCCTTATTTTCTTCATGAAAGCGAGAAGGGCTTGAATGAAGTATGGAAGGTGATCAATTAGAAATACCCAATTTTAGGTATGGGAGTAGGATTTTTAAGGTAAGGAGAGTGTTTGGATGATAGGTTGGATTATAGATAGAGGAAGTAGGCTTCCGCTGCTCCTAGATCCGCAAGCAAAGATGTGGATTGAAGGTTGAAAGGCTCATGCTGGGGAAAGGAATGAAGGTTTCAGATTCGACGCCACCGCTTCTTTTTCTTTCTTCCTCGAGTAACTCCCGCCAACATGATCGAAGAAGCACAAGCAGCCAGCAAGTGCATGATGTAGCTTCTATAGTTACGCTTGCTTCCTCTTCAATCTCTTCCTCCTCACTTATAATAAGGTGTCTTTTTTCTTCCTTTCTCGATCTTGCACCAGCCAGGAACATACTTGCCGGACTTCAGTAGCCCAAGTTAGTTCAAGAGAACCAAACTTTCTTCCCGTCCACACATAAACCACTTCACCAAAGTAACAGCAACACTGCATCACAGCCTTGATTTTGTCTAAGGAAATGGGTGATGATGAGGTGATGAGTCCATTTGAGTTTGTGTGGGATGCTTCCTGTGCTTTTTGATGTTGTCAAATACAAACCCCACCAAAACAAAGAAATTTCAGTTGATGTTTTCACCAACTACAATTGCAGCACATAACCTTCAATTGATCTTCGTGATTTTATCCTTTTCCCCAGATTTGATAATCAAGCACTTGTCCGTAATAGCAATAGGGGGCATAACAGTGTAGGAGCACGAATCGGCCTTTGGCATCAAACACAATATTGGTGCCATTAATGTTTCCAAGAAGAGAGTAGGGAATGCTTGGGGTAGGATTCATCCGCTGAAGAAGAGTTTAGTGAGAGTTTGACTGTAATTGTTGGTGTTGAAGGTCTAAAGAGGAAGAACACGTAATTGTCGAGAAAGGTGACTAGGTCGCTTCTAAGACCATCTTGATTAAGAACAACAACATCAAGAAGACAACCAAATTATGTTTTGTCCGCCATTGTACCTGTATGTGTGAGTAGAAATTAGGTTTTCGAAGAAGACGAAGCAAGTGAAGGCAGAGAAAACTTTGGAGGTTTAAGCTTTTGAAAGTTGTAAAGTTTTCAAATGAGATAGGGACATTTAATGTTTTGTCTATTCAACTGTCATTTGTCTATTCAACCTGTCATTTGAGATAGTGGACAATTATAGAACACGTTTTTAAATATCTAATTTTATAAAATAAATAATTTTTTGATAAATAATTTTTTGAATAAAAAATCAAATATTTATCATAGAAATATATATTAAAGATTTAAAACAAATATAGCCTTTGACCATTGGTATGATGGAATACGATGGACTATTTTAACATGAAAACACGTTACGTCTATTGCCAAAATGGTATAATGGACTACGATGGACCATTGTAACATGAAAACACATTACGCCTATTGCCGAAATGGTATGATGGACTACGATGGACAATTATAACATGAAAACACGTTACGCCTTTTATTGCCGAAATGGTATAATGGACTCACGATGAACCATTATAACATGAAAACATGTTACGCCTATTACCGAAATGGAATAACATACTACAATTGACCATTATAACATGAAAACATGTTACGCATTATTGCCGAAATGGTATAATGGACTACGATGGACCATTATAACATGAAAACACGCTACGTCTATTGTCGAAATGGTATAATGGACTACGATGGACCATTATAGCATGAAAACACGTTACGCCTATTGCCGAAATGGTATGATGGACTATGATGGACCATTATAACATGAAAACGCATTACGTCTATTGCTGAAATGGTATAATAGACTACGATAGACCATTATAACATGAAAACACGTTACGCCTATTGCCGAAATGGTATAATGGACTACGATGGACCATTATAACATGAAAACACATTACGCCTATTGCCAAAATGGTATAATGGACTACGATAGACCATTATAACATGAAAGCACGTACTCCTATTGCCGAAATGGTATGATGGACTACGATCGACTGTTATAACATGAAAACACGTTACGCCTATTGCCGAAATGGTATGATGGACTACGATGGACCGTTATAACATGAAAACACGTTACGCCTATTGCCGAAATGGTATGATGGACTACGATGGACTATTATAACATGAAAACATATTACGCCTATTGGAGAAATTGTATAATGGACCATTATAACATGAAAACACGTTACGCCTATTGGCGAAATGGTATAATGGACTACGATGGATCATTATAACATGAAAACATGTTACGCCTATTGGCGAAATGGCATAATGGACTACGATGGACCATAATAACATGAAAACACGTTAGGCCTATTGCCGAAATGGTATAATGGACTACGATAGGCCATTATAACATGAAAACACGTTACGCCTATTGGCGAAATGGTATAATGGACTACGATGGACCATTATAACATGAAAACACGTTACGCCTATTGCCGAAGTGGTATGATGGACTACGATGGACCATTATAACATGAAAACACGTTACTCTTATTGCCGAAATGGTATGATGGACTACGATAGACCATTATAACATGAAAACACGTTACGCCTACAGCATCTGCACATGCTGTTGGTGTTTCTTCTAGTCATGTTGGCAGAAGTTACTCAAAAAAGAAGAAAAGAGCAGATACTGATCTCAATGGAATGCCTTCTACCATGCACAAGACATATTTGTGCAGGATGAGCTAGCTGACATCAATCCAAACAAGCTCAAATGGATTCATTAGCAAGCCATAGAGTACATTCACGCATCAGCAAATATGGCTACTGCTAAGTATCTAATTGTCTTAGGAAAAAGATCCACAAAGGTAGGAGGAGCTTCTACCTCTACCCAGGCATCTTCTGAATCACATAAAACCCCATCTCCACTTGTTTCTCCTTCACCCATTAAAGCTCAACCCATCTCCATGATTTTTCCAACTACAGATCAGACCAAGTCACCAGATGCTGCTCCTACAACTTCAACAGCTGCTCCACCACCAACTGCTACTCATGCTACTTCTATAGATCCTTCTACTTCAACCCTTGCTGCCTCTGGTAATCTCTTTCCTGAAGGTGCTACTTACTATGCAACACCAGATATTCTAAGAATTACTCAGGTGCACATCAAAGAAGATCTTAAGGACATGAACCAGCAGCTGAATCAACAGACTCAGAGAAACAGAGAACTGATAAACTAATTGAGTAAACAAGTTTCATAAACCAGTTAACTGTCAACATGGTTTATCAACTGGTTTATCAATAAACCATATCAACTGGTTTATCAGTAAACCATATCAACTGGTTTATCAATAAACCAGGTGTATTTTCAAGCCAAAACCTTTTTTACTTAGGAAACTAGATTACAACATAAACATACCAGTTTGCAAACCAGTTGAAATAAATATGATATTACACATTAATAACACTGAAGCTAAACTTAAATTAATTTGAAATAAATCTGAACATAAAAATCTGAAAAATCTTAAATTACTCATCAATAACAATCTGAAATCTAAACTTAAATGGTCCATGAAATCTGAAATCTGAAAATGTTTTTAAACATTTGATTGTCTATCAAAAGTAGGTTGTCTATCAGAAATTAGTGTTTGATTTCTACACGAAAGTCGGTTGTGCCCAACTTCTCCACATTCACTGTATCTTTGTCTTTTGCGAAACTCTCCGATCGATAGAATTCTCGATGTTCTGTGACGTTCAGCTCGTGGTCAGAATACAGGTGGCAAGACAGTAATTGCCTTAATTGCATCTGGCATGTCCCATTCCTCTTGATTGGGCGCTGGGAAGATGTTACATGAATATGTCATTCTCCAAGACGATGTTGTATAGAATGATGAGCACAATGGGTGTATTGAAAAATGTCTCTTGATGCAAAATGCAACTGCGTGCTCGCATGGTACACGGTTTAATTGAAACCTTTGGCAAGTGCAAGTATGTTTATCAAAATCCACTGTGGAATGCTTATTACCATCCCTCACCACGTACATGGACTGATTGATGGCTTCAATAATTGTATACTTCTTGGCATCTATCTGGTTTTGGCTAGTTTTACTTCCATTACCGGGGTTAAAATGGTTGTACACCCTGAAGCTGACTCACGCCTCTCACTAAACCATTTCTGCAACGTTTTTCCAATACTTTGAAACAAGGAAAGTATATGAGTCTTTCGAGCTTCCTTGAACACTGCGTTGAGAGACTCCACATTGTTTGAAGTCATGATATTATTACGATTTCCTTTGCAATGTGACCAGGCCCAAGTTTCAAATTTTGTCTCACTAAGATATTTCCAACCATTCTCATCGGTTTTTTGAATTTGAGACATATGTGTGTTGAACTCTTCTATGGTATAAGCCTATGTTGCTCTCATAAAAAGGGACATCGTGTCAGGCTTATGGGTTACAACCCTTAAGTTTCCCTTTATATGATAGATACAATGAGCATGATGTGCACTCTGATAAACATTTTGGACGGTAATAAGACTCCTATGTGCGTGAAATTATCACAAGTGATTCATTATCACTTGTTATTTCTTTCAACTTCATAAAAAACCAAGTCCATGATGCATCATTTTCAGAATCGACACTACCTCGTGCAAGAGGATATATCTGCATATTACCATCTTGACAAGTTGCAATAATCAACGTACCTCTATATTTTGCAGTTAAAAATGTTCCATCCACAATCACTACTGGACGCATTGCAGCGTGGAATCCGAGAATGCAAGCCTCATACGCCAAGAAGAAGTACTTGAATATGTGTTCATTATTAAGCTCTAAAGAGTAGACTGTTGATGGATTGACAAATTGCAAATTGTGGGCATATGCGGCCAGCTTCTTGTAATTATCCTCAATTGAACCCCTTAGTTGTGTTAAGGCATCTTCTATATACCTCCTCGCTTTTTGGTAGTTTAGTGAAACCCCATATGTTCTAGACACTTCCACAATGATTTCCTTCGGTTATAACACAGTATTGCGGTCCTCCAACCTTGGTGAAATGTGTTTCTCAATCATACGTGTTGTCACTTGCCTATGATCAGCCATGCACATATTTTGGGCGCAACAATGTTCAGATGTATATTTTGAATCTCAAAATAATCACTTTCTGAGTACTTTGTTGCAAACAAACGCCATTTGCAATTATCATCAACACAAACTAAAGTGTACACAGTCTTGTTGGATTTTTTTGTTTTGAACTCAAACTTATGGTTCAATGCAAACAAGTGCACAGCATCCTGAAGCTCCTTCTTGTTATTGAATACTTGTCCAACATTCAAATCAATCTCTTCCGGTATCACTCGCGTTGTACTTGCAACTGAAGAAGTCCCTAAATTATCGCTTGTGAACCGATTGTCTTGATCTATGTTGTCTTGACTGAACCATCAAACATATGTCTCGTGGGTGTAGCAAAATCATTAGGGTTATTGGATAAAGGTTCATCTATGTTGTCTTCATCTATGTTCTCTTGACTAAACCCATCAAACTGTCTCGACGGTGTGGCAAATTCAGTAGGGTTATTGGAAAAAAAAAATCTTCATGTTCCATTTCTTCCTCTTCTCCATTGTTTTCATCTTTTCTATTATTTTCCTCTTCTCCATTAGTTTCTATGTCAAAACTAGTTTCATTATTTTCTTCTCGGTTCAAGTCCAAATTTTCCATGACCAAACGGGTAACAAAAAGCGGAGATTGATCCCCTAGTTTGTTAAGGTTCAAGTACCATTCAAAATCTTCATCTTTAGTAATTAAGACGGGAAATTTTAAAGCATTTGTCGTTGCTAGAGTAAGAAATCTTATCTCTATGTCATCAACTTTGCAAATGGTTCGTACTTTAGCATATAACTCTTCATATGTACTTTCATTACTGATACCAACTCCTCTTGGATTCCGTTTGTCAATAAATTTTCATGAGCATCCGACGATGTCGTCTTCAGCAAAATGTCCAAAATAAATAACTGAGGGCCAAAAATCTGAAGTTATATCTGCAATATTGAACATAATAAATAAGTACATTCATATACTCAATGTATTCCAATGTTAAAGGAATAAATTATCTTAACAAACCATGTGCATTTAATCAACCATTTGCATTTTGCAACCATAAAAAAGAGGTGTTTATACATTTATGTCATTTTGCAAACATGTTTGGTAACATGTTTCATAAACCACAAACTAGTTAACACAGTTAACAGACAATGACATGATTTATCTATGGTTTAATAAACCAGTAGATACACCAGTTGATAAACCTGTTTGGTAACCAGTTTCATAAACGACCACACACCACATAACAGACTCTCACTTGGTTTATCAATAAACCAGTTGATAAACCAGTTTGCAAACCAAGGTACAAGCATGTTTGGTAACCTTTTTTATAAACCACAGACCAGTTAACATAGTTAACAAACAATGACATGGTTTATCTATAGTTTATTAATAAACCAGTAGATACACTAGTTGATAAATCAGTTTGGTAACCAGTTTCATAAACGACCACACACCACGTAACAGACTCTCACCTGGTTTATCTATGGTTTATCAATAAACCAGTTGATAAACTAGTTTGCAAACCAATGTGCAAACCTGTTTGATAACCTTTTTTATAAACCACAGACTAGTTAACACAGTTAACAGACAATAACATGGTTTATCTATGGTTTATTAATAAACCAGTTGATGAACCATTAGATACACCAATTGATAAACCAGTTTGCAAATGTGTTTGGTAATCAGTTTCATAAACGACCACACACGAGTTAACAGACACTCACCTGGTTTATCTATGATTTATCAATAAACCAGTTTCATAAACCAATTAGCAATGATTTATTAATAAAAAATGATTTATTTCTTTTGCAAACTGACATTGTGGATTGATAAACCAGGTTATGTGCCAATGTATAATGTACCAGGTCAAAATGCACATGATTATCGAATGGTTGTGCATTTTGCAAAGAAAGTCCAGTTTTGGGTCATGGTTGAATTTGTAGAAAACTAAAATGGATTCAAATGAATGTTTATGGAAACAAACATGAATACTAAGCACACAATTGATGGGCTTGCTTCGAATTTGGAAGATAACTTTTCTGAACTCCACGACACTACTGAGGGATGGAGTATTCAACGAGGGGGGCGAACCTGAATACTTAGCACACAGTTGTTGGGCTTCGAATTTGAAAAAGAATACTGGATTTCGAAGGTTACGATTTTGAGTAACGATCCTAACGAACTTTGTCGAACTCTGTTCTTGCGGCTGAGGGAGGGAGTATTCGACGTGGAAGTATTTGGTATACGTATACAGTGTACAAACCAATACCAAAAAAAGAAAAGGATAAATAAAGGGTTGTTTAGACATTTCACAGCTGAAGTGGCCATATAAGTATTTTTTTTTTTTTTTTAAGTTTGACTAAAAATGATCAAGTCTTGTTTGATTTGGTCGGTTTTGTAAATCCCCCGGTTTCATACGGGTAATTTTGGGAAAGTAGGAAAAGGACAGGCACCCTTAAGATCAAACACACACACACACACGCACACGCTCACAAACACATACAAAGCCTCTCACCTCCGAAGGCTCTCTCATTTCATCTCTCGAGATCGCTCTCTCCTCACAAAACCCTCATATAAATTTCCTCTCTCTCTCTCTCTCTCTCAACGATCATATAAATCATTTCCCCTCATCGTATAAAAGACATCGTCTTTCAAATTCTTACCCGCTCTTCGTTCAATTTCTTCCTTCCTTCCTTCCTTTTGAAATTCCAAGGAACCCTAATTTAAAGATATCAACTCCGAAAAGGTCAAATCTGAGATCTTTAATTTCTCTTTCCACCCCCCCCCCCACAAAAAGAACCCTTCTCCTCCTGGTCTATACGCCATCAATCCGTTATTTGTTTGTTTGTTTTTTTTCGTTTTTTTAATAGTTATGTGCGGAATCTATATCTTATTTTTTATTTTGAATCAAATTCATTTACACGATCAGAATCCAAATCCACTGTTATCATCGGACTTGAACGAATAAATGTTATTTAATTATTAAAAATTAATAAATGAACTTTGATGAAATTGAGCAAAAATTGTTTTGTATGTTTTTTCTTTTTACAAAATATATTAAATTGTGATTCTCTACTCCAGATTCAACTGATATAAGTAGATATACACATAGAAGCACATGTAAACTGATTTGGGGTCTTTTGTTTTTGTTTTGAATTAGTTGTTGGAATTGTAGAGTTAAAAAGGTGAACAAGCGATTGTCACTATACAGAAAATATAGTGAGAGAGAGTGGAATTAATAAAAGAAGGCAGGGGGAAACGGTGAGTGATGGCAGAAGAAGGGAGCCAACCAGTGGATCTCTCAAAGCACCCTTCTGGAATTGTTCCTACTCTTCAGTAAGTCCCCCACAACTCACCTCACTGACCACATCGCTTAGATACATCTATATACTTTGTCTGAACTTGTGAATTTGTCCTGCAATGTTCCGTTGCAATCATGAATATTATTCTTCCATTTCTGTCAAGGATTTGGGTGTGTGCCATATTACCTATTACTTGGTGGACTCACATGTTTAATCATTGGTCATAAATATTGCTGTTTGCCTGTAATCTTCTAAAAGGATACATTATCACGATGTTGTTACTCAATTGTGGTCATTGGGTTTCTTTTTTTTTTTTTTTTCCTTTTTAATTAAAAAGCAAGACATGTTTATTTGTAGTTCCTTGATTGGTGGTGACTATGATTTCATTGTATATTCGAGGAATCTGATGTTTTGACTTCAATCTCGTGGGTCAGTATAATAAAAAATCATTGTAAGTTCATGTACAAATACTTTGTCCTGTAATGATTGCAAACATATTTTTGTTTGTTGGGAGCACAAACAGAACTTGAAATGTATAAAGTCAATGCATCAGTGGCCAATGGAGGTTCAGTTTCTATAAACTAGTAAATTATTGTTAGCCACAATATAAAATCATGTACGGGGTAACAGTGTGAAATTTGATTTATGTGGCATCTAACCTTTTTTATTTTATCACTTTGGGTGTTCCTCTTCATTCCAGAATATTTAACAAACCTAGTAAAGCGAGGGAAGAGCTTATTGATGTGCCCAAGTTTGCATTCCTTCATTTAAAACTGGCAGTTGAAGTCGGGTAGATACTAGCATCCCCAAACTTGTGGAAGATGTAAAAAAGAAAGACATGAGATTCTTACCCGTTAGTGGTGCAAATGTGCAATCATTGCCTACAAATGGCACATAAAAAAATGGAAAGGCTTACAATCAGGAGAGGACAAGGGACAGTGTAACATCCTTGGCCTTCTGTCCCTCTCTTTTCTCTTGTTGATCAGCCCTCTGATCTCAAATGTCTCGTTTTACCTACGCTTGATGAACCTTAACCCTATCATTTTTTTAAACTGTGTACGTTTAACTTGTCGACAAGAGTAAACCGTTAACCATCTATTTACTTTTTTATCTTTAATTCATTTTTTGGGTGTGGGGTTGTGGAGGAAGAGGGGGGAGTCAATAGGCATTTGCCACCTCTTTTATGATGCCTGTCTAACAGTGGGAAATGTACAAGGCCTGTTTGAAGGAATGACTTCAAGATCCTAGCAGTTGGTTTCTCTTGAACTCATTCAGTGCCAGTTTAGTTCATGAGAAGGATTGGATGTGATAAATATCTTGTAGTGATAATATTTATTGTATGTGATGCATGGTGAAATATTTTAGCAGGAGAAAGACTTCACTGCAGTTTATGAATATAAAAATTACAACAGCTGCCTAAAAGTAATTCTTAAACTTGTAAAAAGGCTTGTACTGGCGCTTCACTGCACAAAGCAAACAGATCCTTTGCTTATTCAGTTCTCTTTCAATTAAAAAAACTTGTCTATGAAACACTGGTTAAGCAAAGGATCTGTTTTCTTAGAAAATGTATGTAACGGTCGTGATTACCCTGTCTATGAAACACTGGTCTGTTTAAGTTATAGTTGACTTTTCCACGTAGGTTTGTCCTCTTGATGAGTACCTCTATGGTTTCTGCATATTACTTGCAAGAGACAGCTTTGACAGTGCAATTTTCTTAAACTTCATCATGTTCTTTGGATGCATGCATATTGTGAAACTTGATTATGTGCTTCTCCTTGGTTACTATGATGGTACTAATGATGTAGTTTCTGCTCCTATAGGAACATTGTGTCAACAGTTAACCTGGATTGCAAGTTGGATCTTAAGGCCATTGCATTGCAAGCTCGTAACGCAGAATACAACCCCAAAGTACGAAATATAATGTACTTGTTATCTTATTGATATTAAACAATCATTATCTTGATTTTTTCATTTTCTGAAATGGCGATGAAGCTTTCTGAGCTTGGACGAACAATGCGATTATTAGGCGATTTAGTAATTGGAGTTGCGTAGTAGGCATTAGCTGTTTAAATGTCTATGTTTAGGTGACTTTCATCCAGATAACAAATAGTTAATATTCTCTGGTAACTATGTGCTGATGAATTATGTACGCTCTGTTTCTTTGTTCTTGCAGCGTTTTGCAGCTGTGATCATGAGGATAAGAGAACCAAAAACGACAGCATTAATATTTGCTTCTGGGAAGATGGTAGGTTTCTCCTTATTGTAATATCACTGGGAAATTATACTCCTTGTGGTAATATCATCTGAAGTTATAACTTTTTTTTTTATAAGTAAATATTGTATTGATCAATATCACCAAAACAGGTGGCGCAACCTTTGAATACTAGAAGTATACACATTAATCAAAAGTAAGACTATTAACAAATTCTACAAAAGAATATCCAGTAAATAGAGTTTCCGCCGACTCGGAACACGAAAAGAATAGAGTGTGAAGCTGGGTGTCTTTTTAGCTGAAGTATGGAACCTTCCTCATTCTCAAACGCCCTTCTGTTTCTTCCCCCCCCCCCCCAAAGAGTCCAAACAACAGCTAACGGAATTGTCTCCCAAAAAGTATTTTTCTTCCTTCTTTTATACATAGTTGAAAAAAGCGGAAGGCGAGAGGCGGGCGAGAGGCCAAAATTTGAGGCGAGAGGCGAGGCGCAAAAAAGGCGCTCACGGAACAAATATTAAGGAAAAATTAATAAATATATATAACATAACAAATCTCAATAAAACATGTTATGAGTGATGAAACTAAGTTAACAACATAATATTAATAACACAAATTTCATCATTCATAGTTGAAATTCAAAGCATTAGATGAACTTAACTTCAATTCCAAATAAGAAAATAAATAGTCATTAAAGCAAATGAAAATAAAGACATGCAAAAGAGAACTGAAGTCATGAAATGTAATAATTAACAACTAACAACACAACAACAAGCTAAAAATCCACATAATCTATCTCATCATCATCTCCATAATATTCATCATCCTCATTCACAGGTATAGGCGCTAAAAGGCGATAAAGGCGCAAAAAGGGGACAAAAGGCGTAAAGGCGCAAAAAAGGCGCTCATTGCCTGGAGTCGACCTTTCAAGGCGCCAGACCCTCGCCTCATCTTGCCTCTCGCCTCTCGCCTCTCAACTTGTCCTCCCGGCTTCCCCCTACCTGCACAACATGGATCTTATCAATGAAACGCATGAAAGAATCCATTTCCCAATCTTGAAAACTACGTCTAAAAGTAGTATTGCACACCCCTCTACCCTCTTCCATGTGTAACACTGAATTGACGAAACAATCTTTTGCTTTTGACAAGGTGAAAAGATCAGGAAAACCCCTCCATAATTCCATCTCTCCACATCATTTAGCTGTCCAAAATCTCACCGAGGAACCATCACCAATCTTCAAAAGAGATATTCCTCGCTAAAGAATTCCAACCTCTACAAATATCTCTCCACACACCCACTCCATATGGACTATCAATGGCCTTAGGAAGCCACTTATGATCACCTTCCCCATACTTATTAATCACCACTTTCCACCAAAAGCCATTCTTCGAACCTCCATAACCATTTACCTAGAAAAGTCGAATTAAAGACCTTAAATCTTTTGATGCCTGAACCACCGTCCCTCAACTTGGAGCAAACCTTATCCCACCTAACAAGATGATACTTGCGCTCCTCAGCTTGCCCTTCCCAAAGGAAATCTCTTTCCAATCTCTCTAAACCGTTGCGAATTGAAGACGACATCACAAAAAGAGACATAAAATAAGTAGGCATGCTCGACAGTGTTTTTAATTAAAGTCAATTTTCCACCTTTTGACAACATTTATTTCTTCCAACCTGATAAGTGCCTCTCAAATCTCTCAATCACGGAATTCCACAAAGCTTTACTCTTATAAGGAGCTCCTAAAGGCATGCCAAGATACGACGAAGGAAATCTAGCAACTTTGCAGCCAAAGAAAGATGGTAGAAGGATCACATCAACTGCCTCTCCAACCTGCAAAATGTCACTTTTAGCAATGTTGATCCAAAGGCCCGACACCATCTGGAAAAATAATAAGACTAACTGGACATATCCTAACTGCGAAAAATCTGTGTCGCAGAAGACCATTGTATCATCTGCGAATAAAATATGTAACACCAAAATCTCCGCACCTTCTGCATGACCCATCCTGAACCCACTGATAAAACCACCTTGCACTGCTATCCATAAGCCTACTCATCGCCTCCATAATGATGATAAAAAGAAGAGGAGAAAGTGCATCTCCCTGTCTCCAACCCGTCGAGCTATCAAATAATCAAGAGGGCTCGCTGTTCGCCAAAACTGATAAACAAACCGCAGATAGACATAATTTCATCCATCTCCTCTACTTAGCACCAAACCCCATCCTCTCTAGCAAGTAAAGTAAGAAGTTCCAACTAACATGATCGTTGGCCTTTTTGATATCTAACTTACACAATAATCCTGAAATTCCACTGTGCAATCTAGCATCCACCACCCCATTAGCAATACAAGACAGTCAATAACTTGATGCTCCCCCACAAAAGCATGCTGGGATTCAGATATAGCTTTACCAATGATCTTCCTCAAACGCAAAGAAAGAACTTTGGCTACCAATCAGGCTAATGGGCCTAAAATCTTTCAACTCACTAGCTCCACATTTTGTCGGAATCAAGTCAATGAATGTAGCATTGAGACTCTTTTCAAAACCCATACTCGTATGAAAAAAAATGAAACATCTCCATAACATCTTCCTTAACCACCTCCGAGCAAACTTTGAAAAAAGATAACAAGAAACCGTCCGCAACTGGAGCTTTGTCTCCCCTCAATGTTTTAAGAGCAGCTACCACTTCATTTTCAGAAAAAGATTGCTCTGGAACTGACCTATTCTCCTCATCAAGAGAACTGAATTGCACCCCATCTAGCTTTGGACGACAATAACCACAATCTGAATGCTTGTAAAAATCCACAATACCCTCCTCGATTGCTTCTTTATCTTCCAGAAGGCTGCCCCCAATCGAGACACTACGAATTTGGTTTCCCGCCTTATGAAGACTGGCCATTCTGTGGAAAAACTGTGTTTTTATCCCCTTCCTTCAATCACTGTGGTCTGGACTTTTGCTTCCAACAAATCTCCTCGCTAAGCAACAACTGCTCCAGCTCTTTCTTGACCACTATCATCTGCTACTCCTAGACAGAAATCCCATCTCTGCCCTTCGCTCTAGCCTTTTTAACTCTTCTGCAGCTTTTTGAATTCTGATTTCTATCTTCTCGAAAACCTCCCTGTTCCAAATTTTAATGTCTTGCCTTCAGGAGTTTTAGTTTTTTAGCCAGAATGTAACCAGGATTTCCATAGTCCTCATGGGACTGCCACTTTAATCTGACCCACTCCACAACCCTGGTTCCTTGAGCCACATATTCTCAAACCTGAATGGAGACTTACCTTTGAATAATCCCCCGCATTCGAGAAGTAATGGACATGATCTGATATAACTCTTGGGAGACAAGAGTACAATACTGAGAGGTACCGCTGAAACTATCCTCCCAATCCGAAGATGTAAGAAATCTATCGATCCTGGAATATCGATTAGTAGCACCTTTCCTGAACCAGGTAAATTCACCTCCTGTTAGATTGAGATCTACCAAACCCATCTCGTTGATGAAGTCATTGAACTCCTCCATAGCCCAAGAAAAACCCCTAGTAACTGAGCGTTCTTGTGGAAAACGAACAGCGTTAAAATCCCCACCTATTCACCAAGGAATATTCCATCCATTTTTCACCCTTTTCAATTCCACCCACAGATTTATACGAGCAGAATCTGAACATGTCCATACCTTGAAAAAAGCCATTCTAGATTACTGTCCACCATCTTCATAAAGCATAAGATTGAGAAAGAAACTTTCTCTACCCCCAATTTCTCCTATCCCACATCATGAGAATGCCTCCAGCTGACCCTACAGCCCCTAGAAAAGTCCAATCAAACCATCTTCCTCCTCCTAAACTACAAATCACCTTCCTGTCCACCGATTCCATTTTTGTTTCTTGTAAACATACTACATGAGGTATCTTCTCAAAGTTGCACTAATAATCTTCCTCTTTCTTTCATTATTCTGACCCCAAACATTCCAACAAACAATTTTGAGCTGCATGAGAAAACTTTACTTAGAGACTCTTCTCTTCCTCCCCTCCCCATTTTTAGCCCCTGCCTGGTTGAAGTTTTAACTCTAGCAAAGGTGCTTCAGCTCTCTCTTTCCACTATCCCTTGAAAATGTTTGAAACCATTGGCTCTCCTTTTCACCCAAATTGAAATGTCTTCTTCCTCTTCCTCATTAGTTAATAATTCTGTCTCCCCCAGTTCTCCAGGTCGAACCACTGAAATAGGAGAGCAAAATAACGACTCAGACATACATATAGTTTCTTCCTTAGCTTCTTCCTCTTATAACTAATAAGATGCAACTTCTAGACTCGACCGTATTTATTGTTGTTAGTTGCAGCAAATAGTTTTGCATGTATGCTGTGTTTGCATTTGAGATTCTGGTGCTTAACTGTTGACCCAACTCTAGAGGATCCTTTTTGTAATTAGGTTGGGGCCTTTTGGTCTGTAGTTTAGTGGATGTATACTTCCAGTGTCCAAGGTAGCGTCTCCTTTTTTGACGCCTGTTAATATTACTCATACTTATCAAAAAAAAATATCTTGGTATGGACTCCCTCTTCCTCTATGGATTTGCATGTGAGCATACCTTTGTGTCACGCTTTCTTGACTTAGTCTCAGGTTACTCATCTTATCGTGCGATTCAACGTGGCTCAATACTGCTTGTTTATTAGAGTCTACTCCCTTAGAAGCATTTCTGTCTCTAATGTGGCTTGTATACTAGATGTCATTGAATGTTCTGTCTTCCTGTTGACAAATGATCATGTGATGCTATAATACTTGCTGATGATTGTGAGATCCTGTAACGTGTTTTTTGGAGTCCTCTGAACCAAAAAGAAACATTGTAATAAGTCCATTTTCCATATTGTGTCCTGACTTGGTGTGTGTGTCTTTGTGTATGTATTATATTTTGGCATTTGATGGGTTCTTGGTTGAGCCTAACCCTTAAAATGTTAGAACTAGTTGGATTAACCTTAAGAGTCCATGTACAGGTAAATGTTTGTTATTGCATTACCTGACTCAGGAAATGTAACTATCATTTATTTTTTTTTGATAAGTAAGTGTTATATAATAGGCATCAAAAGAGGTGATGCGTCCTTTGTACACTAGAGGTATACCAAACCAAACATTAATCAGTGTCTAATCTATTTACAAGATCTACAAAATCAGTGTTGGATCTAGGAAAAGATTGGTCAGTCTCGAAACACCAAACATAAAGAGTGCGTAACAGCAAATTCTTCAATTCCGGGACTGCCATTTCCACATTCTCGAAAGCCCTACGATTTCTTTCCTTCCACAGAATCCAACTCACTCCCAAAAGAGCTGTCCCCCAAGTACGACTTCTCTTTCTATATCCCGCAAACCAGCTTCTAACGTGATCAATCATCGAGCTCGACATGACCCAAGTCATCCTGAACATTCCCAGCACAAAATTCCAAAGCTCTAAAGCCACTTGGCAATGCAGAAGCAAATGATTAACACTCTCCTCACTATCCTTACACAAATAACACCTGTTGACAAGAACCATATTACGTTTCCGCAAATTGTCCACAGTTAGGATAGCTTCAAGAGTCGCTTCCCACGTGAAAAAAGCCACTCGCTTAGGGGCCTTGGACTTCCAGATCGCTCTCCATGGGAAAGAAGTTCTATCACAATTGAGAAGCTTGAGGTAATACGAGTTTACTGAAAAAAGAGGGCCCCCTTTTCCTTTCCAAACCACTTGGTCCTCCAGCCTATCCATCTTACGCTCTTGAAGCCTCCCCAAAACTGCACAATGACTCAACTTCCCAATCCTGAAAATTCCTTCTGAAGGTGGGGTTCCAGGTATGTTTGCCTTCGACCAAAGAGTATATAGAACTAACTCTACAACCCTTATCCATGGATAGCTCGTATAAGATCTGGAACTCTTCCTTCAAACAATTTTCCCCACACCACCTATCTTCCCATAATCTTACCGAGTTCCCATTACCAACCTCAAAAGCAATGAGTCTTTCAAAAGAGTTCCACCCTTTCCTTATTCCACGCCAGACTCCCACCCCATAAGGAGAATTGACCTCGTTAGGGAACCAACAATGAGCCCCTTCTCCATACTTACAGACCACCACTTGTCTCCAAAAAGCTTCCTTATTTGTGAGATACCTCCACAACCATTTTCCCAACAATGCCTCGTTAAATAATTTTAGTCTTCTGACATTCAAACCCCCTTCTTGGACCCTAGCACACACCTTTTCCCACTTCACTAAATGAAACTTATGCCCATCTGTCTGCCCTTCCCACAAGAAATCCCTTTCCAACTTTTCTAATCTTTGCCTTATTGAGACCGGAATCACAAATAGCGATAAGAAATAAGTCGGTAAGTTAGCAAGAGTGTTCTTGATTAAGACTAGTCTCCCCCCCTTGGATAGAAGTTGACGCTTCCACCCTGCCAATCTCTGCTCGAAACGCACGACCACTGGATTCCACAACGCCCTACTCTTTGACTGTGCACCTATGGGAAGACCAAGGTAATAGGCGGGAAGAAAAGCAGATTTACACCCAAAAAATGCAGCTAGATCCCCAACATTTTCCACTGCCCCTACTGGAATTATTTCACTCTTTGAAATGTTAATGCGTAAGCCTGAAACTGCTTGAAAGAATAATAATACCAAACGAAGGTGCCCCAGCTGAGCCTTATCTGCATCGCAAAAAACTAAGGTATCATCTGCAAAGAGGTGTGATACCATCTCCATCCTCTCCCCTCTCCTCCCCACCTGAAAACCTCTAATAAAACCTTCCAACACAGCTCGCTCTATCAACCTACTAAGGGCCTCCATAACTACGATAAACAGAAACGGGGACAATGGGTCACCTTGTCGCAGACCTCTTGAGCTGGAAAAGAATCCTGATGGTTCCCCATTCACCAAAACAGAGAAGCGAACCGTAGAAATGCAGAATCTAATCCATTGAATCCACTTGCTACCAAAACCCATCCTTTCCAACAAATATAGCAAAAAGTCCCAGTTCACATTATCATATGCTTTCTCTATATCCAACTTACACAACAACCCTGGAACTCCGCTCTTCAACCTGTCATCCACCACTTCATTGGCAATAAAAGACGCATCCAATATCTGTCTATCCTTCACAAAGGCATGCTGCGACTCCGAAATAATACCACCCATAACCCTCTTCATGCGTTGGGCTAACACTTTAGAAATCAACTTATAGATGCCACCAACTAGACTGATCGGCCGAAAATCTTTCAAATCATTGGCACCACTCTTTTTCGGAATCAAAGCTATGAAAGCAGCATTAAGGCTTTTCTCGAATCTCATCCTGGAGTGAAAAAACTGAAATACCTCCATAATATCCCCTTTGATCACTTCCCAGCAATGCTGGAAGAATGCCATAGAAAACCCATCCCATGATTTTGATTTTTTTTGTAGGCCTTCCCTCACTCTTAACTTATTCATATCCTTCAAGAGTGGAAAATAGTGTCATTAATTAGTGTTCTTTATCATACCCTGAGCTAGAGAATAAGCTGTTTTAACCAGATTTGCTGTACTATCATTCTGCAGTTATTGTGGCTGGAGGGGATTACTAACTAGATTGTTATTGTTGGTTGGTGCTTTGCACCTCTTAAATGTTAACTTTTTGCATTATGCATTTGTAGTCATTCAAGATTAATTTTGTGATCTTAAAAAAAAGAAGAAAAAAAAGACTAATTTGGGAGTTGTGTTTGTAATCATTTTTTACCTCTTGGTACCTCTCAAAATTTGAATTGTAAATCTCAAAATCTTTCCACCATTTGTACGAATTTCTTACAAGTTATCACTGTAGCTTAGTGAGCCAGATCTGAACCGATGATCCTCACTTTGTATGTTAACCATGATTAATGATATTTTCTTGGTAGTATTAAGGTGCTAGTGGTGGTGAGGCTCCCGTTCCTTGGAAGTGTGATTTGTATGCTGGGGGTTGGTTGTGGCAGAGTAAGCGTGGCGATGTGGGGATCAACTGAGCTGGTGGTCAATCCCATGTTATTGTATTAGGGAAGTGGGATTATTGTTCGGCTGTGGATGATCTCTTGGTGGTTTAATGGGGCTAGGAGGTATGATTTTGGGTTATGCTGATAAGTTTCTGTGGTGACGATGGTTTGGAAGAATTTAGTGGGATGATGCGATAGAGTTGTTGGGATACTTGCTGCTGCTTGGGCATATACGACTATAGGGTGGTAGTTTGGAGTCGGTTCAGAATCTTTTGTTTTTTATTATAAGAAGCATGAGGTTCAATAATTTATGTTGATGAAGTTAATTGGGTCGACTGATTTTTTTATTTTTTCATTTTTTCATTTTGTTACGTACTTCCTTAATTATGATTCTCTCTCCCGCTTCAGGTTTGTACTGGAGCGAAGAGTGAACAACAGTCAAAGTTGGCAGCACGGAAGGTATTTGATTAGATCTCCCACCATTGCAATTTTGTTGATGAAACTAACTTGGCATGTTGTATGAATGTTCAAGTAAGTGATGTGCTACTTTGGTTTTTGTAGTATGCTCGAATTATTCAAAAACTTGGGTTTCCAGCCAAGTTTAAGGTATTCATCTTTGTTCAACACCCCCCCATCCCCTTCCCCCATTGTATTATCAGTTGCATGATATATGTCCTGTTACTTTCTTCATCTCATTTACGAGCTAAACTCTTTCCAGTTTGTTTTTTGACTATATAATTTCTGTTGTGGATTGTAGGATTTCAAGATTCAGAATATAGTTGGCTCGTGCGATGTTAAATTTCCAATCAGACTTGAGGGCCTAGCATACTCCCATGGTGCCTTTTCAAGTGTGAGTGATCATTGCATGACTTGTCTTGTATTTGCTTTCTATGTCATTCGATTTTTTTGAAGGTTGAGCCCACAAGGAGATGTGTTTACTGGAACCTAGTTCCAATATTTCATTTAATACTTTCCTTGGTTAGAAACTTTGCTTAAAATCTGATCTGATGTCCTAGATTGGCCTTTCTACCAGATTTAAAAAAAAAATCTGATACCCAACATTCATTCCATAATGTAGCATGGTCTTTCTTAGATGCCCAACATTTATTCATTCATTCATAGTGTAGCATGGTCTAGTAGCTGCCTAAAAACATTTCCTTTCAACTTAACAGGTATACACCTATCACGTAACACTCTCGATGCACTTCTCCCGACATGATTTTAGCCTTTGATGAACACCGTCTTGTAGCTTCCCGCCTTGATTAATAATAAATTATAAATAGCGAAATTGATTTTTTTGTGGTCTTGAATTAGTTGGGGCATTTCAAAGACAAACAAGTGTTCACGATAATGCCAGCTTGAGGTTTTTGTACTTATCATGGTATATATTTCTTGGTACAGTACGAACCAGAGCTCTTCCCTGGATTGATCTATCGAATGAAACAACCAAAAATTGTTCTTCTTATATTTGTGTCTGGGAAAATTGTGCTTACAGGAGCTAAGGTGATGGCATTGCTATTTACTCTGCATTTAATTGTATAATACCTTTTCTTGTGTTTCTCCTTGTTTAACAATTTTCTCTTTTTCAGGTTAGAGATGAGACTTACACTGCCTTTGAGAACATATACCCAGTCCTTACTGAGTTCAGAAAAAATCAGCAGTGGTATGCGATTTTTTTCTTTAATATCTGGTTCTCGTGTTAAATAACCTATTTGTGATTAACTACACAATCTGCTTATTGTGAGTAACCAGGATCAATACGTACATGGTTTACTTGGTGTTAAGCTTGATATACATTGTTGGGCTCCTATCTAACAGCTTAAGCTTTTAGATGAGTTGGCAACTTAACACTTGGCACATAGTTGTTAGTGATTGGGTTTAACCGAAAGAAGAAAAGAAATAAAGTTTAAATGCTGTCTCTTGATTGCTCTCTCCTTCATGAGAAAAAGAAAACATGCACTCTTGTCTTCTTTTTTCCCCTGATAAAAGATGACAAGATTGTGAAACAGAAGGTATCAATAACTAACGGTCAAACAGCATACTCTATCTGATTGAGCTTTGATTATTTGACGGGCCTTGTAGCCAAGTAATTTTGTACACTTTCTTTATTGATATCTGTAATTTGTGAGTTGAGAATTGAACTTTAAAGTGTTCCAGATTATTTGATTTTTCTTTTTACCATGACGTACTACTACTGAACACGAGTTCTTGTGTATGTTACATATTTTATATGCCTTTCTTAATCACATTGTGTTTTCATTGCCACAGATATGTTGTGGGAACAGAATGATTTACCTTGTGCAGGAGGAAGGGCTTGAATTGGCTTATCAGGGATTGTGTGGGCTGATGATGATAGCTGTAAATATGTGGAAGAAGTCTTGGGATAGGCTCTTTCTGTGGTTGCCCAGTTTTTCTTATCCAGTATTGATAGGGGTACAGTAGTTGCTCACTTATTGGGTCCCTACACCTACTACAGACTTGACATGAGCATATCTGATATCTTCAAATGGAGTATCCAAAGCAATGCTGTTTTATGTTTTTAGAGGGACAATCGAATTGATATGCATATATAGAAGAAATAAACCAACAGTTTTTGTTCCTTGAATCTTTGTGCGGAACACTTGGATAAATTTCCTAGTGATGTATTGCTTTAGAATTGAGATGAAATTGGTCTGTCAATGAAGAAATTCTTTTGACAAATGGGTTTATTAGATGGACTTATATTAATTACATGGGTTAATCACACCATTGGTCCCTTTGACTTTGGTCATTCTCACCATTAGTTCTTTAAGATTTTTTTTTGTAAAAAATGGGTTCTAAGAGTACCAACCAGTCCTTTTGATGGATGGCGATAGAGAAATAACATTAAGTTGTCCACGTGTATTTAGTAAGGGTTAAAAATTTTTTTTTTTCAAATCTAACTTATATTAAAATTTGCAATCAAGTCCTTAAAGTTTGAAAAATGACAATAAGGCCTTCTCCAAAATCAAGGGACCAATGGTTCAATTAACCCTATATCTTATTAAATTGCAAAGCACAAAAAATTACACTATTGTTAGCATCGAATAAGACAAACAAAAAGGTAGAAGATGATGATTAAGATTGAAAAAGGCGACCAATTCGGGATTTGCATTTCATGACCCCTATTACATAAGAAATGGTGAAAATCAATATTTTGTGGAGAAGGTCTGACAATGTATTTGAGATTCAAAATTATGGTTGATTTTGGTTACTTTTCTCTCAAGGGGTGGGAGACATGACAAGAACACTCAGGTAAAGACCTTGAGGTCTTTGGTTTCAATCCATATACCAACAAGAGATCAGACTTACCTATCAAAATAATAATAATAATAATTTGGGTTTGTTGGCATTTCCTTTCAATCAATAAAAGATTAAAAAAAATAATGCGGTTAAAATCAAAGATCAAAGAACAACAATGAATTTGTCTTCTCGTTCATGGTTGCTCTTGTCATTGGCGTCGTCATCACCACTGTCAATCCTTTCTACATCACTAGTGAAATCTTAAAGCAATTCAAAATCGAAAGCGGGCATAAAATAATTGATCTCTCGTCTTCAACAAGCAATGGTTTTGAGTGTTGAGAGGCCAGATTTGGATTTTTATTCAGCTCATGTGAAGAAATTTGAGTGGATTGAGTTCGGTGAGTCGACTCAATCGACAGAATCATGGCAGATAGTAGGATGGAGAAGAAACATTAAAGAAACGTACAAGAGAAGCAGTGAGGAAAGTATGCGATGGAGATACAAATTTTGAGCCAGCGGGGGAGTAGAGTTTTGAATTTTATGGGGAAGTTGTTATTGTCATTTTTCAAACTTTAGGGACTCAATTGCAATTTTGATATAAGTGAGGATTGAAAAAAAGGCATTTTAATCCTTACTAAATGCACATGGAAAGGCACATGGGCAACTTAACGGGATTTCCCTAACGACATCCATCAAAAGGACTGCGGCCGTAAATTTTTTTAACTCTTTGGACCCATTTTTTACAAAAAAATTCATAAGGCAAGGGACCAATGGTGGGATATACCCTAATTACATTGTTGACTTGTTATGTTAGCCCATTCCTTGGTGATATTCTATTGAACAGAGATTTCCTCTTATTATCTTTTGCACGTAATGATACTGATACTGAAACAATCCATCATTCGTTCCTCATAACTCAGTACTTTGATACCAATGTGGACAAGAGAAGGAATAGATGTGATTCATCTCTTTCTGAATGAGGACACAAATTGCAATACCGAGCAGAACCAATGTGGCAAGTGTCTGCCCTACTGCATCCCTTTTCGAGCATGAGAAAGAAAAATACCGTCCATGATTGGGAAGAAAAAAGGACATTCATTTTGTGCCAACTGCGGCGGTAATAGCGATAATTACCCCCCAAAAAAAAAAAAAACTTTGGAAAGGAACAATCTTTTTGATCAAGCACGATTGACATCTGAGTGAACCTATACCACTAGAAAAAGATGTCATATTGCCCATTTTTTACAGTAAAGAGAATTAGCAAAAGTCTTCCTAGATTCACTTCTTTAAAAGAAAGAAATATAAGAAAATGGGTTATTCCATTAGGCACCAGTACAGAAATGAGCTTATTTCTGGTACCCTTAAGCAGAGTTCAGATTTTATTACAAGAAAATAAATATGGCAGCTGATATCTGACGAAATACAAACACAATTTACAATTTTCTTTTGTATCTTCTTGTACCACAAGGGGGAAAGCAGATTTATTTATATCATGATGAGGATCTCATTATTTGACCCTGAAGAAGTAGATTTGCTCATGCATCAATAATTTACAGTTGCTTTGATGGCGTCTAATACCTGCATACAAGATAAAGTAGAGGTCTTAAATCTTTAATGATAAACAGCAATTTTGGTACGTAATTATAAACAGCAATAGTGAACAGCTGAAGTATCAAGAACACTTTCACCTTGTTCTTGTTTGGCATGTAGAATGGCTCAAAGACAAGCGGAAAGGGAGTGTCAAGTCCACAAACTCTCGCTATGGGAGCCTCCAACTGCAGACAGATCAGATTAAGAGGAATCAGAACAAAGAAAACAGACCATCTATTTGTTTGATTGATCTTCCTTTAGATCCTGGCAGAGCTACATACACTTCGGGGGGGTAACCACATGAAGACTCTTGCAAACCCACGGCCTTACAGTTGGTGCCCTTCAAGGGAATTTCAAAGGTATGTACATGATATGCCATGCAACAATGAATTAACTTCCCTACTTCAGTCTGATTAGAAAACTCAGTGTGCAATGACATGACATGCGGTAGTTGGATTGACAGCAAAGAGGAGAAGCCACGCTAAAAGACTAGATACATCTAGGTGCACATATGTGTGATATTGTTAGTCGATTTTCGTGCTTAATTATTGAGTAAATATTACACTTTTGGTTGTTTTGTGCTTATTTGATGACTGTAGGTGTTGGGGAAGCTGGCTGAGGGGAATGAAGGGAAAGAGCTGGTTGCAAGCAGAATGAAGTCTGTGATGTCGCATGGGCACGTGATAGTTGATATTTGAGATCAAAGTTGATTTTCAACTTGCGGAAGGACTTTCTGCAGCAGATATTTTGGGGAAATTTGGGAATTGTGTAAGTCCCTAATTTAAGCTACTCTCTTTTATTCATATTTTGTCCCCTTTTTCTTGTAAAGAGAAAAAGTGCTTCGGTAGTTAGTAGACAGTTGTTAGAAGTTAAGAGCAGTTTTCTTTAGTTAAAAATTGCCCGATTAGTGGACAGAGTGGGGGGAAAGGGAGTTCAAATAGAGCTGGGAATCATGGAAAAAAGAGTTAGTCACGCAGAGAGTAGAAAGAACACATTCTGTAGAGAGAGAAGAGAGAAAAGCTGTAATCTTCTTAAGAGATCAACAACGCTGCTGGAACAATTCTTCTTTTGGTATTTGTAGGTTCTTTTAAGTATGTTTAGTAGCTAATTACTTTCCAATAGTCAATCAACAGTTAAGTCTCAAACATTTTTACTGTTGTGAGACCTAATGGAATTAAATCTTGTTTAGTTATAAATATTTGGGCAAACTACCCAAATAGTCCCCGTACTTTTGGGGTTTCTCGGTTTTCGTTCTTGAACTCAATTTGTCAAATTTTTCCTCCATGTACTCAATTTTTTCGCGGGATTCCGTCCAATTCTGTTAATTTTCTACCATTAAGTTCAAACACATGCATCTCACGTGATTTTTGGAAGGGGCAAATTTGTCATTTCAACTTTAAAAGTTCAAGGACCATTTAGAAAAAAAATATTTTAGGGGCCTAAATGTATATCGTCTCCTTCCTTCACCAATCCAGGTCCCCAGCCCTCATAACCCCGCAGACCTCTCTGCCATTGCTCCCCTCTCCTTCTAGACCCTCTTCGATCTCTTTCCTAAATTTTTTATCCTCTTATCTTGCTCTAGAAATCATCTTAGTTGCTTCCATTTCACCCATTTAATCTCAATTTCTCTTCTCTCTCTAAAAATCACACAATCACACACAAAAACCCATCATCGCTATCGAAGCTACATTTCTTCCTCGATCACCGTCGCCGGCACTCTGCCACATCGTAGCAAGGACACTTACATTGGGGTTATTCAGGCAGCCTATTTACTTGGGGGTCCTTTTTTTCTGCCACTGCACTGGATGCGGAACTCCCGCACTGGAGTCTCCACTTGACAACCAATGTAATAACCCCAATATCAAGATAATAAAAATTATTTTAGGGCTTTGATGATTTTATAATGGCAGAATAAATAAAACCTGAATTTAGAGAGAGATTACCGTATATTCACTTGATTTTTTTTTTTAGTGTAAATTGTTCTTCAATCTGGGTTTAGAGAAAGAAAACATCTTGTATCTAGCGTAATAAATGAATAAAAATTGGGTTGGTGATTGAGAGATCCATTAGAAGGATTTGTTGTTTTCAACTTGCAAGGTACTCCCTCCGGACCTATATATAAGCAAAAATAACCGATTTCACACAGATTAAGAAAGTAAGTTAAGTTAGTTAAATTGTCTTGATTTTATATAAAATAAAAGTATACTTACTAAAATACCCTTAAGAATCCCACTCATCAAAATTGATGATAATTAATGCAATTTTAACTCATTGTCATCAATTCATTATAGCTCATTTTATTAGTGGCTCTTTGTGTATTGGGAATGTGCACCCATCTTGAAAAACAAAAGAATTAACAAGGGGTATTTTTGGTACAAAACTTCTTGAAAATTGTGAATAGAGTTTAATATGATGATTTTTGCTTATATTTAGGTCCAAAAAAATTTGGTATTTTTTGCTTATATTTAGGTCCGGAGGGAGTAGTTGTTTAGGTTGGGGTTCGAAAATTTAGGCAAATTTGAGTTGGGTGTATATTTTAGAGAGAGAAAGTGAGGAAGTATAGAGGAGATCAACAGATTAGTAGAGAGATGAAAGAGGGACTCTAAGGTTAGTGGAAAGTGGGGTAGTAAAGTGGGTTTGAAGATCTTGCTTTCCATATTTCGCCTGCATATGCAATTTGAAAGGATCATTTTGGGAGATTTTAAAAGAAAATTTTGAAAACAGGGAGAGGACACTAAGCATAATATTTCACCGGCAATCATAGCAGATGATATTGGAGGCACCACGTGATTTTTACAGAAACACCGATGATCAAGACGACGAGGAATTGATGATATCAGAATTGGACAGAGGGAGGGGTAGAGAGAGAGAGATTTATTAAACATTTATTAAATAACTAGTTCTTGAACTTTTTAAATTGAACCGACTATTTTACCCATTGCTAAAGTCACTTGACACGCATGTGGACAAATTTAAATGACGGAATTGGACAGAAGGACCAATTTGGCAAAAAAATTCACCTTAAGGAACCAAAACCGAGAAACTCACAAAGTACAAGGACCGTTTGGGTAGTTTGCCCTAAATATTTGTTCGTTCTCCAGTTTACACGTTGTATGTTCATGGCCAAAATTTTAATTGACATAATAGTTTATAGCTAGTTAGAACTGTTTATCTGTAATTGTTCTCGGGTTTTAACAAAGTGACAAGTAGCACACCTTTTAGGCATCACAAGCATAATCGAATCGTGTTGCGGGAACGAATAATCTAAATTAAATGATATTGCTTCAATATGCACTGTTTAGAATTGGGTCTCTCTCTTCTTAATGCAATCCAAATTACTATATCTTACGAGCGTCTCGGGGATTGTATTTTGGTTAGACAATAGTTAACAAGCTTCTCTAAATTATCAACCCGATAAGGAGAGATTTGGTGCTAGGCGTTTATCGACACCTATAACCAATTTATTTGTAACTGAGTAAGATACTTTTGTATCAATGATCGGTAGTAAAATGCGAGATGAGAATTAGTGGACTTTTATTTACTGAATTTTATCAAATATAAATTTGTTTAGTTTCATTAAGTTTTTAATTTTCAGCTTTAATTAATTTGTTAGTTAGCTCCTAGTTTAGTTTAAAAAAAACAAACCAAGTTTTTTATTTCTTAGTAAAATTCTAAAAAGGAATAAATACAAGTGGATACGATCCCGACTTACCTTATACTCATTATTTGGGAAGTAGGAGAATTAATTTTGACGATTTGACACACGTCATCTACCCAGGTAGATAAAAAGCACAATTTCAATTGATCTCATCTAGTTGGAAATTACCAAATTGAAAAGACAAACTTAATGCCTGTTATAACCATGCATAATTGTTATAAGTTCCCCTCAAGCCTGCATGACCATCTAATCATTTGCTCTCAAGATAAGTGACGGTCTAATTTTTTAGGCTCTGTATCAATTTCAATCAGCCAAACAGAAAAAAACCTAGCCATCCATGTTAAATGCGGTGACCAATAGATCTGACTTAGAAGTCTTTACTTGAAATCAAAGTTGATCATCGAGTAAATTATGGAGTTTTTATCATCAAGGTAGCGTACACCATAAACCCGAACCAATAAAATCTGCTACTGAGTCATTATTCAAATACATATCAAAGATTTTCAAATGTATATCATCCTTGTATTTCACGTAATTAACTCATGTTTAAGTGACATGGTTTGCTAGTTTGATGGAATTGCATTTTAGCCCCTATAGTTCCTTAATTACCCATTAAGCTCCAATTGAGTTGAGATTAGTGTGATTTTATTTTTTTTGATAGGTAAGTATGACCCCTTGCGGTATGGGGATTAGAATCAAGCTCCTCAAGGTCTGCCTGAGCGCCCTTGCCAACTATCCCACCCCCTTGGGTTCGAGATTAGTGTGACTAATTGTGATTTATTAAACTCAAGTATGATTAAATAGTTTAATCAAGATTATAGAGTCCTAAACATGTTTAGCTAGGCTTGATTATGATTAATTAATGTTTAAGCGAGGCTAATTAGCTTAACCATGTAATTAGTGCCAACCAGTCACACCAAAGCACACCAAGTTTGACGTATTCAAAGCTTGCCACTTCATGCTTGGTTCAATGACTCATCAATGCTACTGCTCATTCTGATTAAGAAAAACATGTAATCAAGGAAGGCATACCACATCTTCAGTAATGTCTTGGTACCTTTCCCAAGATTCAGCAACCAAATCATATAATTGGCTGCTACAGTCAAATGAGAATCTGTGCGTCTTCACCAAGTTTATACATTGATAATTTGCAGATCATATAGCGACATATATTTCCTACCATTTGCATTTCTAATACAAAATCAATGATCGCTTCAACAGGGACTCAATAGGCTAGCGAGAGTTCTACCTTCTAGCAATTAGACAGTATATATTCTAAGCCAATCACTTGATTATTGGGAAGGCGAGGAGCAAAAATATGATTATTGCAATGGTTCTGCATTCTGGTCCTTTCACTTGATTATTGGGAAGGCAAAGAGCAAAAAATTACTATTGGCAATGGTTGTGCATTCTGGTCTTTTCTATGTATAGGAATGTGCATCAAGAGCAGAAATTAAGACAATTTTTTCCTACATCTTTTAGTCTAATCCCCTTGACAGATGATGCGGGAACATGACCAAATATTTGTTTCCAAAAATATTACACTTGTGGTATTTTGTTTGTTTGATGATTGTAGGTGCACTAGAGATTTGTTTTTTGGGACATTGCTCCATTGGTGGTTTGTTGGTCCATTTGGATTGAAAGAGATCTTAGAGCTTTTGAGATCAAGGAAAGGAGCTTGGAGGGGATAAAAACTCAGGTTATTCAGACTATGCATTTTTGGTGCTATGAGGCGGTATCGCTGGGATCGAATCCCTTTGTAGAGTTTGTGGATAATATTTTTGCTGGCTAGCGAGGGTGGATGTATATTTCATATGTACATAGGACGCGACACCTCTTTTGATGCTTTTATTATAAATATCTCTTTACTGATTAAAAAAAAAGGTGCACTAGAGAGATTTGTGAATGAAAAGTTGGACAAAAGTGCTGATTTGAAGGCAAGTGACCTCACGTGGGCATGTGCTAATTGAAAGAAGTAGTGCTGTAGTGAAGGAAAAGTGGTACTGTTGTGAATGAAGAGTGTCGTGTGGGCATGTGCTATTGTGAATACGGGGCTAAATTCCAAATCACCAACATATTCAGCAAAAGCTATTTTATTTTGGGGGAAACTTGGAAACTTTTAATGTTCTTATATTAGACTTCTTTTTATTTATTAGTTTCTTTTTTGTAACCAACAACTTCTCGGTTTTAGGCCTAGGATGTGCCAGTTTTTTTCCTAAAAATTAGAAAGAGGTTTCCTTCTAAAATTCCTCAACGCACGTTATATAAACAGAGGAAATGAACAGCTTGCAGTTTGTGGGAGAGGGAAATGACGACTCTCCAGCAGCACATGAAGGAGCGAAGCAGCCTTGGAAAAAATAGAAAAAAAGTAGGGTTGTAATTAGTTTAATTCTCCGGTCAAAGAATAGTTGAAGTTTCATTATTTGACTACTGTGAGATCGAATTGGTGATAAATCTCGTTTATTTGTAAGTATTTATTTGTTCTTTACTTTTCACATTGCATGCTTGTTGTGATTAATTAATGTTCAGGGCCCGAATTTAATTAGTGCAATAGTCTATTGCTAGTTGAAACCGTTGATCCGTAATTATGCTTGAGCTTCAACACCAAAGGCCGTAGCAAGTAACACACCTTTTAGACATCACAAGCATAATCGGACCGTGTTGCTGGAACGAATAATTGAATCTAAGATTCTAAATGGTACTGCATCAGTATACATTGGTTAGAATCGAGTCTCTCTAGTTCTTAATGCTATTAAAACACTAAATCCTACGAGAGTCTCTATGGTTATCTTTTGATTTGAGTAGTAATTAATGAACTTCTCTTAATTATCGATATTGTATGGAGAGATTGGTTGTTAGGCATTTGTTGACAACTATAACAAATTTATTTGTAATTAAACAAGACATTTTTGCATCAATGATTAGTAGTGAAATTCGAGATGGAAAATGATTGGCTGAATATTTATTAATGCTATGTTTTGTTTACATTAGGTCTTTCGAATTTAGTTTCAAGTTAAACTTTCGTTAATTAGTGGTTTAGATAAAAATCACCAATCGCTATTTTTATTTGTTTTGTCACAATTCCGAAGGAAATAAATACAATGTTTCCTATGGATACGATCCCAACTTATCGTATACTCACTACTGGTAAGTAGGTAAAATTAACTTTGTCTGTTCGATACCTGTCAACATACAAAGGATATCGTGCACATATATCCATAATACTCTTGCCTATGCTTCAAACTGAGTATGCCTACGAGAGAGTTGATGTGACAATGTTCTGGTCTACACAAGGATCAAATTTGCACCATATAAACCTTAAACTCTGTTTTTTATGAAAGTTAAGAACTAGTGATAAACTACACAAATAGTACAAAATTGGCGCTCGGCTAAAAATGAAGACTTACCCTCAAGAAGCAACGTTCAGCGATAGAAGCAGAAATTTCAGCACCAAATCCGCTTGTTACTGGGGCTTCATGACTAATCTACAGAGAAGAAATTGAGTGGATCATCAAGTATCAGAATAACCTGTTTTAGAACATGTTGCATCAAGTGATAATCTCTTTACCAAAAGCCTTCCTGTCTTTCGAACTGAGGCTTCTACTGTTTCCTTGTCCCAAGGTAATAGAGTTTTTAGGTCTATTAGTTCACAAGAGATCCCATCCTGCAACATCTCATATTTCAGTCCACCTTCATATACTATCAGGAAAACAAATAGGATTTGATAAAACAAGATTTAGCAGCCCAAGAAGGCTGACCTGGATTAAAAACCAACAAACTTTAGACTAATACAAACTTAAAACGCAACTGCTGACAATTGCATTGTCCTACTTACAAAATGTGACGAAAACTATCATTAGGAAAAAAACAAATGCGTGTAAATTTTATGGTAGAACTGGATAATCTGTTGTGATCAGGTGAAGAAGCAATGTAATGCCCAAAAAAAAAAAAAGGAAGTGTGATTGCATTTCTCACCTCCCAGAACAAACTGAGTTCTGGAATTGTTGCATATTTGTAAATGAATTGTCCAATTCTAATGGAAAATTATTACGTCAATAGAAGCACAAATTCTGCATAAGCACATTCACCTTTTCAGCATCAGCGCAAGCTTGTTCCATGACAGACAGCTGAGCTCCCCACCCAACAAGTGTTATGTCACTACCCTCTCGAATCACCTAAGTTTAAGCATGCAATTTATTCAGATTGCGAATCTTTCACCAATGATAGTATTACATCTAGGTAGATTCAGATACCTCCGCCTCTGACAAAGGCAACATGTAATCGTGCTCTGGAACCTCTTCAATAGCTAACCGATAAAGCCACTGAAATGCAACAGACATTTAGCAAAATACTCGAAAATTTTATTAATTTAGCTTCTTCTTTTTTTTCTTTTTTTTTGTGATACGTAAGTGTAATCCTTTGTTGATATAGGAATTGAAACCAAGGACCTCAAGGTCTTTGCTTGAGTGCCCTTGCCATCTTTACCACCCCTTGGGGCCTTAGCATTTTAGAAGTAAAGAGTTTTTTTTTTATAGGTAAGTGTGACCCCTTATTGGTATGGGGATTGGAATCAAGGATCTCAACGTATTTGCCAAATTGCCCTTGCCATCTCTCCCACCCCTTGTGGTCAAGCGTTTATTCATTGGTTAAGAGCAAATAGGTCATGCTCCTTCGTTCCTAGAAGAAATAGTCCTATATTCCTCTTCAATTTGTCCCAAAAAGTAGTCCTATTTGTAAGAATTAGGCTATAATTTCAATTCTGTTTTTGATATTTTTCTCGCTTTTCTAAACCGGTATATTTCTTAAGTTTCATACAACAAAAAGAAAGAGATATAACTTTAGTGCAATTTAAAAATTATATAGAGAAGTAAAAGTGCAATATCAAAAAGTTTGATTTTTCTAATGAGAATATTCTTTGGGACAGAGGGAGTACAATACACAGTACCTTTGGTTCAAAAAAGATAACAGGGTTTGGGTCACGTATGCATGACAACAGCAATCCTTTTGCTTCCTTTGGACTTCGAGGAATAACCACCTAAAAAAGAGAACTTTATATTTATATTGCCTTGAATAAACTTGGGAAAGTTAATTCCAACACAAGAAATCTAGCCTCTGAACTAAGTGATGAACTGCCAACTACATGTGGCCTACAAACCAGTGGACTTCTAAGAACTTGGTCGGCATTACAAAATGCAAAATAAGAAACAAAAATATGAATCTGGAAAACTAATATATCCAAGGACTAAGGACTTATTCTTTTTCTCTTTCCATGGTGACTGAAACAATCGTATAGGACCAAATGGAAGAAAACATTCCCTTCCCGTGCCCATTAAATACAACTTGTGTAAGGTAATATTAGTCCTTGCTACAACATATCCTACATATGGATAAAGTAGAGGTACACTTGCTGATTTTTTTTTTATATATATTTTTTTTTGATAGGTAAGTGTGGCCACTTGTTGTTTTGGGGATTGGAACCAAGGACCTCAAGGTCTTTGCCTGAGTCCCTTTGCCATCTCTCTCACCCTAAGGGGTCATTTTACAAGCATATACTGTTGCTCCTTCAGGTGGTAATTAACAAAAGGAATCAGAGAAAGAATTGATAAGTCAAGATGGAAATTTATAGTACCTTGATGCCAGGAACGTGGCAAAAAAATGACTCAGGGGATTGTGAGTGGTAATGCCCACCATGTCCTACAGCTCCATAAGGTGCTCTAATTGTTAAACCTAGGAAGTCACACCGGAACAAAGATGTAAGATAAAAGAAAAAACTGAAACTGAATAGAAAGTTATTCTCTGCTAACAACTGTACATAAAGTTACCTCCACAGTTGAATTGATTACCGCTTCGATATCTAAATTTAGCAGCTTCATTGACAATCTATAATGCATAGTTTGGTCAATCAAACAATCTAATGTGAAGATTAGATGGAGCATAGCACAGGGAAGACTCATGCCTGATCAAAAGCTGGAAAAATATAATCTGCAAACTGGATTTCTACTATGGCTCGATTCCCCTGTTGTCAGTGACAATAAATGAGTTACGGCAAGAGGTATCACGATGCAATATCATTATTGTAACCCACACCACGTCACCACCCACACCCACAAAGAAAGAAAAGTGAAGGGTTTTCCACGGAGAAGCTACTCTACAATATATCGATACAGTAAAGGTTTTTACAAAGAGAAGCTACTGTACACTATATCCATAAAGAGTTAGGGGCTCACCATTGCTGCCAGACCAATACCAAATCCAACAATTCCCTGTTGCAAGGATGTGTTAGTTCGAGCTTAAATGCCGTATCTTTAGATCAACTGGATACGCTTGGAAGAACAACAAATGGAAAATGAGCATAAATTTTCATTATGAGTCACTGATACAGCACAATTAAGAGAACGGATAACTAAAATTAGGATAAAGGAGAAGAAAGGTGACAGGCTCTAGGGGTTGGAAAGAAAAAAAAAACGAGCTTCCTTATATATTAAAGAAGGGGAATCAATACTACAATTATTCAATTTATCCTAAATACTCATTCAAACTTGATCGCTGTCCCAATTATTTGGGGTGGGGTAAATCCTTTCTATTTATCAATTCATCAATCAAGCCACACTAATTCTTCCAAGCTGGAGCAATTAGTGCCTAACTATGTGTCCAAGCCATCTCAAACAATTCTCTTATTTTATCTCCTATTTGATTTGGCCATTGCTGAGGTAATTGGAATTCTCCAAAAGCACAGATAGGGAAATGGTAAATTACAGAATAAAAGAAGAATTTGAAAAAATTCCAGACAGAAGAAGAAGTTAAAGAAGAAAAGATGGTGGAAAGATAAATATGTATGCAAGTAGAGAAGAAACCTGTTCACAGAGAGGGGTGTTGAAAACCCTATGTTTACCAAACCGATCAGCCAATCCGGTTGTGCAACGGAAAACCCCACCAAAACCCACATCTTCTCCAAACACATAAGCACTGCGCAATCACATTTATTACAGTATATATATAATTAAGTATGCGTGTATGTTTGTTTGGTGTTAATAATAATACTCCTAGTCTAAACAAATGGGTACCGAGGATCGGAATGTAAGGCGATGAAAAGGGCTTGATTGATAGCGGAGAAGAGGTTGATCGTGTTGCTGTTCCCACTCCCTTTCCCTTGTGAATCTTGTGATTGTGTTTTGTCGGTGGAAGAAGAAGACAAGTGGGACGCCGTTGAGAAGAATAATACCCTTTTTTGCCTCCGGTCGGCAATCGTCTTCAACAATCTACTTCTCAGAGCCAGACCACCACCGCTGCTAGCCATCTTACTTTGTTAACCAGAACAGACTTGGAATTGTTTATGATTACGATCAATTAACAAAGCTCACCCATGTCCCATGTGATTACTGCCAGTCTGGTGAGCTCAATTCCCATTTCCCAATTCCTTATCATCAATATTCAAATGAGTCCTCCGAATATAGTGTTCGTGAAAGAATAAAAATGCACGTGGATTAAACACTACAAATTCTCGACAATATTACAAAGAAACTAGGTAATTGACTAGGGCTATTCAGAGGTCAGGATTTAATTTTTTTACTACGGTTGTTATTTATTTGGGTAAACTCCTTTTCTGGGTTTCCTTATACTGTTAGAATTAGGTTTTCTTATAAAATAACTAGGTAATTGACTAGGGCTATTCAAAAGGTTGAGATTAAATCATCTTTAAAAATTTAACGGTTGAGATTCACCTTCACATTCATATGTGTGAGTAGTTATCCATTTTTAACCCCTTACAATTAATATTATGAGTAGTCACACATTTTTCTTCTCCCTATATTTTATCTTCGTATTACAAAGTCGCACCCTACGATTAATCTTTTGAAGCAATGTACCTCTCAATTGTAATATTTTTTTTTAAATAGCATCTTCTATTTAGGTACAATTATTTGAATTGACGAAATTATATATATATTGTTACCGTGCCATAGGTACAGAGATGTCAAAACACGTGTGTAATTGGTAAAGGTTAATTACAGGCTGAGATTAATTCTTTTACCGCAATCCTACGCTCTACATTTAATCTAAATTGTAATCAATTTAATTTTAGTCCAGCGGTAAGTTTTGAATATTTGTATTTTAATTTTTTTCTTTTTAATTATTATCTTAATTAACTTAATCAATTAATTTTTTTTCCAACCCGCAATTTCGTATACAAATAAAAAAAATCTTAAGTTTTGTAATTTGAAATATTTGTTTTGTTTCTTTTTAACTGTTATCATAATTAACTTAATAAATTTAATTTTTGTCCGACCCATTTTTTGTTCTGCAATTTAATTTTTTTCCGGCCCGCAATTTCTTATACAAATAAAAAAAAATCATAAGTTTTGTTCGGCCCATTTTTTTGGTCGGCCCGCAGTTTCATGTATAAATTAGGAAAAATTACAAGCCGGTACACTTTTAAAAACATGTTTTCAAATAAATCCAGCTATTTTTTAGACATATCTTTTAGGTACAATTTTAGTGCGAAAGTACATAACTACCCTGATTATTGTATTTGACTTCTTAGGAACCCATGAATCTGATGCATATTCGTGAAGACAGGCAAGACCATAACCCTAGAAGTTGAATCCTCCGATACAATCGATAATGTGAAAGCCAAGATCCAAGACAAGGAAGGGATTCGCGACCCGTGCCTCGTCTTCGCCAGGAAGCGGCTTGAAGGCGGCAAAACCTAGGCGATTACAACATCCGAAGAGTCGGCGCTCCACGGTGTTCGCCGATGGCGAAGAAAAGGAAGAAGAAGACATATACCAAGCCGAAAAAGATCAAGCACAAAGTGGATGATTCTGGCAGTACCTCCGCTAAAACTGCAATACCGCTATCATTCTCCGCCGTTCACAGTACCTCCGCTCCGGAGATGCCGTGATCCTTCTCCATGTCCGTCCTACCTCCGACCTCTACGGTGCCGATTGGGGCTCCGTCGACCCCTCGATAGTCGACACCGATCAAGAGTCTAAACAGAAGCTTGAAGACGAGTTCGATACTTTTACTACTACGAAAGCCTCTGATCTAGCACCACCGAAATGTTTAGGGGAACCAATCTCCGAAAGCCTCTGTGTTGGAAATGTTTAGGGGAACCAATCTACTAAAGCCTCTGAGTTAGATGAAAACATGTTATTGGCTTTTACAAATTTGTTTTGTTTTTACCGAGAGGGAAATGTTTGACGGGCATCAGCATTTCACCTGATGCCAAGATTTGACATCAGCATTTTTGGCATCAGCAACAATTGTAGGCATCAGCATTTCACCTGATGCCAAGATTTGACATCAACAATATTTTTGGCATCAGAGTCCTGATGCCTGGAATTAATTATTCTGATGCCTAGAATTAATTATTTTGATGTCTGGAATTAATCATCCTGATGCCAAGGCTTGGCATCAGAGTTTTCATTAATGACATTTTTGTCATTTGGCAAGCAATTTGTAGTTAAATGAAATGTGCAAAAAATTAATGGTCCTAGATGAAAACATGTTTTCAAAATTGTACCCACTTGAAATTCCCCCTATAAATTATTAATTAATCTCTTCGTTCCGGGCAAAGAGGCCTTTACGGTTTTATAAATATTTAGTTGTAGTTTCTTAATTAATTTTTTTCATCATGCTCGGTTCATACATTGACCACGCTCTTACTGGCACCGTGTCATTGGCACGGACACGAGTTTATTTTTATAGAATGTTGAACATCTTCTCATTGTTGTGGTTTCGTTTGTTGGGGTATGTATATTGGTTTCCATTGATTTAGTTGTCATTTTTTAGCTTTTAAGGTGGATTAATTTGGATCAAATGCATTTTCGTTCACCTGTTAGATTTTGTATGATAATATGTGGGAGGATTCGAGTTTTGTAGATAAAACAGAAATTTTGGTTAATTGAATATGTTTGAATTTTCTTTGTGTCATGTGTAGGTGTAAATAATGGGCAAAGTTATTGTATCTCATGTTTACAAAGTTAAGCAAAAACCCCCAGATGAAGAAGATTGAGTTTTCGTTATTGAGAAAACAATAAAATTTTCTTTTTGTATTTTAACTGTGGTTACAATTAAAAATTTTATTTTTTGGTTTTCTTATAAAATAAATATCGAAGTAAAATGTTTTATTTTGTTAGGTATTTGGGTTCATTTTAACATTATTTCATTTATTGATAAATTCTCAAACTAGCCTCGTGCCATCGGTACGGACAAGAGTACTAGTAGTCATTCAAAAACTCACTTTTTCACCCATAAACAAAAATACAATATTGATCGCCTAAAATCGTTTTTATTTTTTCATTCATGTTTGTTCCCATTGATCATTGATATGTTTGAAACATTGAGAACATCGAAAATATATTCAATGCAAATATGTGTAATGTAATAGTAAGGATCTTGCTAAAACCCAACACTTGATTACAAGTCAAGGCAATCAATATTAATAGGATAGGTCAACACAACACTCAACACCTTGCGTTTCTTAGCTTCCAATTTGTAAATAAGTACGTAAAACCAAGTAAACAAACACCCATCAGTGATTAGGCTGTGGCTGTGGCTGTGGCTGGAACTCAATTGACGTACGTAACAACCAACGACAAGTGGGAGCATTTATATCTTATCTATAAAGATTCAAGATTCAAAATTCAAAATTCAAAATTCAAGACCAACACAACAGTCTACAACTAACATATTATATAGAGTAATAAACAAACAAAAAAAGCATCCTTATCCTTTAGAAGAAGAAACCAACTTTAATAATATTGTGATACTTTCCCACCCTGCTTCTCTAGCTCTCTCTTCACAAAATACAAAACCACTTCTCTTCCACAAAGTAGATCTAGATTTACAAAGGCAGGATCATTGCCAATCTAAAATAAAAATTTAAAAAAAAAAAAACCATAGAAAGATATAAAACTCACAAGTAAAAAGAAAAAGAAATTTTAGATAGAAAATTTAAACCTAAACCCAAACCCCCCACATGGAGTGAAAACCTGTTAGATGCTAAACCGCTATAGTCGACTGACCCATCATGAGAAAAAATGGGTCTTTGCTACCTTTTGATTTTTACCAGAACAAAAACAACCTGCCTCCACCGCACCACAAATATATATATATATATATAGATTGCCAAGACACTTGCGCTCTCAGCATCTTACAAGGTCATTCAAGCAGGCGCAGCAAAGACAGATCCAGCAGGGCGGCACACTTCTGAACGAGGAGCATCAGCCAAAGCATACGCGCCTCAGTATATACTACACTAGAGAACATCAAATTCCCTGACCAATAGCACCGCCCATCTACATGCCTTAACCTAGCAACCATTCGCAACCCCATTTACAACAACCTTCTTCTCTGAAACTACTGCTGGTTTAGCACCCTTGCTCACATCTGCAACTCCCTTCACCGCATCTCCAGCTTTCAGAACCGGCCCATTCTCAGAAACCTTGGTGTCAGCAGCTGGGGCTGGTTCCTTGGTCAATTCCAATGCAACTTCCTCAGATTTCTGCGGTATTACATCCACTTTAAGGCCTTCTTTGTTTTTATCTTCACTTGCGGTCCTTCCTTCCCATACCTAGCAGGGTCACATTGAAAACTAAAGATGAGCAAATTGCATATAAGCCGATTACAATTGCACACATAGACTAGGATGTCCCCAGCTATACTACAAAATTGTACCAACATTGCGAACAGCGGATACCTGTTTCTGAAACTGCTGTTGCTTAGCCTTTTTCTCCTGAATTCTCTTCTGCCTATCCTCATAGAAATCAAAATCATCCAATATGCATTGCTTGCTTGTATGCTCCTTAAATATTTTGAGCATTTGCAAACCCTGCTCCAGCTTGACCTGCAACAATATAGAAGGTTATTATTAAAACAACTAACCCAGAGAAGAAAAATGTGCAATCATTAAAAGGACTTGAGGAAATAGAAACCTCTTGAGTGTCCCTGCTATTAGTAACAGGTTTATTCTCATTGTTTTCAAGGGTGATGTGCTTTAGCAAACTGTTGGGTAAATCCTTCACAATGTGCCACTTAACAGGGAAACAGCCAATCCATTTGTCTTGTTGCCAGTATTCCACGCTCTTGTTAAAATCAACAGGCCCTACCATCTCCGCAACACCAACAAATTGCCCACTAGTATTGACCTGAAATGAAAAGGGCGATCGGAATCTACAAACCATAAAAGTAAAACAGATACCCAAATCATTTTAAGTCGGGTCTATGCTTACCGAAAAGAACAGAAAAATTGGGCATTCTCCAGATTTCAGCAGTGACTCCTGGTAGGCTGCATCGAGCTTCTTGTTTCCATTTTGTGTGCTTGCCCAAACATTGTACTTAACACTCTTGTGGACATCATCCTCACTGTATGACTTGATAATAAAGAACTTGGCATCCGCATAAGTCTCAGGAAAATCTGATCGGTTGTATTGTTCTCTGTCTGGAATCACACTCACCTTTTCCTTCTCAGCATCATCATTTCCACTCAATGGTATGTTCTGTCCCTTAACAGCTAAAGCAATAGGTGTAAAACCTTTTTGACTCTTCGAGCTCTTCGCTCTTGGTCCCCGATTCAGCTCATTCAAACCATCCATGTTTTCATTGCCATAACCATAGAAGCCATTGCCACGTCCCCTGGGCTTGTACTTGCTATCAACAGATAGCCAACCACGGCCATTAGTTCGTGAGTCATAAGCATTAGATCCATATCCATAACCAGATCTGTAAGTACTACCATACTGGCCATATAATTTGTTAGGGTACATTCTATTCATGTATCCATTAGCAGTGCCCATGCCCGACATCGGTCTAGGATTCTGCAAGCCCTGTAAATGACAACAAGGACTTCAAAAGTAAGAATTCCCAGATTTCCAACAAGAAAGAGAGCAACAGTTCAATGTCCCAGCCAAACCATAGATAAAACTTGAGGAGAGAATACACCAAAGCGCATAAACTATAACTTTTTACTTCAGAAATAAAAACTACGAGCAACTTTAAATGTCCAAGCTGCAAGGTCTATATCATATTCTTAAATATGTTCTGATTTGGAAATGACCATTACCAACAGGTAATTACATCTATTAACAAAAGTTTCAAAAAGAAAACAGCCCCAAGACCAGAGTTAAACATACATACCATGAGATGAGAATGAGGACGAAGATTCTGATTCCTTGAAGCAGCACCATTCCCATTCGACATGGACGAAGTGATAGCGGTGCTTGTAATAGGCCTATGTTGCCCATCAGAATATATTGGGCCATCTAACCATGGAATGGGTGACCGGACCCCATCAAAACCAAATCTTGGATCCTGATAAGCATTTTGTGCACCCCTTCCATAGGTGCCATTTGCATTGAAGGATGAGTTCTGGTAAGTTGTTGGCCTTACAGGAGCTGAACCATTATTTCCCTTAACACCCCCACCATTTATAATGCCATTAGAATTTCCATTAGCATTGTCCACAGACAAAGGCGCTTGATCAGCAGCTGCGGATGTGGAAATCTCACCTTTTGGAGGGGCAGCAGCTGGTGTAGAGTATGGCCCACTGGTAGGCGTCATTGGCTGGAAATAGGGGCTTGGGTACTGATAATGTTGAGCTCCATAAAGCTGACCATCATGTCCTACCGCTGGAACAGGAGATCCAGCAGGTGAATATGGACCATAAGGTGCATACCCATAGCCGTGATACATAAGCGACCCATTGTCCCCATAAACTCCCTGTAAGCATCGAAAAATGACAGAATAAAGAATTAATAGATTTATTCGAAACACAAAAAACTAAGAGGAAATACCAAAAGAAGAAACAACTGGTTGAAAAACTAGGAGACCACTACCTTATCACTTAAGAGGATTACAAGTCTTATGATTAATTAGTAATCTGTACTATAGACTTAAGATTGGATAGCAGTGTACCACTAAACAGTAGCATACATTTATCTTGCAAACATAAAATTGCAGTAGTCCAAAACAAATTAATGTGAATTAGAAACCATTACACAGAATTGTCAAAAGGTGTTGCACCTCATACATGCAAACTAGGAACAAGCGGAATAGCAAGAGAGCAAGAATCTACAATATCTTACATGTGACATCTCAACTCCATCCGGGTTTACGTATCTAGAGTAGTCATCCCATTCATTAGTAGTTCCGTCATAACCTAAGTCATAGCAAACAGTAAGGTCAAGAACAAAAAAAAGTATAATGTGTCCACTGGTCTTGCAAGCATTTGAGTCTTGCAAGTTCCATCTAATAGTATATAAAATACCATACAGAAAAAGTGTGAAGCCACCTCCATAATAATATGCAGTAGAAGCATAGCCATTGGGAAGATAACACATGGTTGGATCCATAAAGTCGGGCAGCAAAGGTGTCAGAGACCTATCAAAAGACTGGATCTGACCATTCCCAGTGTCAGCTGAATCAACAGAAGGCTACAAGAAAATCACATGTAAAGAAAAACAAAATAAAGCTTCAGTGGATACACGCTAATGGCCAATACTTGGCTGCTAAAAACTTAAGTGAGGGGAAAAAATCACCTTCTTAGTAGGCTCCGGAATTTCCAAAGTCTTGGTTTGAGAATCTAATGACAATTTCTGAAGTAAATCAGCAGCTTCTAAAGCAGCAAAAGTAAAGGAACACGTGATTTTTGAAAATCAACCACACACTACGAAAATGAAACTCACAAAAAGAAGTTCAGTATACCAAAACCTCAAAGACTTATAAGGTCAATAATTGAACTTCAGCAGGCCCAGAACTCTAACTTGTGATTGTACAAACAGAATCTCTAGGAAACAAATAACCCAATACTTGACTATTCTGATTACCAATTAAAAGCCAGTTACTTAGAAAAAGCTAAGAGAAGTATTAATCCACACAAGACAACGAGATATCAAGAAGTTTAAGCAAAAGTAACTGAATAAGGGATAATAAGAATTGGGAAGTAATCAAAATCTTTAACACATACATAACCGTGAACATGTAAAAAAATAAAAAAAACAAATCAATAAAAATCACAAATCAAGCAAGATGTAAAAGTAAATCACATGTAGCCAACATCGATACAACCTGAACAGATCTCAAATCGAAGTTAGCTGGATACATAAAAGAAAATAAGGAGAAAGCATGTTGGATCGATAGACAAGAGATCAGTAGTACAATACACGAATGAAAAGAAGAAAAAGAAAGGATACGATCTGCGGGAGGAGCAACGGTGGCCATGAGCTAGATACGATTGATAGATCTTCAAGGAGGCGGGGAGACCTGAGTGAGAAATCCCTAAGAAAGGGGGTTTAGATAGAAACCCTAGGAGAGAGAGAGAGGGGACAGCGGGAGAGGAGGGGAGTTTCAGCCGCCACGAATAACGAGAGCCGAGAGGGTTTGGGTTTTGAAGGGGAAAAGGGTTTTGATCCATCCAAAAGTGGTGATTCAAATAGCACCACGGCCTCCTCTCCTTACACCCTCCTCCCCTCTTTTTCCTCTTTCTCCTTTTTTTACCCCCTCCCTTCCCTCACCCGCATCACCTACTCGTCCCGGAACCGCGTCAGCGTGCCCCACTCTCTTTGGTTTCTTTTCTGCAATTCCTCCTGACGTGGACAAGTTTGAGGGGCTGTGATTTCGATTATGTCACAGCCAGGTGAATCAAACTTCCGTAATGCGTGAGCCCAGTTTAGTGAATCAACTATTGGAAAAAATCATAAATAAATTTAAGGGATGTCAATATCGGGTAACTTTCCTTTTGGGGGTACATATGGGCGATTCATGAATCATCATTCATTCATTCCTGGGACATATTTGGGCGATAAAAATTATCCGCTTTATTTTTTTCAAATCGAAAAATGAATTTTTAGTGACGAGCGTGATGCACAAAAGTATACATCATAATACCCAAATGTGTATATATCAATTGATACGTTGTCTATCAAATGATGCGTTGCAATGCATAACGTCACTTAAAAATGTCTTTTTCCGATTTAATATATATAGGGGTGTAAAGCAGTTGAAATCTTTCCAAAATGTACTGAAATGTAATTTTTCCTAATTTTTAGTTGAGACTTTGCTCAATCCAACACAATTGAATTTTATGTTAATGTGGACTTCTATATCTCTAGTAGTTCACGTGGTTGATTCGATTCAAGAACCTATAATTGTGTATTTATGGAATATGGTCATAGATAGGTTGATCTCATAAGTCAACTTTATATTATGTGTGTGTATACATGTGCACGCGGGCGCGTGTATACATCCACCATACGCTTTAAGATAATTGAGTCTGAATTGAACTCAAGTCGCATGAATTGCTCAATACTAGGGTTGTAATGCAACTGAAGTCAACTTAACCAACTAAAGCTCGACATGTTTGAGCTTATTTTCTCTTAACTCGAGTCTATGAGAACTTGAGCCGACCTTTTGACGAGGTGTTTGGACCGGCTCAAGAGTATGTTCATGTGCTCGAGCTAAAGCTTGCAAATAAAAAAAATCACTAATTAGACGCATTACAATTATTTTGAGCAAATTAATATTTTTTTTATAAATTTTTAACTAAAAGGTTATCACATCCTTATACTTAATAAGTGCAAGTATTTTTATGTGTGTGTGCAATTTTCCTTGTATGGTTTCTTTTATTGGCAATTTTGGATATTAGGTGGTTATTTATAAAATCACTTTTGAAGATCGTGCAGTAAAGAGGCTAACCTTTGAGGGAAGACAAATACTTATGTAAGACTGTTTTACATATATTTTTGTAAGACATATCATCTTTTTTCGACTCACCTTGTGTTGGTGGGTTGAACTGTGAGAGAGTGAGGCTCTGTCTTACGAATTAAGATACATAAGACAGTCTTACATGAGACCTACTTTTGAGGGAAAATAGGAAAACTTGGAAAGAGAGATAGACAGACACACACACACACACACAGATAGATAGAGAGATAGAGAGAAGCGATTGTAAGTTATTAGGACAATCCACAACCGATTTAGTCTCAAGCTTCACTTTGTTTACAAGATTGAACTCGCTCATGAGGTCAAGTTTAGATGGTATACTAACAAGCCCACATCAAACCAAACTTATACACGTCGATTCCGATTTAACTCGTACCACATGACTACCTTATCATTACACAACCCTAATTCCAATTTAAATGAGTTTATGATGTTTTAATTTGGATTAATTTGAAAAACGATTCAAATTCCACATTTAATTTGGCTCATTTTTTAAATGGATTAATATATAATTTAGTCCATGAATTTGTCATTTCTGATTTATATGGTAACTAATGTTGAAATTTTCATATTGTGGCTCTTCAACCCAACTTTGGGCTTCATGTTAGTCTCCGGTGGCGTTATATTTGGAAGGAACGTTTAAAATTTTGTGAAATGACAATTTTGCTCTCACTTGAGCTGAGCTGGAATTAATTTGGCGGGAAAGTGAAATGGAAAAAGAAAAAAGCTTTTGGTTAACCACTTGGATGATAATTTGGTGGGAATGTAAGCCTAGGTAATTGAGTCATCTCATTCTCAACACTTGGCTAACCACTTTGATGATAATTGTCTAGTCCCGATGTTTTTTGAGCACTTATGCACTGGATTCAGGGACCTAACCTTGAAAATATGTTCATTTTTTTCTTTGCTACCCCAAATTCTCCAAGGACATATTGCCGAGTTGACACAAATAGCACAAACCCTAATCTTGTCATTCTTAATATACTTCAAGTCATATCCTTTGTCACCTACATAATTAAAAAGTGCTACCTTAAACTCTCTAGCATTTGCAAATTGTAGCCCAATCTTAAATTGCACGTGTTTCATGTTAGTTATTGGGTTAAAAGTATGATGTTTCATCTTCTCTTTCTTCCTACTGTTGACAACCTTATCATCATCACCACTTGATTCACCAATACTTGGATTTAACTCAGTATCATATTCTAACAATTCCTTTTCCACTGTCTTCTCATCATCAGAAGCTAATTGAGTATCACCTTGGTTGGTTCAAGTCCCTTCATTTGGTAATTCTGGTTGATTACCTTGGTTGTTTCCAGTCCCTTCATTTGGTAATTCTGGTTGATCACCTATTTCTAGAACCGGCAAAAAAACCCATCCCAATGTGCCCGCCCAACCCATCCAATATTTTGACGGGCCGAGCTTCATACATTGGCAATCCACAAAATTTTGGGCCTTTCTGACCCGGGCCAACAGGCCCATGGATCATCCGGAATCGAATAAAAAAAGTCCAAGCTTTTTTAGGCTGGCTCAGCCCATTAAAATTTTAATTTTTTTTATTTATTTCTAGTATATTGTAAACAATATAAACTTACAAATACAATATGAAAAAAAAAGGTGGAAGATTGAAAAGGGGTTTTTTTTTTAACTATCCTTAATTTGAATTTGATGGATTAGAAAATACCTAGAAGTCCAAAAATCGTATACAGATTGAGTGTTTCTCTACAGATAAATTCTGATACCTTCTTTTTTGGAGCAAAAACTGTATACAGAGATATGTGCCTAGCAGCCAAGGTGAGTGGAATGGATCTTTTTGTTTCTTTTGTTGTTTAGATTGTTTTTTTCTCATGTGTTATCATATTGTTATTGTCCTCTGGTGATCTAGGAGAAGGTGACCATATTGTCTGCTATGAAATGGATGACATAGAGAGAAAACTTAGGTAATTTGCAAATTTTATTACTTTATGTTTATTGTTGATTTTATTTCGGGTCGGGCCGGCCAATTGACCAATAGACTTACGACAGGCTGGGCTGCGCTAGCATTCTGATAGGCCCATCGAATTTTTGAGTGGGCCGACCCATCCCGAAAAAATGCGTTGGCCCACTGGATCCAAGCCGACCAGCCCATTGCCAGCTCTACCTACTTCTTGAACTTTCGGCTTCTTTGTTTGTTGTTTCTCATGTCTTGCCCTCCTCAATTCAGGCAACTCATCATCACTGGTATCTAAACCACTTGCACTAAATTCATATTCTGTTGATTCTTCATAAAAAAAAATAGGTGCAATAGATGTGTCATCACTATCACTATCATGTTCATTCTCTTAGTTGTTTCCATGTGTTTCTTCATTTTCAAACACTTCGCACTACCCTCATCATTATCACTATCATTCTCAACACCAGTCCATTCATTTTCTCTCTGCACTTCATCTTCCATTTCTGTTCTGTCATGAGTCTCATTCACGTCATCACCAAATCCAGCCTTAAGCCAATCTAGATCCTTCTCATGATCACCCTGATTACCCCTATGACCACTATGATCTTTCTGACCATTTAAAATACACATGTTCTCATCAACACCACCTAAATGTTCATTGATCATGTCTACCAAGATTTCATATTCATCATCAGTATCATATTATAACAATTCCTTTTCCACTGTCTTCTCATCATCAGAAGCTAATTGAGTATCACCTTGGTTGGTTCAAGTCCCTTCATTTGGTAATTATGTTTGATTACCTTGGTTGATTACCAGTCCCTTCATTTGGTAATTATGGTTGATTACCTTGGTTGTTTCCAGTCCCTTCATTTGGTAATTCTGGTTGATCACCTATTTCTAGAACCGGCAAAAAAACCCATCCCAATGGCCCCCCAACCCATCCAATATTTTGACGGGCCGAGCTTCAAAAAGCATAGGATGAGAATCGGATAGTGGCCTAGAATATACAAAAAACATACACTGAAAAGCTTTCTAAAGTTTGGGACCATATAGTCAACATAAGGAAAGTATAAGTGAAACTACAAAAGGCATAAAGAAAACATACCTATAAAACATTACTGAAGAGAAAACAAACATCAATGAACAACCCTAATTAATTTTAACAAACTTAACAAATTGAAACCCTAAATAATTTAAACAAAGTAAAGAAATCAAAACCCTAATTAATTTTTGGATTAATTCACAACAATAGCATGAACTACCAAACACAAATAATCATTTAAACAGACTCCTCATTTAAAGAGACTAACCCTAATTAATTTTTACATAAAATTGGTAAAACTAGGTACACATACATGCCTTGTAAGGTTTATACTTCAATGAAGAACCCTATTTTCTTTGATCCGGTAGTCACATGCTTACTTCATAAGCAAAATCGAAACCCTACTTTTGAAATCGAAACCCTTAATTCTTTCGCTCAGACAGTCTTCTTTTGCTCAGACAGTCTCTCCTCTGGTTAACTTTTGACTTTTTGATTTGTTTATCGATTTATCGATCGATTAGCAAATATATATTTTACGGTTTTGTTTATTATTCTTGTTTTTATTAAAACCAAAAGTTTTTTTCCTTTTTTCCATCACAGCTTCCCGTCAAATTAATTCCAGGTGGACATCCTACTTAGCTCAAGTGGGGGCAAAATTATCATGTCACAAAAAATAATGTTCCTTCCAATGATAACGCCACCAAGGACTAACATGAGGCCCAAAGTTGGGTTGAAGAGCCACAATAGAAAATTTTCAACATTAGTTACCATATAAATAAAAAATGGTAAGTTCAGGGACCAAATTATATATTACTCCTTTTTATATATGAAAGGTGGAATGTTTTCTTGATTTGTATCCACACGGTAGACATGCATATATACATTAGTTATAAGGGATCATAGCCTATCAATTAGTTTACCGAAAATACAAAAGTCTAGGCTAGCTATAAGTTAGGAAACCAACTATTGCTATATTTACAAGATTTGCATTTATCTACTTGAATACTATTACTCCCCTATAGTCGAAACGGGAGAAGGATGAACACTGAGTCTATCTCGAAAGTCATCAAAAAGAAGTAACGAAAGACCTTTGGTGAAGATATCTGTAATTTGGTGGTGAAATGGGACATGTAAGACACAAACTTGACCCGAGCAACCTTCTCACAAACAAAATGAATGTCCATTTCGACATGTTTGGTGTGCTGATGTTGAACTATGTTGGGATTTTCCAATCATAAGGTTAACGTGAAGGACACACTCAAGGTAATGGTCACGTTGGGGGAGGACGACAAGATGCGGACGGAGGCGGTCACTTTTATGGTTATGGATTTGCATTCTCATTACAATGCAATCTTGGGACAACCAGCAATGGTTAGTTTTCAAATGGTCACCTCCGTACTACACCAACGGGTAAAATTTATAACAAAGAAGGGGATCGCTTGCGTTAAAAGTGAACCACGGGCAATGTTGGAGCATGTCAAAGAAACACACAAGTTGAGGCAGAAGCTAACAATGGAGGATAGTGAGAACAGGTGGACCATGACCAAGAAGCTAAAAACAACACAAGGCGCAGACCCGATGATAGCAGTAACTGAGCCGCCCATAATTCCTAACAAGGGTAAGAACGTCATTACAATCAGATAACTTGTAACCAGGGGACTCATGACTTGGAGATCAAAGGCACTATGGGTGGACTAGGCCCATCAGGCCACTACTTGCAGCTCTAGGACAGACCATGTGGCCTTAAAAAGTACAATTGTCCACTATCATTGCCAACTAATCCATATCACATGCTTATTGTCCACCTCAGCAGGACATGTACGCCTTCTAGAAGCCCTCGTGGCCTAACGAGCTTTACTCCGTACAACGCATATATAAAGGCCCTGACCCCTTCACAGAAAAGGACGCTCTCATTTTCTACGTCCTTACGCTGTCAAATTCCATTCTCCCTGATCATCATCCACATACTAACTCTCACGCCGAAGGGGATTTGCAGAGCCACCCCCTGCTCAGGTAACATTTGATTGTCTATTTCAGGTACCGATCCAGGCTAATTGAGTAGATTTCCGATCACATCCTTGGTACAGAAAACAACATCATCACACTATTTAATGTTCTATGTGTACCTGCCTTTTCCTTTAACCTGGTATCTGTGAGTAAACTGACCTCTCACAATAATTGTTCTTTAACCTTTCTGCCCTCTTACTGTCTCTTTCAGGACTTAGCCCACAGGAGCTTGAAGGGGATTGGCAAATTGGATAAAGGCATGTACAAGTTGGATCTACATGGAATATCTTCTACTATGCAGCCTAGTGTTTCTGCTTCTATCCTCCATCCTACTTCTGCTAAACTTTGGCACATTAGATTAGGTCACATTCCCTTTCAATCTTTGAAACATTTTGACTGTAATAATAAGAACTTGGACATTATTTGTGATATATGTCATTTGGCTAAGCAATGTCGTATTCCTTTTCCAATAAGCTTCAGTCATGCCACTACTCCATTCTCTCTTATTCATTGTGATGTATGGGGTCCATATCATCATAAAACTTATAATGGCTTCAACTATTTTCTTACTATTGATGATGATTTCTCAAGAACTACATGGACTTACTTACTATCCTTCAAGGCTCATGTTCTCTTTTATATTCAAGCCTTCTTTAAAATGGTTCAAACTCAATTTACTACTTCTGTCAAAGCCATTACGTCTGACAATGGTACAATTGTTTTAACACAACCCTTTCCTCCTTTCTCACATCTCTTGGCATTGAACATCAAAGTTCCTGTGTAGAGACACCACAACAAAATGGTGGGGTTGAGAGAAAACATAGACATTTACTTAATGTTCAAGGGCTCTAAGATTTCAAGCACATTTACCGATAAAATTTTGGGGGGATTGTGTCCTTGCTGCCACATACCTTATCAATAGAACCCCCACTCCCATTCTATCTCACAAAACTCCCTATGAAATGCTTCTCAATCAAGTCCCAACTTATTCTCACATTAAAGCTTTTGGTTGTCTTTGTTTTGACTCTACCTTGAAGTCTCATAGAGACAAATTCTCCCCAAGAGCAACTAAATGCATTTGCTTGGGATATCCTTATGGCAAGAAGTCCTATAAACTGTATGATCTATATTCCCACAAAATTATCTTTTCTAGGGATGTTCATTTTTATGAAGACATTTTTCCCTATAAATCTGCTCCTTATCTTACCTCAGATTCTGTCATAACTATGTTCACCTCAATGTCTCCTTCTTCCTTAGATTCCTCAGTCACATCTATTGTTCCCCATGATCCTATTAATCCTTCACCTACTGAGTCATAGTCATCTACTGCCTCTCAATCATCTACTGAATCTCATCTATCTCCAACTCAGTCTTCTTCTACACCTCAGTCTCCTTCCACACCTCAGTCACCTCCTTCATTACCTTCCTCTGAGATCCATCCATCTAGGCTTGTTAGAGAAAAGCATATTCCATGTAAGTTCAAAGATTATACAGGTCTCCCATCCACTTTTATCAACTCTGCTTGCTCCACAGGTTTGTCCTCTCCTATTTCTTATTCGTCTATTTCTCCTTCTTACTTTTCTTATATATGTAATATTTCTTCTTTGACTGAACCTACATCTTACTCCCAAGCCTTAAAAGATCCAAACTGGTGTCAAGCCATGACTGCAGAAGTGAATGCCTTAGAACTCAACAACACTTGGAAACTGCAGGAATTACCTTCTAACAAGAAAGCAGTGTGCTGTAAGTGGGTTTTTAGGTTGAAATATAAGGCTGATGGCAGCCTTGACAAATATAAGGCTAGACTTGTAGCAAAGGGTTTCACACAAACTGAGGGTGAAGACTACTTTGAGACATTTGCCCCTGTGGCCAAAATGACTACTGTTAGGGTGTTTTTGGCTCTCACAGCTATCAAGGGCTGACATCTGTCACAAATGGATGTGTCTAATGCATTTCTTCATGGTGATCTGGATGAAGAAGTGTATATGAAACCTCCTCCAGGACTTGCTCTTCCCACCTCTCAAACCCCTCTTGTCAGGCTTCTCAAGTCTCTTTATGGTCTTAAACAGGCCCCAAAACAATGGTATAGCAAATTTGCCACTACCTTGCTTGCCTTTGGCTTTCAAGCTTTAAAAAATGATCATACTCTCTTCACTTTGTCCAAGCCTGACTCATTCACTGCCATCTTGGTCTATGTAGATGACATACTTATTGCTGGTTCTGATCACTCTACTAATACTTTAGTCAAAGCTCATTTTCATTCTCACTTTAGCATTAAAGACATGGGGCCATTAAAAATTTTCTTAGGCATAGAGATTTCCAGATCTGCAGCTGGGCTTTGTATTCATCAAAGAAAATACACTCTAGATATTGTTTCTGATGTGGGCTTTATGTGTGCTAAGGCTTCCAAGATCCCTATGAAACAAAGCCATGGTTTGGCTGCTGATAAGGGTCCTAAGCTATCTGATTACTGATGTGATCCTAGGGCCAAGGATTGGCACTCTACAAATGGAGGGGCTCAAGTGTCATGTTTGGGAAGCTAGAGGAGTTTTTGGTCGCAGCTAAAGGCTTGGAATCCAAACAATTCTTAAGAAATCAACAACTAAAGAATTTGTCCCTTAGAGTCCCTGAAGACCTTTAGTCTTATCTTTTAATCACACAACCCTTGGAGTTCCCTAGTGCATAAATTATGCAGTTTACTTAAGTATGTGTAGCCAATATAAGGCTTGTCTAAAACATTGTAAAAGGGGGATCTTGGATCAGTTATGCAAAGTGCATATTTGTTTGAGTGTTCATACACTTGTTTCACAATTGAGTTTGTGAGTTTATCCGGTTTCTTGGACTAGAAACCAAACCTTGAACTTATCAATCTTCGTGAGTCGGGGGATTGTGGCGTTCCGTGTTCGTGGGTCGTAGGCAATCGCGTCGACGATTCTCGTTCGCACCCCAAGGTTCCTAGTCAATTGCGACTAGTGGGTCAAGGGAGACTCTTTCTATCCCTTCTCTTATTTCGTTATTTTCGTTTTTATCGTTATTCTCGTTACTTTCATTGTTTGATGTTCTAATTTCGCGTTCTTTGTTTATCATTGAGGGTCCCGTTAATCTTCGAATCGATCTTGGCTCGAATCCGAACCCGAATTCACATCAATTGGTATCAGAGCCAATCGAAGAGGCAACCCGAATTCGTTCTACTCGTCTTTCTATTTTTCGTTGAATTCTTCTTCTATGAAATCTCAGAAATTTGAAAAAAAACATAGAAAAGGAAATCCATTAACTTTCCTATACAATCATTCCTTCTATTCTTCTTGTCATTAGAAAACAAAAAAAAAAGGTTGCAGCCATTCGATATTTTCATTTTCTTCCTTGTCATCCAATTCTAAAACGGTAATTGAACTACCAAATGGAAACAGATATACAAGCTGAATATTGTTGAGGGTTTTAAGTGTGCGAGGCAAGGGAAAAACAGAGGGCTTTCAAAATATATGTCGTACTAGATGTTGTGTGCAAGATAAGGTGTTTAGTATGATTATAAACAGTGATAGCGGTGTTAATGTTGTTAGCACTCTATTGGTTGAAGAATTGGGACTTCCCATTGTTAGACGTAAGCACCCTTATAGCTTGCAATTGTTCGATTGTCATGGTGTGATCAAGGTGGATAAACAACATCGTTTACTAGGTCGTCCATGGAAATATGAAAATCGAGCTATGAATGATGTCGTCACCAACAAAAGTTTCCTTGAAAGAGAGAAAATTGAGCAAGAAAAAGAAGAGATTGAAAAAGAGAGAATAGAAAAAGAGAGGGAAAAACAAGAGAGAGAAACAAAAGACAAAGAGAGAGAAAGAGAAGAAAAAGAGAGAAAAGAAAAGGAAAGAGAAAAACAAGAGAGAGAATATATTGAAAAAGTGAGAGAAATACAAGAGAGTGTTTTGATTGAAAGAGAGGAGAAAAAAAGAATTTGAGCGAGGAAGGGTAGAGAGAGAGGAGAATGAAAGAAAGTTAAATGTGGTTCGAGAAGAGTTCAAGATGATGCATGCATATGAAGACCCATTTGACTCCAACGTTCCAATTCCAAGTTTACATTGGTTTATCAAGCGACTTATCAACAATCACTTCTTCTCAACTCAATGGGCCAACTGGATGGACCTCGCCTCAAGTGCAGATCATCAGGTTGCACATATAGATTCGAGGACGAATCATTTTCAAGAAGAAGCGAATGATGTGATCCTAGGGCCAAGGATTGGCACTCTACAAATGGAGGGGCTCAAGTGTCATGTTTGGGAAGCTAGAGGACTTTTTGGTCGCAGCAAAAGGCTTGGAATCCAAACAATTCTCAAGAAATCAGCAACTAAAGAATCTGTCCCTTGGAGTCCCTGAAGACCTTTAGTCTTATCTTTTAATCACACAACCCTTGGAGTCCCTGAATACCTTTAGTCTTATCTTTTAATCACACAACCCTTGAGGTTCCCTAGTGCATAAATTATGCAGTTTACTTAAGTATGTGTAGCCTATATAAGGCTTGTCTAAAACATTGTAAAAGGGTGATCTTGGATCAGTTATGCAAAGTGCATATTTTTTTGAGTGTTCCTACACTTGTTTCACAATTGAGTTTGTGAGTTTATCCGGTTTCTTGGACTAGAAACCTTGAACTTATCAATCTTCGTGAGTCGGGGGATTGTGGCGTTCCGTGTTCGTGGGTCGTAGGCAATCGCATCGACGGTTCTTGTTCGCACCCCAAGGTTCCTAGTCAATTGCGACTAGTGGGTCAAGGGAGACTCTTTCTATCCTTTCTCTTATTTCGTTATTTTCGTTTTTATCGTTATTCTTGTTACTTTCATTGTTTGTTGTTCTAATTCCGCGTTCTTTGTTTATCATTGAGGGTCCCGTTAATCTTCGAATCGATCTTAGCTCGAATCCGAACCCAGATTCACATCAATTACTCTAGGTACAGGAGACTCATTGGAAGGCTTATCTACTTATCCATAACAAGACCAGATATTACTTATGATATTCACATCTTAAGCCAGTTTCTCTCCTGTCCTCGGATTCCTCATTGGGAGGCTGCTTTAAAACTGGTGAGGTATCTCAAAGGGACTCTAGGCCAGGGTCTACTCTATTCCTCTTCCAGTCCTATCTCTCTGCAGGTTTATTGTGATGCTGACTGGGCATCATGTACAATGACTAGGAGGTCATTATCTGGTTACTGTGTTATGCTTGGTTCATCTTTGGTCTCATGGAAGGCCAAGAAGCAAGGCATTGTCTCTAGATCATCCTGTGAAGCAGAATACAGAAGTCTAGCAAATGCAGCTTGTGAGGTTACTTGGTTGCTTTCTTTGCTTAAAGACTTTGGTCTACAGAATCTTACACATGTTCTTGTGCACTGTGACAATCAAGGGGCTCTGAGTTTGGCGTCTAATCCAGTTTTCCATGAACGGACAAAACACATCGAAATTGATTGTCATTTGGTCAGGGACAAGATTATTGCTGGTATTATTTCCCCTAGGTACATTTCTACTTGGCTGCAACTTACTGATGTGTTCACCAAGGCCCTAGCTTCTCCTGCTCTGCATTCCTTTCTAATCAAGCTCAATGTATTCAACATGTTTCATACTTTGGGCTTGAGGGGGGCTGTAAATGAAGGAGACACAGCTGATACATCAAGTACAGAACAACAGGAAGACACAAATTCAGGTTCAAAGAACCCAGGGGTGTCGAGTGTACAACTACAGAAGCCTAGGGGTGTCGAGTGAAACATAAGGAAGGTAGTTATATTCAGTTACATTCAAGTTGTTATACAGCTGTAATAGTTTGTTAGATTGAGAAGATATTTTTCTCAATCATACTTTCATATATATACGTGATCCTTCTGTGTAATAATCATCAGATCATAATATACAAGAGAGACAAAATTTCCTTCTCTCTTAAGCTTATCTCACTTCAGTTCATGTTCCCGGTTTTTCTTCCTTGATTGAGCTATTCTCAATCATTTACCTCTGTTGGAAACTTGTTTCCAATAAAGGCTTGAATGAGAAAGTCATGTAGAAAGTAAGGCTCTTTACAAAGGGAGAATACTATATTGGGAAAATAAGGGAGTAAGCTCCACCTTATATAGAAGAGAGTTTAAGTTGATGATTGGCCCTTAGGGCCACTACACTTTTATGTAGGAGGGAAGACCTAGCCAAGTGCAGGTTCAAACACACGCGCGCGCCGCCGTCCCCCGCCCGACTTGGCTTGGCTTGGCTTTCGGTCGGTCGGTCGACTGGGTTCCTTTCTTTTTGCAGCAGGTCCATCTTCTACATCTACTACTGAACAGAAATAGGACTAACCTGCTATTGTTCAACTTGACTAAAAACAGTTGGACCCTACTGATTTAAATCAGCAGGTCAAATCCAAGCAGCAGATGTATCAGCTGGTCCTACCTGCTGAAGTGTTTCCCTCCAGAATTCAAAACGCGTCTCAGACGCGTGTCCGTGGTTTAAACTCAAACGTTGTGTTCGTTCGCTAATAACGGACAGTGTCTGTTCGTTTTTTAACAAACACACCCACTCCCAAAAGACGCCTCCCTCCTATTTAAACAAACTAGGGATTTCAGAATTCGACACCGTTAATTCCCTTCTCTCCCTCTCGAAATTCTTTCTGCCCTAAACCCTGTAGCATAGATACAATAGCGTTTTCGATTCGCCGGTTATTGAAGTTGAAAAGAATTGGCCTCTTCAATTACGTAAGATCCACGATCCTGGGAGACTCTTGGCATTGTCCGTCCATTCCAGTAACGGCGCCAATTTTGTCATAAGGAAAGAGATCATTAATCTCAGTAAACCTTAAACAATCCGTTTTTCTAATCAATCTTCTGCAGGAACTGAATATTGCCCCTAACAATCGTAAGACAAAATTTATGTTCCTGGAAGATCGACAACTTTCTGCATCTCAGTTTTTTTTTACTGTTTTTGCAAATTCTTCTTCTTCCCTATTTCAATTTGGTCTGATTCAAACAGACTTACATTAACAGAAGGTCTTCATCTGTAACTTCGATTTACAGAAGTTTTTGTTTATTCTGTGCAAACAGAAGAAAAACTAGATTGTGGTTGTTTTATTCTGCTTTTACAGAAATAAAACATTGTATTACAGAAACTTGGTTACTATCTACTGATCTACAGTATTAATAAATCAGTATTCTGTTTTACAAAATTCAAAAGGTTTATTATGTTTTACAGAAATAAAACTTTGTATTCTGTTTTTCACAGATTTACAGGTTATCAATAGGTTACTGTTTTACAGTAACAGAATAATCGGTTACTGGTTCAGTTTACTGATTAATATCATACTGCTGTTTAACAAAACTTAATTTTTTATTTATTTTCTGTGTCACTAATCACACCTACATTTGTGCAGTATGGCTTCCATTAATGGAAAAGAACCCGCTGCTGTAGAACAGCCCAGTCCATCAAATCCAATGTTGCAGCCAACCATCCACAGCCACCATAGTGAACGCCCAGAAAAATTTGCAGACAGAGTTTAAACACTGGCAACAGAAAATGCTCTTTTACCCAACGACGCTGAACCTGTCCAGGTTCCTGAAAGAGACGGCCCCTATTTTGAATCAAGGGGAGTCGGACAAAACAACTGTGGCTGCTGTTGAGTCATGGAAGCATTCTGATTTCTTATGCAGGAACTACATTCTTAATTGACTGGATAACTCGATGTATGATGTATACACTCCATTTAAGACAGTGAATGATTTATGGGAATCATTAGAGAAAAAAAATACAAAACTGAGGATGCCGAATTGAAAAAAATCGTAGTTGGCAGGTTTCTTGAATTTTGCATGGTTGATTCCAAAACTGTAATAACACAGGTTCAGTAACTCCAATTGATAATGCATGAAATTGAGGTCGAAGGCATGACAATTTCTGAAGCGTTTCAAGTCGCTGCGGTGATCGAGAAGTTACCTCCCGCTTGGAAGGACTTCAAGAACTATCTCAAGCACAAACACACGGACATGTCTTTGGAGGACCTAATTCTCAGGTTGCGAATAGAGCAAGACAACCGGGTGCCTGACAAGAGATAGACCCGTCCCATTGACGGAGCCAATGTGGTGGAACAAGACTCCAAGAATAGGAAGCGTAAAAGCTCCGGTGAAGGGACGTACAATCAACACAGGAAGCCCAAGTTCAAGGGAAAGTGTCTTAACTGCAACAAGATAGGCCACAAAGCTGCTGACTGCCGTGGAAAGAAACGGGTCCGGCGCGAAGCCAACCTTGTTAATGACGACATCAACATGGTCTGCGTGGTCTCTGAAACCAACATGGTCAGTACGGGTCGTGAATGGTTCGTGGACACCGGTGCCACACGTCATATATGCGGCGATGCAAAGATGTTCTTTTCCTATACAAAAATGACGTCAGGGGAGAAGATGTTCATGGGCAACTCATCCACCTCTGGAGTGGAAGGCAAAGGGCAAGTGACTTTGAAAATGACGAGTGGGAGGGAATTCGTGCTGACCAATGTCCTTCATGTACCAGATATTAAGAAGAATTTAATTTCCGATTCATTGTTGATTAAACATGGTTTTAAATTAGTGTTAGAGTCAGACAAATATATATATATATATATATATATATATATATATATATATATATATATATATATATATATATATATATAATGACAAAGGTATATTTATCCCTCCAAAATCACACTTTTGAATTTTTGACTTTTGAGTTACCATTCTACTCTTTCTCTCTCCTATCTTCTCTATTCTGGTTGTATTTCTCTTTCGCTCTCATGTCTTCTCCATATTTTCTTTATCATCACCACCATCTCCTCTCTTTTAATTATGTTTAAACATTTTTCTCTCTTTAAACAAAAAAAATAGTAACTAAAACAAAAATAATAGTTCCGGAGTCAAGAAAACAAAAATATAAGAGGTTAGTAAAATAAAAATAATTTATGGAACAAGCAACTATAAAAATATAAGTTACAAAATCAACAAAACAAAAATAATTTAATGCGGATATTAGTAAAATAAAATAATTTACGGAACAAAAGTTTTTATAAAAAATTTATTAAAAAAGTAAAACAAAAATATGTTAGTAAAATAAAAATATTTGATGGAACAAAAATAATAGTTATGGAGTCAATAAAATAAAAACAATTTAAACTGAGGTCACTAAAATAATTTCGTTATTTTTTATATTAGCTTAATTTCTGATAAATTTTCTTATCAGAAATTTATTTATTCATAAAATATAAATATAATTTAATAAAAGTAATCATTCAAAATGAAGAACTTATTTGAGTTCAGGTTTTATTTGTAGGGTGGAAAAAATTCAAATGTGTTCGAAGACATTCATTCTACAAAGTTTTTGAATAGTATAAAGTGTTCATGGTTGTTGTCAGGTCATGAATTGACACTTAAAATTGGTGTTCCAATAATGCTATTGAGAAACATTGACCATGCTACAAGGTTGTGCAATGGAACAAGACTAATCATCATAAATCTTGGGAATCATATTATTGAAACAAATTTTTTTGAAAAGAAGCAATGTTGGAGAAAATGTTTTTATCCTAAAATTGTCATTAACTCCATCCGATGTAAGACTGTCTTTCATGTTCTAAAGAAGACAATTACCATCACCGGTATCATATGTAATAACAATTAACAAGTGTCAAAGTCAATAATTGCATGTAGCCGTATGTCTCTTTTTGAAAAACTAGATATTGATATGCAATGAAAATGAAAAACCAACTAATAAGATAACAAATGTTGTGTATAAGGAATTGTTTTAGAATCTATAATGATTAGTGATATAGTTATGTGTAATTGTTAAAAAACCGATTCTTCTTATTTTATCCTTAAATATTTTTTAATCCTCTTTATTTTGTTTATGCACGATTTAGTTAACATGCGTTTAACGCACGAGTTAAAAAGACTAGTTTATTCTTAGTATGAGTGGAGTCTTTTTGGGCAAGGGTTACCTCGCTGAGGGCTTGTTCAAATGTAATGTGATGGTGGTGACCACCTCGAACAAAGTTGATAATAATAGAGCTAATGCACCTTCTTCTTAGTTGCTTGAGCATTCTGATATTTGGCACTATAGACTTGGTCATGTTAATCATGATTCTATGCGCAAACTAATGCAAATGGATTTAATTCCTACAATACACATTAATAAAAACGACAAATGCCAAAAAGTTAAACAAACAAGAACATCATTTAAATCAATAGAACGTGACACTAGACCATTGGATCTAGATCATAGTGACTTATGCGATTTAAAATCCATAGTCCATAGAGTCCTATGGCGGGAAAAAAAATACTTCATTACTTTCATCGATGACAATACCCGTTTTTGTCATCTCTATCTATTAAACAGTAAAGATGAAGCCTTTGAAGCATTCAAGCTATAAAAAAATGAAGTCGAGAATCAATTTGAGAAAAAATTCTTAAGTCTGATCGAGGAGGCGGATATGTATTTTCCTTTAAAGACTTCTGTGCAAAACATGGAATTCTTCACCAAGTTACTCCACCTTACACTACACAATCCAATGGGATTGCTGAGAGGAAGAATCGAACTCTCAAATAAATGATGAATGCATTATTGATTCAATCTGGCCTACCCGACGAAATGTGGGGCGAAGCGGTGCTCACAGGCAATTACTTGTTAAACAAACTCCCACACAAGAAATTGGACAAAACACCCTATGAATTATGGAATGGTCGCAAACCTTCCTACAAATTCATCAAAGTATGGGGCTGCCTAGCAGTACCATTACCTAAAAAGGTAAAAATCGGTCCAAAAACCGTGAATTGTATCTTCATAGGATATGCAGCTCGTAGTAGTGCCTACAGGTTCTTAGTGCACAAGTCTGAAAATCCAGATATTGAAGTAAATACAATCATGGAATTAAGAAATATCACATTTTTCAAAAACATCTTTCCATTAAAGACTAATGCTAATGAAAAATGCTCATTTCCTAAGACCACAAGCGAAGATGAGAACAAGGTCCCCATGGATATTGTCCACATGGACATCATCCAAAATAATCATCAAGATGAACAGGATGATAAACCTAAAAGGAGCAAACAGGCAAAAATAACTAAAACTTTTGAACCTGACTTTGTGACCACGTTTCTATTGGATAATGAACCACGAACGTTCAAGGAAGCAATGTCTACTCCAGAAACTCCTCAATGAAAAGAAGTCATTAATGGCGAAATCTCTTCCATTATGCAAAACCACACTTGAGAATTAGTTGACCTTGACCATTGGGTTGTAAATGGATTTTCAAACGGAAATTAAAACCCGATGGTTCCATTGATAAGTATAAAGCACGGCTGGTCGCAAAGGGTTCAATAAAAAAGAAGGTGTTGATTATTTTGGCACTTATGTCCCGGTAACTCGAATTATGTCGATTTGACTATTAATTGCGTTTGCAGCTTTGCATGGTCTTGAAATACATCAAATGGACGTTAAGACCGCATTTCTAAATGGGAAACTCAAAGAAGAAATTTATATGAATCAACCAGAAGGGGGGTTCATAGCTCCAGGCAACGAAAAGAAAGTATTTCGATTGGTCAAATTGTTGTACGGTTTAAAGCAAGCACCAAAACAATGGCATAAACGCTTTGATGACGTGGTACTTGCAAATGGGTTCAAGATCAACGAATGTGACAAATATGTGTACGCCAAAAATACACGACATAGTTACGTTATTATCTGCCTCTACGTGGATGATATGCTCATCATTGGTAGTAATAACAACATAATCAAAGACACCAAGAAAATGTGGGCCAACAGGCTTGACATGAAAGATCTTGGAGTAGCTGATGTCATCCTAGGTATTAAAATATCTAGAACATCCGAGGAGATCATACTATCACAATCTCATTACATTGAGAAATTCAGTAATGGTAATGAAAGTATTGCAAAGACTCCAATAGATCCAAACTTTCATCTCAAAAAGAACCTACACGAAGGTCTATCTCAGATTGAATACTCTCGTGTCATTGGAAGTCTTATGTATCTTACGAATTGTACGCGACCAGATATTGCTCAAACAGTGATTGAGCAGATTTACTAGTAATCCAGGACACGATCACTGGAAGGCAATTGTAAGAGTTCTTAGATATCTACGATATACTAAGGGCTATGGGTTGCACTATTTAAAGTATCCGACAGTAATTGAAGGTTACAGTGACACCAACTGGATATCCGATACTAACGACTCAAAATTCACAAGTGGATTTGTATTTACACTTGGTAGTGGTGCTATCGCATGGAAATTCTCCAAACAGACTTGCATTGCAAGGTCTACAATGGAATCATAATTTATCGCTCTAGATAAAACAACGGAGGAAGCCGAATGGTTACGAAACTTCCTAGAAAATATTCCAGCTTGGCCACAACCAGTACCAGCCATATGCATCCATTGCGACAGTCAAGTAGCAATTGGAAAGACACAAAGCAATATGTATAACGGTAAATCACGACACATACGAAGGCGTCACAATACCGTTAGGCAACTTCTTTCAAATGAAGTGATCACCATCGACTATATTCGATCAAAAGACAACCTAGCGGATCCATTAACTAAAGGTTTATCGAGAGAGCAAGTATGCAATTCATCGAAGGGAATGGGCCTCAAACCTATGAAGTAACGAATAATTTAGCAAAAAACCCCACCTAACTGATTGGAGATCCCATGGTCTAGGTTCAAAGGGACAACCCAACTAAATTAATCTCGCTGTTAACACTAAAGGATTTAACTCCTACCCATTCCTATGGTGAAACACACTAGTGTTATCTGTCTTGATATAGGATAAGTTTTGCTTTTAATGATTCCTATGACTAGATTTATCAAGCGGAGTAATGACAAAATACTCTTTATAGGAAGTCACCTATGTGAATGTAAAATTGGCCGATTTTATGAGAATTCAGAGGCTAAAATTCTTTAAAGCATTTGCAGAACCAGGTATAGTTCAGGGCCAAAATGAACACAACCGAAAAATCAAACCATGTTTGAGGGTAGCTATGTGATTACTATTATCTTGGATGACATCAAACACCAGTCAGTTCAATACACTCAAGTCACTGATTAGTAAGTCATCCCGATCGTATATCATAAGAAGAGGTTCAAAGCCAAAAGCCACCTATTCTAGTGCAGTTACTCTCAGTTGTATCTCTGTCTCATCTTCGTGTCATCAACTTACATGATATCTCATTCATCTCATTCAATGTGGGGGACTGTTGGAAACTTGTTTCCAATAAAGACTTGAATGAGGAAGTCATGTAGGAAGTAAGGCTCTTTACAAAGGAAGAATCCCACATTGGGAAAATAAGGGAGTAAGATCCACCTTATATAGAAGAGAGTTTAAGCTGATGATTGGCCCTTAGGGCCACTACACTTTTGTGTAGAAGGGAAGACCTAGCCAAGTGCAGGTTCAAACACACACGTGCGCGCCACCGCCCGCCCGGCTTGGATTGGTCGGTCGACTCGGTCCCTTTCTTTTTGCTGCCAGTCCATATTAAAACAGTAGGTCCATCTGCTCAACAGAAACATGACCAACCTGCTATTGTTCAACTTGACTAAAAACAGCAAGACCAACCTGCTGGTTCAAAACAGCAGGTCCACCTACTGATTTAAATCAGCAGGTGATTAAAACATCAGGTCAATTCCAAGTAGATGTATCAGCACGTCCTACTTGCTGAAGTGTTTCCCTCCAGAATTCAAACCGCGTCTCAGATGCGTGTCCGTGATTTAAACTCAAACGTTGTGTCCGTTTGCTAATAACGGACAGTGTATGTTCGTTTTTTAACGAACACACCCACTCCCAAAAGACGCCTCCCTCCTATTTAAACAAACTAGGCATTTCAGAATTCGACACCGTTAATTCCCTTCTCTTTCTCTCTCTAAATTCTTTCTGCCCTAAAACATCAGCGGTTTCAATTCGCCAGTAATTGAAGTTGGAAGGAATTGGCCTCTTCAATTACGTAAGATCCACAATCCTGGGAGACTCTTGGCATTGTCTGTCCATTCCAGTAACGGCACCAATTTTGTTTTAAGGAAGGAGAACATTGATCTCGGTGGACCTTAAACAGTCCGTTTTTCTAATCAATCTTCTTCAGGAACTGAATATCGCCTCTAGCAGACTCTTCCTGGATACTCAGATTCTGGCCAGATACCTAATAATCATTCATATTTTTTTTGTTATAGTACACAATAAGTAATTGATCGATGTTTTAATTAATCTTTTTCCTTACAAGTGGACAAGACTATTATAGAATAGTATTGGAAGCAAGGGTCGAACCCACAGAGACAAGTGATCACGAACAGTGCAATTTATTGATAGCAAATTATTAATCTAAAGGGGGTTTTTATATTTAATTCTATTCTAAACTACTATTTATATTTAGATGTTTAACTAATTAGCAGTAATAACAGATATGAAGATCTTATGGTGGGTGGCAATCTAGGATTCTGGGTTTCACTTGTATCTTCTTTATGTTTAATTCATAATAATTATCATTCAATGTCTTGGGTTCGTTCACTAAAGATAGATATAGTCTGTTGAACAATTGGTTCAACCTCCATCCCCGCAAAATTCATCCATTCTATATCCTAAGCACATGAACTATCAATCTAGTTGTCACCTAGATTTATGATCTATCTGTCACCTAGATCATGTATGAACCTGGTCCTAACTTATCACTCTCGTGCATCGATAGGTCCAATTTATTGTGTTGGTGAGCCAGTGTACGACATATGCACATTGATCATACAGTTATCCGCACCTCTAAGCCTTTATTATTTGCGATTACATTCATTTGTTCAAAGCAAAATAATATAGGGATTGATAAACAACATAATCAACAAGAATTGAATGATCATATATAAGAATCAAAACATAAATTTGATACAAGTTACCTCCCACCTCCTAGATTATGGATGAATTAGTTCATCATAGACAATGAACAACACATGGAGATGATCGGATACATGATTTGATCTTCAATACTTGAAATTACAAAGTCTAATTATGATATACAATCTAAAAACTACCTAGAATCTACTAAAGAGAGCTTCCAGCCGTCTTCTCTTCTTTGGCTCGGCATCTGACTTCAATATATACCCGGGAGTTGTAATCCAATCGAATAACTGTGTGAAAATCCGAAAATCAAGCATTCTGACCACCTTGCGGTCGCAAGGTGTTGGGTACCTTGCGTCCGCAAGGTCTCCAGTGTGTCTGGCCTTGAAAAGCTTGTCTTGCCCGTACTGTCTACCTTGCGGTCGCAAGGTCTGATGTACCTTGCGTCCGCAAGGTCTCCAGAATCGACAGTTTCCGTTCTTTCTTCATTTTTCCTTTTTGGCCCTTCTTGAAATTTGCACTTAAAACCCTGGAGTTTCGCATATTTTCACTAATCACCCTGAAACTTACAAAACTTACCGAAAACATATATTAGTAGTCAAAAGCCTCGTGAAATAGCATAATTTAAGTCATAGAAGCATATAAAATCGACGTATAAAATACATCGATCAGTAATCTATGATCAATTCCACACACAATCAGAGAGAGAGAGAGAGAGAGAGGAATGAAAAGAAGGTTGAAGGTAAGGTTGCTTGATGGAGTAAGGATAGAGATATGCAATTGTATGTAAAACCTGTATCCAAGATCCCAACAACAATGTTGTCTCCGTGTGATAGCTGCAAAGGAGTTACTTGATGACTAGTGTAATCTAAATTAAGACCCATAAAGTCCCAGCTTCGAGTTGTGAGCAACTGCACTGTCTGACTCTTGAACACAGTTATCACTACTTCCATTCCTGCAAAGGTACGCAATTTCTTGCATTATTAAGCTCATCAAAAGAAACGTAGTTATGACTCGTAAAATTATATTTTTAACGTACTGCTTAAGGTGGCTGCTTGTGTTGAATTAAGCTTGGCTGAAAAACCTGAAAAACCATGCTTGTAGCTGTAAAGCATGGACTGCTTTGCTTCTTCTTGGCTATAAGAAAAAAGATTATGAGAAGCAGATATATCAACTTGTTCAAGTTTCAGAAGATAAACATGATGAGTACTTGCAAATTTTTAAAGTTTCACCTTGAAAATACATTAGAAAAAATAGCCATGATGTATCATACCATCATCGGAATGGAAATTTCAACTAAAGGGAAACTAAACAAGTCAGGGTGTACACACAAGGCTGCATAAAAGGGAAATACGGATATACATCGCTTTCCTGTTTCCAAACAAATCTCAAATCAGTTGGTGATCACATCCATCGCTGTATTTCTGTTTCATCTCAGCCCCTAACAGATGCAATTTTGCATAAATTTCTCTACTGTCTGGGTGAACTTTGCCGCTTGCCAGAAACTGATGGCTTTTGTTATCAATCTCAATCCAGCTGCAACCTACTTCTTTACTCACCTTCAAGTCATTCATTACAGTTCTAGCCCTTGATGCCTCCTGTAGCAATTGCGCTCCAGTGTACATATTTGAAACAAGTACGTAGGATCCGGAATCTTTTGGTACCAAATCAAGCAAATGACTAGCAGCAATCTCACCAAAATTCAAGTTGCCACGCAGCTTACATACATGAACTAAAGTTCTCCAAAGAAGAGGTGAGTTCGAAAATGGGCATGCTTTGATAAAATCTACAGCTTCTGACAGTAATCCAGCTCTGCCTAAAAGATCAACCATGCATGCAAAGTGCTCAATTACCGGTCTAATCCCATATTCTATCTCCATCAAGTTGAATAAGCTAAACCCATATTCCAATATACAGGAGTAACTGCAAGCTTGAAGGACAGACGATATGGTGATCTCGTCAGGAGCTAATCCTTGGTTTATCATTTCTTCGAAAAGTGAAATTGCTTCCTTACCTTTCCCATGAAGAGCATATGCTGAAATCATGGCATTCCAAGAAATTGAATTATAGCCACTCATACCATTGAACACTTGACGAGCATGCTGAATGCTTCCACATTTGGCATACATGGTGAGCAGAGCATTAGCTACAGTATAATCAGGCACAAATCCTGTTTTAATGATCAAGGCATGAAGACTTTCCCCTCCAACTAAACAAGCTTGATCAGCAGACAGACTAAGGAGCCCTGAAAAGGTTACTGAATCTGGTGTTAGACCATCTGGTCTCAGTTTATTAAACAGACTCACAACATCCTCTTCTTGATCCCCATCTGTCCCTGTAAATCCAGCTAATAATGCATTGAAGAAAGCGGTATTTGTGGTGTTGAGAACATCATGAACTAGTCTTCCAGACTGGACCTTTCCACATTTGGTATACATATCTATCAAGGCAGTTCCAATGTTGAGATCGGAGAGTAAACCAAGCTTTATTACCATTCCATGGATCTGAAGTCCAAGTTGCAAGTTCTTGCTTTCTGAGCAACCATCAAGCACAGTAACGAGACAGCTGGAGTCGGGGTCAATTCCCAGTTTCACCATCTTAAGGAACTCATGCAGAGCCCTCTCACCATTGCCATTTTTCAGATAAACAGAGAACAGGGCAGTCCAAGAGATCAAGTTCCTCTCATCCATTCCATAAAACATGCGCTCAGCGTCTTCAACCAGCCCATGCTTACCATACATTGTAGTTATTGCATTTCCAACTGACGCTTTATTCACTAATCCATGCTTAACGGAAAATCCATGCAATTGCCTTCCTTCCATTACATCCCTGTCCTCATTGCATGCACTAACTAGATTGGTTAACGTATAGTCATTCGACTCCAACCCGTATTCTAGCAACTCAAGAAAGACCTGAAACGCTTTCTCGCTGCAGTCTGCCCTTCCATACTCTGAAATCATTAGATTCAAGCACCGTACATCTCTGTAACTCAAACCACTAAACAACTTTTCCACCCCTTCCAAGTATCCACTTTTAGAATACATGGAGAGTAAAGAAGTAGCAACAACCACATCCTCACAAAACCCGTTTTTAATAAGAAGATCATGAATCTGTTCCCCGTAAATCAGATAATGGGGGGATTGACATGAGCGCAAGATTACTGACCAAGTATGCTCATTGAACTTTTCTCCTGACCTATGCATACCAGAAGCAATTCGGAAAACAGATTCAACATCATTTATCTGTGAATAACCATTGATTAAGGAAGTCCAAGTGATGATATTTCGGTCAAGCATTTCATCGAATATTTTTTGTGCGAAATCTAATTTACAAAGTTTAGAATACATATTGACGAGGTTATTGCCGGGAAAGGCATCATATTGAAAACCCAATTTTACCAAGAGCCCATGAATGGAATGAGCCAGCTTCAGATCCGAGGATGCAATTGACAATTGAAGGAGCTGAGGCCATTCGTGCAAGAGTAAGGTTTTGTCATCAGCACTGATGCAACTCAAAGATACCTTGTTTGAGGCACAGTTTGGGGGTCGTTTACAGCTAAAGAGCTGAGAAGATGCGGTCAGGCTGATGTTTATAGGTGTCTTTGCTTTCAACGGGTGGAACGAAAGTTGAGGAAGGAGGAGGGTGGCGGCAGCAGCATTGACATACATCGGGTAAAAGGATTCTTTTCTTACCCCAAAACTGACGATCCTTTTGATTTTGAATTATGGTTTGGATCTAATGATTCCTCATTTGTTTTTTTTTGCCGCGATTAATTTTACACCCGTAACTTAAACACACGAACAAAAATAATTTTTAATTAAATAATTCAAGTAAAACGAATAATCTTTTCAAATGATCTTCATGGTGGTATTGTTTTAATTCCAAGAATATCACTGATATCATCTGATGATAAAATTTCATTCAAATTCCAGATAAGACAATTTTCGTTCATGGTCTCTTACGCAATGTATATATATATAAGTTGGAGTCGTCTAATGTATGACTTGTTTTTTTAAAAAAGTCTAGCCAGTTGTATGTTGCTTTGTCTAGAGTTACTGATCCTAAGTGTCTTATAATTTTATTATGTGATAAAGATAGTTGTAATAGTTGTACGTGTTCAAGAATAATGCTATAAAAAGAAGTATTCCAAAATTTATAACAAAATTTTACATTGAGTAAGTGAAAGATATATATTTAAACGTTTTTTTCTTGATTGAAATAACAATATGATTTGAAAATTCTTCATGTTTTGTTGAATCAATAATGAGTGAAATACTAGAACTTGTAAAAGGTGAGTAGGTACAGAAATTGTTCTTACGTGTATTGTGTACTTGTGTAGCAGTTGGAAAAAAAATATGTATACTTTAAATATACATAAATAAAAAAATTAAAAAAAATTATTTTAAAAATAGTATAATAAATCTTACCATTCATGATATCCGATAAAGGAAGAACTAAAGTAAGATACAACACATTTTGATTAGAACCTCCAATATTATACTGTTGGGAAGTAACATTTGCTACAACATATATAATTAATATAGGATTATTAAATTAAAGAAACAAACAATAAAAAATCATCCAGTCATATTATATTATTTTCATATGGACAAAATAATTCAAAAGACTTTAATACATCTTTTTCAAAAGACTTCAACAAAATTATCGAGACACAATATTATTTTCTTATGACAATTTCCAAAAAGAGAAATAAAAAAAACCTACCTCATTGAAAAATACTAAAAGGCCTACTATCTTTAAAAAATAGCCCATTAAAATCTTACATCCACCCTTAATCCCATGTCATGTAAGTTGTCCATTTCAACCAATTAATATAAGACAAAAACTTAGGAAAGACTATATTACATGTATTTTATATAAAACAGATCTTCTTGGCTCGACCCACCGTGTGTTGGTGGGTTGCGTTGTGAGATAGTGAGACTTCGTATTACGAATTAAGATCCGTAAGACGGTCTTACTGGAGAACTACTTTTAATATAAGCAACACACAATCTTAACACCTAACCAAATTCAATATCTGTTGTCTAACAAATACCATCCTTTAGTTATAACCATTTGTCTAGAATCCTTCATTTGACGCCTATTCTTTTACTTCAAAATTTCATTCACTTGGCATTTAGTAAGAAATCATAGCGATCTCTCCCCAGATTATTTAAATCTTTTTAATTTTTCATTGAGCTGAAATTTGAGCTTCTATCATTTTGTTTTACCTTCTATTTCGTTGTACAACTTTTAAAGTTTTTTTTTTGAAAAAAAATACAAATATAATAATTTGAGACTTCAATTTATACAATAAAGTCAAGTACTTAGTAAAAACATTGTTTAATAATAAATATTTTATTTTACTGTCCGAGATTTGTTATATTCTAAATTTTTAAATATATTTCTCAAAGTTATTTTGAAAAATATACATAGCTGAAATTTTGAGATTTGAATTTATACCTGATAAATTTATCTTTTACATTTCTTAACATATTTTATTTAATCATTCTTCGTACTTATAAAAAAAATATATGATTTTATAGTTCGACTATGTCAACAACTTCGTTGTTTATTATAGCTGAGACTAACTATTTACTTACAAACTATGACTTTGAAAATTCATTCAAATCTTTGTTTGTGGATGTCTCTTAGGACGGATGATATGAAAGTCATAATAGTTGTTGTAAAAATTTTGGGTTCAAAATGTCTAAAGCTTATTTTGTGATCGATTTTTTTTAACTTTGCAGAAGATTGGTTGAACATCTGCAAAGAACATTCACAAACTTTATATAGATGTGATGGAAAATAAAAAGTCAAGCATGATATTGTGAATTGTGTTGATAATACCAACAGTTTTGACGCATTAAATGTTCCTAAAAATGTATAAATATTTTCATGTCAACTTGTCTAAGAATATTAAATGTTTGGTATAAAAACAAAAACAAATTAAAAAAAAAAATGTTTCAGCTTCCAATGTTTCCATTTATGGAAATCAGTTTTAGGCGGAAAAATCATGATTGTTATTATATATATATATATATATATATATATATATATAATAATAATAATAATAATAATAATAATAATAATAATAATAATAATAACAAATGTGATTTTCCCGCCTAAAACTGATTTCCATAAATTGAAACATTAGAAGCTGAAACACTTTGTTTTTTTTTTTTACTTTTTCTTTTATTTTTATACTAAACATTTAATATTCTTAGAAAAGATGACATGAATATATTTATATATTTCTAGGAACATTGAATACACCAAAACTACTAGTATTTTCAGCACAATTCACAATATCATGCTTAACATTTTATTTTCCATTACATTTATATAAAGTTTGTGGATGTTCTTTGCAGATGTTCAATCAATCTTCTGCAAAGTTAAAAAAAAAATCGGTCACGAAATAAGTTTTAGATATTTTGAACCCAAAATTTTTACTGCAACTATTATGACTTTCATATCATCCATTCTAAGAGACATCCACAAACAAATATTTGAATGAATTTTCAAAGTCAAAGTTACAAGGAAATAGTTAGTCCTAGCTGAAATAAACAACGAAGTTGTTGACATAGTCGAACTATAAAGTTATACTCCCTCCGTCCCTAATTATCGTCATCCTTTCCTTTTTCGTCCGTCCCAAAATAATTGTCCACTTTGAAACTTACCTTTTTAGAACATCACTTTTACCACTTTACGTTTATTTTTCACTCTACTGTAATTATAAGTCACATACACATGGACTTTAAAAGAAACTACACATTAAACCAATATAAATAATCAAGTCAATTATTTTTTCTTAAACTGTGCGCCGGGTCAACTAGGACGATTATTTAGGGACGGAGGGAGTATAATTTTTATATTAAGAAATGTAACAGATAAATTTATTCTCAAAATTTATCAGGTATAAATTCAAATCTCAAAATTTCAGCTATATATTCTTTTCAAAATAACTTTGAGAAATATATTTAAAAATTTAGAATATAACAAATATCGGACAGTACAATAAAATATTTATCATTAAACAATGTTTTTACTAAATACTTGACTTTATTTTATAAATTGAAGTCTCGAATTATTAGATTTGTATTTCTTTTTCAAAAAAGAAAACTTAAAAAGTTGTACAACAAAATAAAATGTAAAACAAAATGATAGAGGCTCATATTTCAGCTCAATGAAAAATTAAAAGAATTTGAATAATCTGGGGAGAGATCGCTACGATTTCTTACCGAATGTTAGGTGAATGAAATTTTGAAGTAAAAGAATAGACGTCAAATGAAGGGTTCTAGACGAATGGTGATATTTGTTATATGACAGATGTTGAATTTTGTTAGGTATTGAGGTCGTGTATTGCTTATATTAAGAGTAGTTTTCCGGTAAGACCGTCTTACAAATCTTAATTCGTAAGACGGGGCCCCACTATCTTATAACGCAACCCACCAACACACGGTGGGTCGAGTCAAGGAGATCTGTCTTACATAAAATACACGTAATATTGTCTTTCCTAAGTTTTTGTTTTATATTAATAGGTTAAAAGGGACAACTATTACATGACATGAGGCTTAAGAATGGATGTACGATTTGAATGGGCTGGGTTTTAAATATAGTAGGCCTTTTAATGTGTTTTCAATGAGGTGAATTTTTTAATTTCTCATTTTGGAAATGGTCATAAGAAAATAATATTGTGTCTCGATAATTTTGTTGAAGTCTTTTGAAGTACTAAAGTCTTTTGAATTATTTAGTTCATATAAAAATAATATAGTATGATTGGATGATTTTTTGGTATTTGTTTCTTTAATTTAGTGCTTGTTTGTTGCAACTTATTTGGAGTGACTTTTGGCTTTTAGCTTTTGAAAAGTCATATTTAGAGTATTTGTTTCAGCTTATAAGCTAAAAGCCAATAAGTAAGGTACAACACCTTTTATATATTGAAAAGTCAAAGCCAAAAAGCTAAAATTTTAAGCTTTTTTGGTTTTTTTTTCTTTAACATGAAGACAACTATTCATTAATGAATATTTGATTATCCTCATATCATTCTTTTATGAAATATACATAAAAATATGAATACTAATTTGCAAGTTTCTTTTAACAAATAATTATAACAACTCATAAGCAACTTTTCAACAGCTCTAATAAACAGTCTATCAGGCAATCAGCCACAAGTCATTCAGTCACCAGCTTAAGTTATCAGCCATAAGTTATAAGCAATCAGCCACAACAAACGATCCCTTAATAATATTGGAGGTTCCCAACTGTATAATATTGGAGGTTCTAATCAAAATGTTTTGCATAATCTTTTAGTTCTTCCTTTATCAAATATCACGAATGATAAGATTTATTATACTATTTTTAAAGTAAATTTTATTGAATTTTTTATTTATGTTTATTTAAAGTATACATATTATTTTCCAGTTGCTACACAAGTACACAATACATGGAAAAACAATTTCTATACCTTCCCCCTTTCACAAGTTCAAGTATCTCGTTCATTGTTGAATCAACAAAACATGAAGAAATGCTCAAATCCTATTGTCATTTCGATCAAGAAAAAGCGTTTAAATAGATATCTCTAACTTACTCAATGTAAAGTTTTCTTATAAATTTTAGAATGCTTCTTTTTATAACATTATCCTTTAACATGTATGACTATTACAACAATCTCTATCACATAACAAAATTCGAAAGCCTTTAAGATCAGTAACTCTAGACAAAGTGACATACAACTGGCTAGATTAAAAATAGGATTTTTTTTCAAAATAAGTCATATATTAGACAACCCTAACTTTTATATATAAACATTGCGTAAGACACCATGAGCGGAAACTGTCTTATCTGGAATTTGAATGAAATTCTATGATCAGATGATCAGTGAAATTTTTGGAATCAAAATAGTATCACCATAATGACCCTTTAAAAGAACACGATATGTTTTTTTGTTAACGTGATCACAATTTGTACCATTTATGGACGTATTGCAAAGTTTAGAGACTTACAAAAAACATGAGACTACAAGCTCTTGGCAATGACGAATGCGGTCTCGTGTTGAAGGCATTTTCTGAGTGGATTTGAAGTATCGGCGACGGTACATGTGGTGATGAAAATGATGGTGTTGCAACAATAGAAGTTTCAAATGGTCTTTTGGTTAATGCATCCGATATGATCCAATAAATTGTTGAAAGTATATATCCGTCATTTTTGGAGTCTTTTATGACGTGTCATATTTGTAAGAAAGAGCTACACTTGTCCCGACTCTTGATGTTGTTGACACCATAAATGAGTAGTTTCTAACAAACACTCAGAAGGAAGAACTTATTTGAGTTCAGATTCTATGTGCAGAGCAGAGAACAACACAAGTTTGTTTAAAAACATTCATTTTACATAGTTTTCGAATAATATAAAGTGTTCATGATTGCCTAACTATGAATTAACACTTAAGGTTGGCGTTTCGGTGATGTTATTGAGAAATATTGACTATGCTACAGGGTTGTATAGCGGAACAAAATTAATCATTACCATGCTTGAGAATCACGCTCTTGAAGCAAATTTTTTTAGTGAAGCAATGTTGGAGACAAAATGTTTATACCAAGAATGTCATTGTTTCCATCAGATGTGAGGTTGTCTTTCAAGTTTCCAGAGAAGATAATTTTCATTGGTAGTATCGTATGCCATGACAATTAACAAAAGTCAAGGTTAATCACTTTCGCATGTAGGACTCTTCTTGAAGAAACTAGTATTCAGTCATGGTCAGTTGTATGTCGCAGTTTCTAGGGTAATAAATCGTTCTGGCTTAAGGATATTAATACTGATGAAGATGGAAAACCAACAAATAAAATAACAAACGTTGTGTATAAGGGAATTTTTCAAAATTTATAATATCACCAATAAAATGATATATTTATATTTAAGTAGTTGCCTCATACATTACTTTTCTTAATTTATTCTTTTGATTTTGATTTGCTTATTTGTTTTGCTTGAATATTATTTAATTAAAAATATGTTTGTTTGTGCGTTTAACGCACGGGTGTAAAACTAGTTGTTACTAATATTAATCACTTTTTTGATAAATACTTTTAAAATTAAATAAGTTTCTGACTAACGTACAATACATATTCTGTATTGGTAATAATAGTAAAAATATTTGATCTAAAGACTTTTCAAACTAACATCTAACTTGATAATAATAGTAGAAGTTTTTTATTAAAAAAATCATTATTCATTTTAAACAATGTAGGATACTTAAATTATATTGGTAATGAAAGTTTAAATCTTTTTTCTAAATACTTTTAAAACCAACATCACTTTATAGTTTATAACGATGTGGTATGCATACTTTATATTAGTAATAATATTAGTCTTTTATCTAAAAACTTTTTAACCAAAATCCATTTTTTAACAATGTAATATACATCTTTTCTATTGGTGATAACATAAAAAATGTCTTTATCTATTGACTTTTATAACCAATACTCATTTCTAAATAATGTGAGATACATCTCTTTGTAACCAATGTGAGATACATCATCTAAAAACTTTTTAAGGCAATATCATTTTTCTAACCAATGTGAAATACTTCTCTTCTATTGGCAATAATGACTTTTAAAGTCAACATCACTCTATAACCAATATGAGATACATCTCATCTCTTATATTGATGATAAAAGTAGAAGTCTTTTATCTAAAGACTTTTAAAACCAACATCACTTTTTAACCAATGTAGGATATTTTCTCTCTCTCTCTCTCTCTCTTTATATATATATATATATATATATATATATATATACACACACGCACATATATAGATGCATCTAAAAAAGGAAAAATCCTACCAAAAACATATTGCCAAAAATATAAACTAATATTTATCTACTATGAGTTGCTAACATGTATTGGGAACACAAATTCATTTCTTTTCTTTAAAAGAACCTACTGCATCTTACTTATTAATTGTTGACTTTAAAACATGCTATTTTCTTTTTATACATTTAATTTATTTTCCTTAGTTGTGGCCATCATTCACTAATCCTCCCTCTTTTTTGCCGCCATGACCCAGCTCACTGCCCCTATTTATTTTCTTCCTCTCTAGCACTTATCAAAAATTATCTTTCACTGTACACACACATATACACAATTAGACTCATCTGTACCTCAAGCAAAACCCATAACAACCCTACTCATTCACTCCTCCTCTTCATCTTATCTCTTTTGAAAATTTTACAATTCCTTTCTCCATCCAATACAATTCTCAACATACCCAATCACAATTCGAAGAAACACAGTATGTCTACTACAAAAGAACCAATTTAAAACTCTAAAGACGATGCATTATTCACAACATCTCCACCACCGCCGTTCGCCGCCTCTTTTTTTTCTTTTTTTAGAGAAACATGGACGGTACCCTACTAGATTTTATTAATACATCCCCCCTCTCTTTCTCTCACTATGTTGACTCTAAGAATGTCTACCTTCCCCCTAATCTTTGTGGAAGAGGCAGACTCCTCGTTTCTCCTTCCCGTCTGTGTATCTTCCATTTTTTTTGAATTATAATTATCATTTTATTTTTTATTGTTATTATTATTTAGCCCTCACTACTAGACCAATGGGCAACCCAATCAGAAAAGAGCTTACCCTGAAACCCAACTTTGGGCTAAAGCACAAACAAATGACCCAACTTGAAATTTACCATACAACCAAAAATAGACCCAAAATATATTAAGGTCAATCCAAAACAAAATACAACATTAATGGAAAATATTAATATTTTTTTGTTCAAATTTTGGGTATATTACACTTTAGGTCATGTGAAAATAACAGTGTTATTTTGTGTTTTATTTGGTGTTTACTTTTCTTTCTCAATTGAATGGTCATATATTAATCATGTTTGAGGTTCTGTTATAAAAATGTGTTAATCTGACTTAAATTCCTCCTTTATTGGATATCACAAAGAATATGATGTTATACAAAATTTAAAGTAAATTTTATTAATTTTTTTTATTTCTATATATTTACAATAACAAACATGTTTTCATCGAATACGCCAGTACATCGTACAAGAAACATCAATTTCTATCATTTTTTCGCCATTCATAGGTCCAAGTATTTCACCAATTGTTTGTTCTACATCATAAAGATGGTTCAAATCCTTCTATTTATGTCATTCTGAACAAGAAAATGCATTAAGATAATTCATTGTCTCTCACTCAATGTGAGGTTTGGTTTTGTTTGTTACATTTTTTAATTTGAATTACTCTATTTGTTCCGAGCAAAAAGTCTACTATTCTATTTTGAGATGTTTAACTTAAAAAGTCCATTTAAAAAAATCAAAGCATAAAAGTGTCATTTTATTACTAATGGACTACTAAAAACTAGTTTTTTAACCCGTGCGTTAAACACACGTCAACAAAATCGTACATAATTAAAATAAGAAGGATCAGTTTATTAACAATTACACATAAGTATATCACTAATCATTATAGATTCTGAAAAATGTTTTTATACACAACATTTGTTGTCTTATTAGTTTGTTTTTCATCTTCACTGCATATCAATATCTTCAAACCAAAATAATTTGTTACTCTAGAAACTACGACATAATGACATATAACTATCGATGACTAAATACTGATTTTTTTTCTTTCTAAAAGAGACATGCGTGCAATTATTTACTTTGAAATTTGTTAATTGTCATTGTATATGATACCCGCAATGTAAATTGTCTTCTCTGGAATTTGAAAGACAGTCTTACATTGGATAAGCTAATAACAATCTTGGGATAAAAACATTTTCTCCAACATTGTTTCCTTTTAAAAAAAATGTGTTTCAACAATGTGATCCCCAAGATTTATGATGATTAGTCTTGTTTCATTGCACAACCTTGCAGCATGGTCAATATTTCTCAATAGCATTACTGGAACACTAATTTTAAATGTCAATTCATGACCTGACAACCCCGAACACTTTATACTATTCAAAAACTCTGTATAATAAATGTCTTGGAACAAACTTATTTTTTTTCCGCTCTTCAAATAGAATGTGAACTCAAAAAAGTTCTTCCTTTTAAATAAATACTTTTATTAAATTATATTTGTATTTTACGAATAAATAAATTTCTGAGAAAAAAATAAGCTAAAATCAAAATAATAAAATTATTTTTACCGTTAACAAATATGTTTGTTTTGTAAATTATTTTGATTTTAATAACTTCCATTATTTCTTTTTGTTTTATTGACTTTGTAACTATTACTTTTGTTTTATTTTTAAGAATTAGTTTTACGGAAAAAATTTGTTGCGTAATTTTTTATAATTATTTTACTAACCTCAGTTTAAATTGTTTTGTTTTATTGACCCTGTAACTATTATTTTTGTTCTATCAAATATTTTTATTTTACTAACGTATTTTTTTTACCTAAATATTTTTAAGAATTTGTTTTAAAATTTTGTTCCATAAATTATTTTTATAATTTTACTAACCTCAATTTAAATTATTTTTGTTTTATTGACCCCGTAACTATTATTTTTTTCCAAAAATATTTTTATTTAACTAATGTATTTTTGTTTTACATAGCTATTTTTAAGAATTTGTTTTAAAATTTCGTTCAGTAAATTATTTTTATTCTTTTAGTAACCTTAGTTTAAATTATTTTTGTTTTTATTGACTTTGTAATTATTATTTTTGTTCTATCAAATATTTTTATTTTACTAACATATTTTTTTACATATATATTTTTAAGAAATTGATTTAAACTTTTGTTCCGTAAATTATATTATTTTACTAATCTCCGCATTAAATTATTTTTGTTTTGTTGATTCTGTAACTTTTATTTTTTATAGTTGCTTGTTCCATAAATTATTTTTATTCTACTAACCTCTTATATTTTTGTTTTCTTGACTCCAGAACTATTATTTTTGTTTTAGTTACTATTTTTTATATTTAAAGAGAGAAAAATGTTTAAACATATTTAAAAAAGATGAGATGGTGGTGATGAGAGAGAAAATATGGAGGAAACGGATGAGAGAAAAAGAAATACAACCAGAGAAGATATGAGAGAAAAAGAGTGAAATGGTAACTTAAAAGTTAATAATTCAAAAGTGAGATTTGGATGAAGAAATCCACCCTTGTCATTATATATATATATATATATATATATATATATATATATATATATATATATATATATATATATATATATATATATAGCTAATAATCAAAATAACAAAATTATTTTTACCGTTAACAAATTTTTTGTTTTGTAAATTATTTTGATTTTAATAACTTTTATATTTTTTGTTTATTTTTGTTTTGTAAATTATTTTGATTTTAATAACTTCCATTATATTTTTTTGTTTTATTGACTTTGTAACTATTATTTTTCTTTTATTTTTATGAATTAGTTTTACGGAAAAAATTGTTCCGTAATTTTTTATTATTATTTTACTAACCCCAGTTTAAATTGTTTTGTTTTATTGACTGTGTAACTATTATTTTTGTTCTATCAAATATTTTTATTTTACTAACGTATTTTTGTTTTACCTAACTATTTTTAAGAATTTGTTTTAAAATTTTGTTCCGTAAATTATTTTTATAATTTTACTAACCTCAGTTTAAATTATTTTTGTTTTATTGACTCCGTAACTATTATTTTTGTTCCATAAAATATTTTTATTTAACTATTTTGTTTTACATAGCTATTTTTAAAATTTTGTTTTAAAATTTTGTTCCGTAAATTATTTTTATTCTTTTAGTAACCTTAGTTTAAATTGTTTTTGTTTTTATTGACTTTGTAACTATTATTTTCGTTCCATCAAATATTTTTATTTTACTAACGTATTTTTTTTTACTTATATATTTTTAAGAATTTGTTTTGAACTTTTGTTCCGTAAATTATTTTATTTTACTAACATCTGCGTTAAATTATTTTTGTTTTGTTGATTCTGTAACTTTTATTTTTTATAGTTGCTTATTCCATAAATTATTTTTATTTTACTAATCTCTTATATTTTTGTATTTTTGACTCCGGAATTATTATTTTTGTTTTATTTACTATTTTTTATGTTTAAAGAGAGAAAAATGTTTAAATATATTTAAAAAAGAGGAGATAGTGGTGATGAGAGAGAAAATATGGAGGAGACGGAAGAGAGAAAGAGAAATATAACCAGAAAAGATATGAGAGAGAAAGAATGAAATGGTAACTCAAAAGTCAATAATTCAAAAGTGAGATTTGGAGGGAGAAATCTACCATTGTCATTATATATATATATATATATATATATATATATATATATATATGATCACGCAATTTTCGTGGTGACCTTGTCTTGTTGTCCACGTATGAAACAGAAGTGGTACGGCCTTTGTTCGTTCGTCCTTATCTGGTTACCTGCACAAGATAAATAAGAAAATGCCGTTAAGGAGTCGGGGTAGCCCGACCAGAACCCTCCGACGTGAGATTAAGGTATCCGATGGAATGGGTAGTAAATGAGCCGTAATAACAACTGGTCCGATAAGAGGGTTTGATAAGAGAGTTTGAATATCTGAAAAATGACTTGTCTTCAACAATAAGGAATGCCCCCTATTTATACCTGATTTACCTGGTGAGGTGGCGGCTTCTCATTCTGGAACAGGTTGCGGCGGGCATTAAATGCGCTGTAGACTATCAGGAATGAGTGGACTGACCGCTGTCAGAGAGTTGGTGATTGCGTGTGGTGGTTTAGGCGGGCCTCGGGAAGCTTCTTGTCAGGCTTGGTGATCATTGACCGTTTGCTGAGGCCAAGTGGTCCGAGCGGAGTGGACTCTTGTTGCCGAGGCCGAAGGGATTGAAGGCCACGGGTCTCATTTGCTCCTTACTTTGGCTCAATTGTTTTATGTGTCTTCGGCGAGCTCGCACTAGCTCGGCTGCCTTGCTGAATCTGCTAACGGTTTCCATTGCGGGACCCGTAATTATGCCGAGGATGATTTCCACGGTTTCATCCTTTCAGTGGCCCCCTACTTTTTGGTCGTTTGCTGTCATAAGGCCAAGAAGTATTTTCCCTTGAACTCTTGGTGATGAAAAAACGATGTCGAGGTTGGTTTCAGAGGCTAGGCCGAGGGTCGAAGAAGGTAATGGGGTGTTTTGGGTATCCGTCCAATCACGATGGTTGTCTTTTCAGTCTGACGCGGCAACATTAAATACGGGTTTTTTGGCAGCTTTTTGAATTTCGTTTAGGCGGATTTTTGAATTTCGAAACTTTTTTATTACCGCTCTCTTTCCCAAATCCAAAAAATATCTAGGGAGGACGGTGTCGTTTCAGGTGTTTTTAAGAAAAGACACGCGGGTTGACTTGATGGGCAAGGGCGCTCCGACTAGATGCGACGTCGTTTCAGGGGGGATATAAAACCTTTTTTCCACTCTTTTATTTTTCACTTTTTCACTTTCTCACTGTTCCTTTGTCTCCTTTGGCGATTTCCAGCGATATTTCCGGCCATCCTTCCCGTGACTCATGTCGTCTGCATCCGTAGGTTTGTTCTCCTTTTTTTTCTCTTGTCTTTTTTCTGGTGGCTTTCTTTATCACCCGTTCCTTTTCTTTCTGGTACTTTGTTTTCTCTGTCCGGGGGGTCTTTTCTCATGTTTGTTAATTTTTGGCATCTTTCTGGTTTTTTCAGGCGTGTCTTTGCTTGTTTGTTGATTTCTCCGGCATTCTTTCAAGCTTCGTCCCTTGGTACGGTATTTCTTCCTTTCTTTTTTGGAGTATGTCTCGTAGATTTCCTTTTCCTATTTTTTCGTCTTCTTCTTCTAGTAGTTCCTCCATGGAGTTGATAGACTACTGGAATAGAGTCATTCGTATACCTCTGTCAATTAGGAGTCCTCTTCTTCCCCTCCCTAGTAACGTAGTCGAGGCTTCGGCCTTGGCCGAGGGTGTTTCTGGTGTGTCTCCTCGTGCCGTGGTATCCCTTCGTAGCGTGGACAGCCCTCGAGCCGAGGTTCCTTTCCAGATCTCGGCTAATCATGATGCCGAGGATCCTATTTTAGCCGAGTCTAGGGGGGATATACTAAGTGATGACGAGGTCGAGTCTATCCCTCGTGGCCCAACCTGGAGAGGTATTGAGGTGAGTGTTCATCGTGCTCGATCTCCTCCGTAGATTCTGATGACGGAGCCCGTTTCTTGAGTCAGTTTTTGGTAAGTCTCTGCGTTGAGGTCCTATGTATAGGCAGTGCCAGGGTAGGTGGGTAACGATTACTCCTCGGCAAGCGAGGTTTCTCCTTGCGAGCTTTGGGGTGAAGGTTAGCGTACATTGGAAGTTTGGTGACGAAGTTTTTTCTGCTCCAGATTATCCTCCTAGTACCCCGATGAGGGTATTCGCGAGCAGAGACCGTATTGCGTTAAGTCTGATCACTCAATTTTTCACCAGGGAGAGAGTTCTGCATTTACGTCAAATTGAGAGGAATCTGCACCGTCGGCAACTTGGGAGAATGACGAGCGGGCTGGAGGCTTCTGTGTCCGGGCGAGTTGGCAGTGAAGGCGAGAGGGCCCCTCGTTTCTTGAGGCCTTTTGAGAACGAGATAAGCTCGTACGACGTGGGGGAACTGTCTCGTGTCTATGGCTCCGACTTTTTCCAGGGTTCGGTCCCCAGTTCTGGTTTAGGTCTTCCAGAGCTGCGTAGTCTTCGCAGCCACGTGGGTTTTTATACGAGCCTTTTCGAGTCATTGGGGCTGCGTCTGCCCCCCGACCCCTTCATTTGCGAGTTTCTAACCCAGACGAGCTCCGTCCCCTTGGATCTGACTCCCAATCTAACCCAAGCGCTGGTCAGTTTCATAGTTTTCACCCAATCAAAGGGGTTCGAGCCCACCCTCTCTCTCTTCTGCTATTATTATAAGGTCAGCATTTTTATGAATCGATTTGTTTTGAGGCATGCATGCGGTTTCCCTTCTGCTAGTTTCGGCAATAAGGATTATAGTAGGTGGTCGGAGAAAGGTCCTCCTGGTGGAGTCAAGCAGTGGATGGAATTTTGAGGCTCCCGAGGGAAAACCCCATGGCCTTTTAAAGACTAAAAGCCTAAGCGCTGCCGACAAGGCTACGAAAAGTGCTATTGAGGCCCCTTTGTTCAACGCCGAAGGGGAGCAAGTTCACTCTTATAACTGGAAGGTCATAGTTGGAGACGAAGGTCTGCTGTCCAAGTTCAGGGTCTTTGCTGCCAGTGTTGAAGGGGGTGGAGAGGGCTTATTCGGATTTTGAATACGTGAGCCGAGATGGCTAGGCCCTGCATCGAGGATGGGTGTTTGACTCAAAATGTCCGGAGTGTAAGGGTATAGAGGGGTCTGGGTGCTCGACGCCAGGTTAATACTTTGTTTTTTCTGCCTTGCTTACTGTCTTGTAGTTATCTTGGTGTATTTGTCCTTTGGTTTCTGATGCGAGTTTTTTGATTTGCAGATATGGGTTTGACTCGTGATGCTATTATGGCCTGGAAGAAGGCCGAGGCGGAGCGGAAGGAAGCCGAGCTAAAGGCTTCTTATTCGCAGGATATGGCTCGCGAAAAACCCGAGTCCTTGCCTTTGGTGGGTGTGTTGGAGGATCCCTCCAAGGTGACCCCTTCTCCAACTACTTCGACCCCCAAGGTGAAGGGCAAACAACCCGTTTCTGATGCCCCAAAGCCCAAGAGACAAAGGTTGGGTTCGTCACATGGTCAGCCCCTGCCTACTTCGATTTCGGTCGAGCTTCCACTAGCCTCGACCCCTGACCCTACTCCGGCGGCCGAGGAAGCGAACGACAATGACTACATTCTTGGTCATATCTGCAAGTCGGTCAATTCCTTCCCTTATTCTTTCGCTGGCTATGGGCGAAGGTTGATGCGCAGAGTGTCCCTGCCGAGTATGTGGAGACGCTCGTCCCTATCAAGGAGTTTCAATTGAATGATCTTAGTGCCTTGGCCATTAGCGAGGTAGGTGGATTGTTTGTTGCTTTCCCCTTTTAATTTGGTTCGTTTTGCTCATTGTCTATTTTTTGTTCTTGCAGCTCGACATTTGTCTTGCAACTTATAATGCCAAGTTAGGCCAGGCTGCCGAGTCCATGTCAGGCCTAGAACGGGCGTTAGTGAGCGCGAAGGGGGAGATTTCATCTTCGGCCGAGAAGATAGCTTCCCTGTAAGGCGAACTGTCGCTCAAGAAGGACGAGCTCTCCAAACTGGGCATGGAGAAGACGGCCTGGCTGGCGAGGGAAAGGTGCTGAAGGGCAGAGCCGATGAGAGGGATCATCTGAAGGGGATGGTGGCTGATCTCGAGGCCAAGTTAGAGGGCCTTATTAGTGACAACGATCGTTTGCGAGCTGAGCTGGCCGCGAAGCCTGATAGGGACGAGGATTTGGAGAGGTACCGGGGCTCGCAAGCATATGAGGAGGAGGCCCTAAATTATATGGAGACCAGCCAGATCTAGACTTTCCGGGCGGCGGTTGCGATTGGTGTGCCTCTGCCGGAGGTGGTGAAGATGGTTGGTCTTGCTTCGTACGGTCCGGAATGCCGAGGGGTCTCCTCCCTGGTTCCCTTTGATGATAGCGAGCTCGGCGAGATTAAGGCCGCGGATGCTTCGGCCCAGGCTCCCGAATGGCTGCCCACCCCTGCCGAGGTGGGGAATCTATTTGCCCTGATGGATCACAAAAAGGTTTGGGTTAAGGAAAGTTATTGCCACTTCGTGGTGCCAAGGGCTGTTTCTCCTCTTCAAGTCGAGTACGTCGGGGATCGGCTTATGGTGGTGCTTGAAGGCCAGAAGACCAGCCGAGAGGAGCTGTCCAAGCATCAGTGGGAATCCGAGCAGGTGGCAGCTCGTGAAGAGGAAGCTCGCGAAGGGGAGGAGAGGGTAGAATCTGCTTTTGAACAATGATACAATGTTTACAATGATACAATGTTTTTTGTAATTAATTTTATGTGATGTGGTTTCAATGTAGGTATTTCCTGTATTTCTTGCTTTCGTTGTATTAACTTGGTATTTCCTTCTTTTGTGAGGATTTGAAGGCATTAGAGCCTGGCCTCTCCTCGACTAAGCGAGGAGGATTTAAAGACATTAGAGCCTGGCCTCTCCTTAACTAGGCGAGGAGGTTTTGTACAAAAAACTAAGTGGTTTTAGGTGCAGTGTTAAGGAGACATATATATTTTTTATCAAGATTTTTCTTTATAACAGAAATAGCAAATCACTGGTAATACATTTTCAAGTGGTTTGAGTGCCAGGGATTTTTTAGTGGGGTTCCGTCTGGCTTTGCGAGCCTGTAGGTTCCAGCCCGGATGGTGTCTGTGACCTGGAATGGTCCTTCCCAGTTGGGAGAGAGCTTGTTTCTTCCGGGCCTGTTTCCGGTCACCTCGATTTTCCTTAGCACTAGGTCGTCGACTGAAAATGTGCGGGGATTCATTCGTTTGTCATGATGAACCTTGGCGAGCTTTTTGTAGTTGATGGCTTTTAGCCTGGCCTCGAGCCTTCTTTCCTTAAGGTAATCGAGGTCCAACGCCCTTGACTCAATGTTTGCTTCCTTATTGAAGTGGAGGACTCTTGCTGTGGGTAGGGCCATTTCTACTGGGGCCATGACCTCGGTCCTATAGGTCATGGAGAAAGGTGTTTCTTCTGTTGAACCTCGGCGGGATGTTCTGATGGCCCATTAAACGGCGGGAAGCTCCTCGAGCCAAGCGTCTTTCTTCTCATCTAGCCTTCTTTTTAAGGCATAAAGAATTTGCTTATTTCCTGCCTCTGCTTGGCCATTTCCTTGAAGGTGTGCTACCAAGGACTTCCAATGGCGGATCCCCCTTTCCTCGCAGCTTGTCGTGAATCTGCTAGAGAATTGCGTGCCATGGTCCGACACGATTGCCTTTGGCATTCCATATCTGCACCAGATGTTGTCTCGAACAAAGTCGAAGGCCCTTTATTCGGTGATGCTCGCTAGGGGCCTGGCCTTGATCCATTTTGTGAAGTAGTCCACTGCAACTATCACAAACTTGTTTTTGCCCTTGGCCAGAGGGAATGACCCAATCAGATCAAGTCCCCACATGTCGAATGGCCATGCTGCTATTACAGGGGTTTGAGGTGTCGAAGGCAATCTTGGGATGTTTGCAAATTTTTGACATTTATCGCATTTTCGGGCATATACCTCGGCGTCTTTCCTCAATGTGGGCCAGTAGTATCCGTGAAAAATGATCCTGTCGGCCAACGTTCGAGCCCCCGGGTGGCTTCCACATACCCCCCCCCCGTGTACTTCGGTCAACAGTCCTTGTGTGAATTCTGGGCGAACACACCTTAGAAGAGGCTTTGTGAAAGATCGTCTGTACAGTACATCCCTGATCATGATGTATCTGGCCGATCTTCTTGCCATTGCCCATCCTTGCTCTTTGTCGCTGGGTAATACCCCTTGGTCAATGTATTTCTTGATGTCATCGATCCAACATTCCGTGGTCTGTTCAAGCACCATCATTTTTTTTTATCAATGGCCGGGGTATTGAGGATTTCGATCCAAATTTTTGGAGGGAGTTCGCCGAGCTCACTGGTGGCCATTTTGGAGAGGTGATCAGCCTTTATGTTCTCGGCCCTTCCTATTTGCTAAAGTTCCTAATATTCGAATCGGGTGAGGATGCTCAAGGCGAGTTCTTTGTATGTGGGAAGCTCTCGTAGAATATCTGGAAGGAGACCTGCCAACTAGAGACAACAAGAAATACAACTACATCCAATAGTTTGACTCCTTCAGAAAAGATCCAAAGGAGACGCTTCGTCAAGCCTACGACAGATTCTGTGAGGTAGTAAATAGTTGTTATTCCTTAGGTAAAGAATATAGCGTTAAAGAAATAAACATCAGATTTTTAGCATCTTTAGGAAATCTGTGGCACGTTAAGACCACAGTCATTAAAGAGTCCAAAGATTTAAACTCCATACATCTTCGGAGTTTATATGCGAGTTTAACTGTCTACGAGCAAGAACTTGTTCAAGCTCAAGAACAGGACAAAAACTTTAAACTTCCTTCTTTTTTTGCTATATCTCAAGAATCTTCTGCCCAAGAAAATAAACCATCCACTTCCTCTTCTTCAAATGACAATGAAATCCTTTTTGACGAACAATTTGCTATGTTTATTAAGAAATTTAAAAAAAATTCAAAGTTTAATAAGAAGAAGGATGCAAACTAGCAGACTTTCAGAAAGACTGTTGAAAGCTCACAATATAATAAGCTAGTTTGCTTCGATTACAGGAAGCCTGGTCACTTTGCTTCTAAATGTCCTAAGCCCAAATATGAAGCTTATAAAAGACGACCCTCTAAATCTTTTTCAAAACACAGAGGTATGTTGGTTGAGGATTTAGAAGAAAACCAAGTGTCCACCTGGTTTGAAACTGATTCTGATGAGGATGAGAGTGATGACTCACCTGAGCAGGCACATATCTGTCTTGTAGCCCTAGAGTCACCTCCTACCTATGATTCAGAAAGTGAAGTTAAATATACTCCTTTTCAAGCTAATATAGATCAATTTATTAATGAGCCCTCTAAAGAAGAAATCCTCAAGGATGCTCAAAATATGCTAGAGGAATTCAATGAATTTAGAAGGGCTTATGTAAAGCTAGCTAAAAGCCACGAGAAACTAAAAACTGAGAAATCCTCGCTGGAAACCGAGCTAAAAACTCTCAATGGAGTCCAACATGAGAGTACCAAGTAAAAAGAAGAGAATAAGTTTCTCAATGAAAAAGTTGCCTGCCTCATTGGTCATGCCAAAGAGTTATCCACTGAAAAGGAAGAATTGCAAAAAACCGTTGACTCATGGAATAACTCAAAAGCAGTTTTTGATCAAATACTTGGAGAACAGAAGCCCACTGCAGACAAAACTGGGCTTGGTTTCTCTAAGAACATTTCTGGCACAACCTCTGAGCAGAAAACAGAAGACTTGTCTGTGCAAGCTGAAGATGACCCTGTTTTTCATCAGCAGTTTGACAACAAGTGTAGACAAGGAATTGGTTACACTGGTATTTATTATAAATATCCTAAAACACATACCGCTAAGACCAGAAATGCAAGAATGTTTGTTAGCGAAAAATCTGCTAAAAGTTGTGGAGAACCATAAAGGCCTTCCACCAGCAATTCTGCTAAAGCAAAGGTTGTTGCTTCTAGGTCTACAAAGAGTCTTCTCAAACCTATTAGATTTATCAAAAGCACTTCTGATGGCGCTTCTACTTCAAAGTTTGTTGACACAAAACTTAAAGGAAAATATATGAGGTGTCTAAGTCTACTGTCCATAAACCTGCTGCTAAAGCAAGAACAGTTGGGTACAGACTCAAGAAGCCTCATACAGAAGCCTCTAAGCCTACTGCCAACAAGTCTGCTGAGTCTAAAACTGCTGCTAAAAGAAAGTATACTCAAAATTTTACAGAAAATCAGCTTTCTCAACATAACATTTGTAATTTTCATCGCTGTACTTTTTGCAAATGTTTAGGCCATTTGGATCATGAATGCCTTTTGAAATCCATCATAAAGCCTATTGGCAAAAGTCAGGCAAGTATGGGTTCCTAAAATCTACTAATCCCTTGGACCCAAAAGAAAAATAAAGGGGACCATGATATGTTCATTTCTTAAACTACAAGTTTGCTTCATGGCTACTGATCCTTCAGAAAAGAAAGACTTATGATATCTGGACAGTGGTTGCTCTAGACACATGACCGGGAACTCAAGTCTTCTTTCAAACATTACTGAAGCAGAAGGCCCCCCAGTTATTTTTGGCGATAATGCAAAAGGAAGCACAGTTGGGTACGGATCCATCATTCGAGGAAACTTGTCTATTGGAAAAGTATCTCTTATAGAAGGACTGAAGCACAACCTGCTTAGCATCTCTCAATTCTGCGACAAAGGCCATGTGTGCCAATTTTTCTCAAACAGATGTGACATCAAGGATCCAGTATCATGCTTAATTCTGGTAACCGGACATAGACAAGGAAATGTCTATGTAACTGATTTGAATGCCTATGGAAAGGTTGCTAATCTATGTCTAGTAGCAAACTCTGCTCATGACAAAACCTAGCTGTGGCACAAACGTCTCAGCCATCTCAACTTCAAATACTTATCAAAGTTCTCCAAAGAAGGACTGGTGAAAGGAATGCCAAAAGTTTCTGCTGATCATGATCATATATGCAAGGCGTGTCAGCTAGGAAAGCTCTCAAAAGCTTCTTTTAAGAGCAAACCAGGACTCGCAACAACAAGACCTCTGTAACTTCTTCACATGGATCTCTTCGGGCCTGTGACTACCATCAGTTATGGTGGTCACAGATACACTCTAGTCGTGGTAGATGATTATACAAGATATACATGGACGGAGATGATGTCTTCTAAAGATCACACGTACGACATTCTCACAGCCCTGTTCAGAAGACTACGGACACAAAAGCTAGATGAAATCAGTGATGTTCGATCAGACAATAGAACTGAATTCACCAACAATGGAGTAGAAAAATACTATGATGATCACGGGATCGGTCACAACTTCTCTGCTGTGGAACCCCACAGCAAAACGGTGTAGCAGAGAGGAAAAACAGAACGCTTATCGAAGCTGCTAAGACCATGCTTGCTGAAGCAAAGCTCCCCAAGCACTTCTGGGCAGAAGCCGTCAATACAGCCTGTTTCACTTAAAACAGATCTCTGATCAACAAATTTCACGGTAAAACACCTTATGAACTTTGGAGAGGTAAAGCCCCAAATATTGGATTTTTCAAAATCTTCGGCTGCAAATGCTTCGAAGTCTATAATGGTAATGACTACAAAAGTAAATTTGATAATAAAGCAGACGAAGGTATATTTCTGGGCTACACCTTATATTCCAAAGCTTATAGGGTTTTCAATAAAAGATCTTTAAAAATTGTTGAATTTATACATGTATCATTTGATGAATTTGATTCATTAGAGCCACACGTGGCTCCAAATGTTGCTGATGACTTTGTTAATGTTGAGACAGGGGCATCCCAATCTTCAACGTCTCATATGCCAAATCCACCTCCAGCAACTCATTCAACTATTTCTGACCATCATTTCTCAAATGACTCACCAGAAGACCTCAACTCTGCTCATGAAAACACCAATCTAGAGCCCATTTACTCTGAACCTCTAAATCCTATCCCTCAACTCACGTACGAAACCAGTTCTGAACAACACGCTCATCAAGAATCATCTGAATTTCCTCATAGTCCACCTCCTGAGCCTCTTCATGAAGAACTAGTAGCGAATCATATCCCTGCTGTTACAAGAATATGTAAAGATCACCCAATTTCCCAGATCATTGGTGACATCCATGTATGAATACGGACTAGAAGATCCTTCAGAAATGAATGCATGTTCTGTGCGGCATTTGTTTCCGAAGATGAACCTAAAAATATTGATGAAGCCTTACAAGATCCAAGTTGGCTAGAGCTATGCAAGAGGAACTTCAATAATTTGAAAGATATCAAGTATGGAAACTAGTCCCAAGACCAGCTGATCACACCATCATTGGCACAAAGTGGGTGTTTAGAAATAAGAAGGATGAAGGTGTTATCACACATGATTGGGCAATCTGCTACCTTGATGTCATAGTCCACCAACTGTTGTTTGATCCAAAGCAGTTGACTGGGAAAATTTTGAAAATTAGCTTGAAATTTTCTAAATTTTTAAAGAAAATTTCAAGCTAACTTTCAAAAATTTCCCAAAAAACAAGGGCAAAAATAAGGCCAACCCCACCCCCAAACTTAGAACCGAACATTGCCCATAATGTTCATGATCATAAAAATGCATATAAAGGGGGGAAGAGAGAGAATAGAAAACTCCCTCAAAGTCGGTTCACTTAAAGTCCAAGCCATGAATACTTGACTCCATGAATATCCGCGAGTCACCCCCAAACTTCAATAATTACTCAACCCCTACATCAAATCAAAGCTCAAAAGAAATGTATGAGAGCAATTATATTGTAAATAAAATTAAAATAAAAAGAAAATATTTTTGGTGAGGGGACTTTATGTACACCTCCCTACAAACCCACAAACTCAGGAGAGCTTCGAAAAACGACTCAAAATACAAGACATATGAATACAAAAGAAATAAAAGAAACCAATTTTTCGCCTACGGAGGCACCGGTTCATTTAGAAACGCGCACATGGCATTCCCATAAAATCCATGACCATGGAAGTGTTTTAATTGAAGTCCTTTAAGCTTAAACACCTCTTTAGTTGCCGACTCCTGAAAAATATGTCATTTGAACATGTCGGCAATAGGAAATATGACACCCAACTCACTTAAGTGTATGAATTCTTCTTGATGCTTGAGAGACGGGTGGAAATAAGAAATTTGAGCCTCAATGCTCGGTGGAGTGAAATGAGGGAACGGTTCCTTGAAGGTTTCATTTGTGCCAAAAGAATCATCCTCTTCAAAAATGCTTGGTCGCTCTATCTCATTACTAACACACTCTTCAAGGGTGGTAGAACTTGACATAGGGTAGGGAGCATGATTGATCACTTTACACTCACAAGCTTCAATACTTTGATCTTCCACCACGACATGGATATAAGATTGAGGCGTTTCCAAGTGAAGTTGTCCCAAGATACTTGAAATTCCACTCTCATTAGTGAAAGAGAGATCATTACAAAGCTCCATTTCCATTTGGTTTTCCTCGTCATTGAGTTGAAGGTCTTCTTGAGGCGATTCATCAAGGGCAATACCGAATTCCCGCATTGTAGCTTCCCAATTGTGAAGAGGGACTCAGAGCTTAATGGCTTCTATCAACAAGGCTACTTGAGCCTTTAGACTTTGAATTAATTCCTCTTCCGTGAGCGAGTGTCTCTCAACTTCCCAAGGGTAATTGTTGCTCACAGAATTCGGATCAAAGGGGTGATGATGGGGGTCTTCATGATAATAGTGAGAGGAGGAGACATAAGAATTCGACTCCATCCCAAATGCACACAGATCTGGAAAATGATTTCTATAACAATTCTTGCAAATTAAGCTAGGATGGGTCGGAGTATAATTCATAGCCTCAGTTGACGTCATCTCATTCTCATAAATTGCTGGCATTCCATTCCATGCCCCTTGATCAAAGTCCCAATTGACATTGTTCCATGCCATCGCTTCAAGTTAGCTACAAGAACACTCACTAAACAAATAAGATCAAATGCAAAAGAACTATTAAAAAAAAACTACTCTAAAAGAAAGCAAAAAACTAACTACAACTAAAATTAAAGCAAATAGAGAAAAAAGAAATAAAATGCTTAAATTAAAATCAGGCAAGCTTGATATTAATATCAAGATAAATTCTAGAAAACTATCCCTGGTAACAGCGCCAAAAACTTGATGTGCATGAACGCAACACGGGCAAGATTACCTGGTCGTATCAAGTAATAAAGTTCGTAAGTACGAGTTGATCCCATGAGGATAGAGCTAGAAATAAATCATAAGTACTAAAATTGGGCACACATAATTTTATCTAAGCTAACGGAAATTAGATTTAAAATAAAACTAAAATAAACAAAATAAAAGCAAGAAAGTAAACTAAATTAATGCGACAATGAAACGGCGGCAACATCAAATCAAGGTAAAAAGTAGGATTGTGATATTTCTAGTCTAGCCAATGTTTAATTTAACTCTCTATATTTTTCTTAACTCAAATTTTTGGTAGTCGGGTGCACACTAATATTTGTTACGGGCTTTCGCTACGTATAGCAAACCTAGCTATCACTCATCCTTGCTACGGGCTCATATCATTGCAACACATAACATAGGGGAGAAAATAGCTGCGTGGTAGATCAAGCACCCAATGACTATCTACGGCCTTCGACAATCGGTGTGATTTAGAGACGTAAACAATTATCACGATTTTCGAAATAATAGGAAAGGGCTTTCTCTCCGTATCCTATCATTCTAGTGTTTGTTTAATGATTCATGACTTCATTAAAAACATTAAGCACACAATGATAATGACCAAAAATATATGAGTAATATTTCATACAGAGAAAAATTAAATTAAAACATCACATTCAACATAGATAATAATCACAATCCAACAATATATTTAGCTCATCATCAAGATATCAAGATAAACGTAAAGTTTCTCCAAAATTACAACACTAAAATAAATAAAGAAGTGGAAGAATTAAACCAATTAAAGTTGCAATCTTTGGTTGAATTTACTTAATCTTGCTCCCTTGATCCTTGATTTGATGCTCTAAGCCTTCAAAATGGAAGCATTTTTACTTTGAGTGGAGAGGTGGAGAAGTGGATAAATGGAATTGGGAAGAGTTTTAGGGCTGCTGCCCTAAAACTGGTGGCTGTTTCCTTCAAATGGCCGGGTGGAAAGGAATAAAATGAAAGGCAAAGGAGGCAGGGGGCAGCCAGGGGCAAAATGGGAAGAGCAAGGGAGATTTGGGGGCAATTTGGGGAAGAAAAATGGGGGCTGGGTCAAGGCTGGGACTTGGGGCTCCAAGGGAAGGGACCGCGGGTTACCCAAAGGGAAACGGGGAGGGGCTGTGAGGTGAAGTGGGCTGGAAGGGTGGCAGGTGGGTCAGTTGGAGCAGGCAGAACGCGGGCAGGATCCGATCCGACAGCAGGGACACATGGATCGTGCTAGTGGAGGCGGTGACGTGGCCGGCTGGACAGGCGACAGCGCATTTGGCAGGGTTTCAAGAATGGGCGCCGGCCTCCCCTGTATTTTAGAGATTTACTCCAATGCCCCTTCCTTCTAGAATGCGGCTGCCGAAGACCCTCTGCTCCCAGGCTTTGCAACTAAGTCCTCCGTTAGCACTGTTAGCTTCAGTTAGCTTTAATTTGCCTTGAAACTCTTAACGAGCCTAACGGAAAGTATCAAAACTTAACATTGAAGCCCGTAATTGCCTCGATTTGTATATATTGAGCCATAAAACCTCGAATATTTTTTAGATACCTACATGAAGCACAAAATACATAAAAATAGTATCTCAAATGCAATTAATTATTAACTAAAGCTCAAACTAATCAATAAAATTCCGAAAAATAATGAAAATTAAAGGAAAATAACAAGCTTATCACAAAGCATATCGATGTTCGATATCACTTCCTCAGGGATAATGTAAAAAAGAGAAATGTAAGCGTGAAGTACATTTCAACAGAACATCAGCTAGCCAACATCTTCACAAAGGCTCTTGAAGCCGACATGTTTGCTTATCTAAGGGGAGATCTTGGTATGCTTGATCCAACTGCTTAATATTACCCAATTTTAATTCCCTTTAGCTGACATATTGAGCAGAATTGATATTATGACTAAGCTGACTTGTCCCTAAGAAGCGAAAACAACAGTACTGATGATTACTTAAAAGGACGGAGGTAAGTTATTAACTTTTATCATAGAAAATTGTGAGGGACTGATTTTAAAATTGGTTGAGATATTCTTTAAAAAGTTACTTTTTGACTGCCCTAGATGACAGTCATCAAGTTACTTTAAGTGACAGACGTATGATTTTAAGTCACTTCATCTCTTACGCCGTCTGACACAACACGCTTTTCATTTCTAAACTACTCAACCGCCAATTTGAAAAATAACTTTTCCAAAAAGGGTTTCAACTCTAAGAACTGTCTCTCTCTCTTTAAACCCTTCTCGCTTTTTACTCGCTTCGTCTCTGCAAATCTGTGAAGAAATTTCTGATTTCATCAACATTTACCTGCATCTACTCCAATGGTAAGACATATTTAACCCTGAATCATTCAATATTGTCAAAACTTTATACATTGGTCCGATACCTCGATTTAGGGCTTTCATGTACATGAAATTTTGCCATGCTTAACTATCGCAAGCATATCTATGCTAACTGTCTATTATTTGCACTTTCTATAAAATATTCGCTCCTTAATAGACTAATGAAATTCATCAATTACAAAGCTGAAATATCATATCTTTCTCAAGATTGAAAATTTCATATGCATTACCAGACTTAGCCCTAATTTCTCTCTCATATTCTTTTTAGGCTAAGACATCTGCAACTGGTACTTCATCTCCTCAAGCTCCGGCTTCTGAAATTGAAATTCCTAAATTGCCAGACTCCATGTACCATCCTGGCATGTGCATTGATGCACCCACTGTTCGCGCATATGTTGTCTGTGTGAAAATTGTTGATGACCTAAACCAGTCAGGACTTCTTCCGCTACTAATGCTAGAAGATACTGATTACAGCAACCTATTGGCAGAAGAATTCTATCAGCGAATGACTATTGATAGTTATCGGGGATCCATCTCAGGCACTATACGAAAGGTGCACTTCTCCCTCACTGTCGATTGCATCGCCAAGGTAATTGGTGTGGAATTCGATGGCCCAACAAAGCTCTCTACCACAGAAAAGGCCACTGCATGGTCGTATATGCGTGGAGAAGAAACTCCCAAAGAACCTCAGGGAAAAATGAAGCAGACTCTATTCAATGATGATGTATACTGCATTAGTCATCTCATTGATAAAAGCCTGCTGTTCAAAAACGGCACATACGACATCATGACTGCCGAACAGTTGGAGTACACCGCAGCCGTCCTTCTCAACATTCGTTTCAATTGGGCCTCCATCATATTCAATATACTATGTGCTGCTATAGATGATGTCAAGGCCTACCCATCAATGAGAAGACCCTTTGTGCAGCTTATCAATATGCTACTGCGCAGCAACTACTCCATCCTCAACCGACTTGTTCCTTTTGAACTTAAGAAGGTGAATAAGGTTGTTCAATTCACCAACACTTTTCTCTCCTCAACCAACAAACTAAGAAATGAAAAGCTTGAGAAACAAGGTCTACCTACTCAGCCCTTGTACGTTGCTGTTAGAGCTGTAAAAAATGAGCCCAGCCCACAGGCCCGGTCCAACCCACTCGAATTTCATGGGCCCGGGCTTCAGTTTTGGCGGCCCAAAAAAAAACCGGCCCGAAATGCCCACGGGTCACAATCAGCCCAAATCTTAGAAGTCCGAAATACCCGGCCCGACCCGGCCCAAAACTGATAAGTCAAAAGAAAAAATTTTTAATTAAAATTTAAAATTTAAAAAAGCAAAAGTTGTAACTCAGTAACTGTAAGGCTGTAATGTAAGTATGTAATTTCTAAAGTTGTAAGTATTAGTGTAAGGCTGCCTACTTGCCTAGTGTAGAGTAGTAGACTAGTAGTCTAGTAGTGGGCCTAGTGGCTACTGGCTAGTGCCCTGTCCCTAATTCCCTGTGCCGTGCGTAGTGATGCATGTGGCTGTGACTGTGAGGCTGTTGTGGGTCAGTGGGTGTGAGCTCTCTGTCTCTCTAAATTCTAATCTCTATAACCCACTTTCATAAGTTTCATATTTATTACAATTTACAAGACATAGTTTACAACAATAAACAATTACATCTTTTCCTTTTCCAAAACCAAAAGCAGTCGGCACGGGCCTCATGGCAACAGGCAGCCAAACTGTCAAACGAACTCAAACCCCAATTGCCAAATCCGAACTCAAACCTCAGTGTCAGACTTTCACTCTCTCTTGAATTTTGTGAATAAAAAAAGATATTATTTTTTTGGCCCATAGGCCCGAAGTGCATATGGGCTGGGCTTGTGTTTTACGAGGCCCGTTGCTGTTCAGGCCCGGCCCAGCCTGTTTGACAGCTCTAGCTGCTGTACGTCCACCTCTGCTGGTAATCCTTAAGATTAACCCACAAACTCTACACGATGCCTTCATTGCCAAGCAGCTTGATAAAAAGCAGAAGAAAGATGCTACCAAAGAAGGCTGTTCAAGAAAATTTGTTGTTGAGGAGGAGCCTCCAACCAAGAACCAGAAGAAATCAATAACACCTGCTATTGAAACCTCTACTATTCCACCCATCAGAAAATCCAAAAGACAACAATCTGCTGTTGACGAGGAACCTCTAGCTAAATGGCAGAAGCAATCTTCAACATCTGATGTTGCTTCTGTTGCTGTTCCTCCAAAGAACAAAAAGCGTTCTGCTCCTACTCCTGCACCAATCCCAGAAGAGACCACCACTGAACCTGAGATCGCTGCTCTCTGCCCTAGAATACGAAAGCACAAACGTTCTCAACCCTCTGAACCCTTCGTGCCATTTGATGCCCCTTCCTTTTCCCCTGGATCTTCACAATCTCCATCTCTTTATTCTTCAACAGTCCCTGCTGCTGTTGGGGAGGAGTTTACTGAACCATCATGTTTCATTCCCTCAACAACCCTTGCTATTGTTGAGGAGGAGCCTTCTTCTTCCCCTCCAAAGATGAAGAAGCGAAGACTTCAAAAGAAATCTAAGGCTGCAAGCCCACCTTCACCTCCTCCACCCTCTCCAGCCAATCTCTCTTTTCCACCCGCCTCATCCGAGCCCACTCCATCCGACATTCTCGACTCTTCACTAGCCATCGTTCATTCTCTTTCTCACTCTCTTTCTTCTTCCACATCCTACCATATCCTCGATGTCTTCTTTATCCCCTCTCTTGACCCTCAAATATCCTCGCTTCTCTATCACACAGCCTTTCTTCCAGAACTCTACCCTCCTTTCACCTAATATCTTAAACCCATCTACATTTCCGTCGACCTCCACCACATCCTTTTCCCTTCCATCTCCTCTGCCACATATACTTTTATCTTTGAACTTACCTCTATTTCTGACCTACTTCACCCTTCCCCTCTTAACTTTATTCTTCTCCCGGAATCTCCCTTTCCCCCTTCCTTTTCCTCGACTATTCTTCTCCTCTTCTCACTCCGCCTGTCAGTGACTCAGACACTGATATGGAACTTGACCCTAAGCTTTCTACTCCTTCTCCACACACTCATTCTTCTACCTCAAACTCTCCATCTTCCAACCCTTCTGATGACTGCATCCTTGTCAACCTTAACCCACATTTCATTCCCCCCATCTCTGCTGACCCGGCTATACTTGACCTCCTATGCGCCAATCACGCCCAACTTGAGCGTCTCAATGGTACATTCTCTTCCATGGCTCAGCAGATTGAGATCATGAACTACGGCTTAAACGCCACACATGTTATTGTCTTTGACCTCGAAAAAATCATTGAGCAGCTTGTGAATGATACTGCTCAGGCCTTTACCACTCACCGATTCCTAGTTCAAGATCAGTAGGAGTCCTTGATGGGTATGCTCCACTCCCAGCAAATTAGTATTCGTCAACTCTTCGACGAGCTCCGTACTTCTCTGGCTCGTGTTATCATTGCTGAGCGTGTCATCCTCGACTTTACTATTGTTCGTCATGTTGAACGCGCCAACCAGAGGACTGCTGCCGCTGATCAATGAAGGGTTGCTGCCATCAGGGAGGAGAGAGCTATTCATCTCTTGAATCAAGCACTGATAGAAGAACAGAACAGGTTTAGAGAATGCCTCAATAACCGCATCAGAATTTGGGTTGGTGACTACTTAGAACGACGACTGTTGGAATATGCTTCTTGATAATTTAGTTATCACCTTGCATATTCTATATATGTTGATTTGCTTGCCCCCATTACAAGTGAGTCATCACGAGTGGCTAAAAGGTCTGCGTACCGGTTAGCGTGGCAACTCGTGTGACATCACATAGGTCTTAGATTAGGTGCAACCTGATCAAGTCCTACCTTTCTACATGATGATCAAACAAACCAGTACTTCAGACGCACTCAGCACCGGAAGACTTACAGTTATGTCAAAAGCCTTCAGTGATAAAGATCAGAACATCTTGAAGACTCACCACCGGCAGACATGCTACAAGTTAAACTGTTCGCACCAGCAGACATCAGTTCTCCTGAATCGGAAGACTTGTTTCCACTGGCTCGAAGCATTCCATCGGCAAACTTAAAATCTGCACGTGCTACAGAGAAAAGTCTAGAAGTAGCTCAAATCAAGACAAATATGTTCAAGCCTCAGAAAGCCTGACATACTTAAGACTACAAGACTATCTCTCACTCAAGTAGTCTGATAAAGTCAAAAAGCAATTACTTTATTGAACAGACCACCTGACAGTGCAATAGACATCAGACCTACTTTTCAGAGACTTATCAACACAGTCTGACAGACAACAAGTTCCAAGATCTACAGGACTAAATCTTTGCCCCAAATAGTCAAAGATCTTATGGACAAAGATCTCTATCCGATAGACTTCAACCACTACATCTCTAAACGGATAGAAACTTCAAATCTTCATCTCTCAACGATCACATTGACTCCCGTCTATATAAATCCTCTCTCTTACCCAAAGAAAATAAGAACTCACCCCGATGAGATAACAGATGATGAGCAACGAGTAACTTAACTTACTCAAGAGCTTCAAAGAAAAGAGATCAACAATGAGATCGTCTTCACCAAAGTATCTCTGATCTCAACACAAATTGCAAACTCATCCAGATCTTAGCAAAACACTTTCAGTGGATTGCTAGGAAGAAAAGCTTGGAAAAGATAAGAGATTGATCAGAAACTTCAATAGACAGAGATCAAGATCTGAAGATTGATGTTAGATAATGTCTGAAGAAAATGAAGAGATGTCTGTAGATATTGCATTCATATCTTCAGATTTGTATTCCAATACAAATGCTGTTGATTGTGCAATAATCATTCATCATGGAGGGTCGAGTACTTTGCACTCAATCGTTCAGATAATTTTTATCTGAACGACCTTGAAAATCCTCTTCTCATAACACTTTCTCGTTCTGGTCTCCTATTTCCCTTTGCTGCTTAAAGATTCATGAATGAATAATTAAGTAAGGATTGAGGCTTGGGAGGACAAAGCTAGAAACTGTACATAGATTATTTAGACTGATGTAATATGTAATTTATCTTTGAATAAATTCATATGTTCTTACAATTACTTTATTTCTCAGTCCTTATATATCTATGAGCCTTTTATAAACTAATTTATCTTTAGAAAAGCTATCCTCTAATTGATTTCCTTAATCTACATTTGAAAGAAGTATTAAGTGTGCTGTTGTTCTGAACATATATTCGTGTACAGCCACTTAAGACTTCTCCAAATCAAAGCCTCTTTACTTTCCGCTGATCATGTATAACTTTTCTGCTCTAACTTTTTATGGTTCAAACCTCTTTTGAAAACCTCTGCTGTTAAACAGTAACAGCTTGTTTAACTTACAGATGTAATATCTTTACTTCAGATTATGATATGCTCCATATGTCTCATTCTCTCATCATGTCCAACTTAAACCTTGAGTTTAAATCTTTAACTATTTAATTCCTGATCCTTGATAAGATTTAAACTCTGCTTAACTTTGTACTTGATCCATTCAATTTACTTTGTAAGTACTTAGTCTAGCTATCTCTCTACTAAAGACTTCTGCTCTGAAAGGCATGTCTGTTCTTCTTAAAATATAATTTTTTTAAAAAGGCATGCTCCTACCTCAGTGCATGATTCAAAGTCTACTGGTAGCTGAGATGATGACATCAACCAAATAGGAGGAGATTGTTGACCCTCACAGGTTCTAGATTTGATTGAAGTCATCTTCCGATTCTATTAAACAGTGGCTAACGGGTCTGCGTACCGGTTAGTGTGACAAATGTTTTAGAATCAAGGGTGTAATAGAACAGTTCAATGTTAGTTTCTCCAAAGCGCAGACCAGCAGGCTTGAAAGTCTGCTCAAGATCAGAAGCGAAGCTCAACTAATTATGAGGAATTAGGTCGCATATTAATTAACTAAGATATTAAATTATCTAGTCGTAAATATTCAAATTAATCTAATCAGTTTTCCATTTCAAAAAGGTCAACTATCTGGCTTCAGATAGACAAGACGGACAGATGTCTATCATGTATAGTGATATATGAAAGCTGAAGATATTACCATTTTTAGCTAAGAAGACTTTCGAGCTGTCACGCCTGCAAGACTACAAACTTACTATGTTTGGAAATGTGTTATACATCTCTATCTAAACAATGTGAGATACATCTCTTCTATTGGTTATAATATAAAAAAATGATAATAATAGTAGTCTTTTATATATCTAAAGAGTTTTGAAACAAACGTCTCTTTCTAAACAATGTATGATACATTTCTTCTATTGATAATAACATAAAAATTCTTTTATCTAAAGACTTTTATAACCAATATCCATTTCTAAATAATGTGGGATACATATCTTTGTAACCAATGTGAGATACACTATCTAAAAACATTTTAAATAATTATCACTTTCCTAACCAATGTGAAATACATCTTTTCTATTGGTTATAAGTCTTTTATAAAAAGACTTTTAATACATACATCACTCTCTAATCAATGTGGAATACTTCTCATCTTTTGGTAATAATAGTATAAGTTTTTTATCTAAAAAAAAATCTGAAACCTACATCTCTTTCTATATAATGAGATACATCACTTATCTTCTTTTCTATTGATGATAAACGTAGAAGTCTATTTATCTAAATACTTTTAAAATCAAAAACACTTTTTAACCAATATAAGATGTATCTCTTTTATTGGTAATAATAGTAATTTAAAACCAACATCAATTTATAACAAATGTATGACGATATATCTCTTCTACTGCTAATAATAATAAAAATCTTTTATCTAATCTAAAATAATTTAAAATCAACATTATTTTCTAATCAATATGAGGTATACATCTTCTATTGGTAATAATGATAGTAGTCTTTTATAAAAAAAAAACTTTGAAAACCAACACCACTTTCTAACAAATGTATGATATATATCTCTTCTATTGGTAATTAATAGTATAATTTCAAAACTAAAATCAATTTCTAACCAATGTGGGATACATCTCTTCTATTGGTAATAATAGTTGAATATTTCATAATCAATGTGAGATACATCTCTTGTAAGAGTGAAAGTGTTGATCCTCACAGGTTCTAGATTTGGTTGAAATCATCTTCCGATTCTATTAAACAGTGGCTAACAGGTCTGCGTACCAGTTAGTGTAGCAACTGTTTTAGAATCAAGGGTGTAATAGAACAGTTCAATGTTAGATTCTCCAAGGCGCAGACCAGCAGGCTTCAACAACAGATTTGAAAGTAAGGCTCACCAGCAGACTTCTGCTCAAGATCAGAAGCGAAGCTCAGCTAATTATGAAGAATTAGGTCACATATTAATTGACAAAGATATTAAATTATCTAGTCATAATCATAAATATTCAAATTAATCTCATCAGTTTTCCCTCTCAAAAAGGTCAACTATCTGGCTTTAGATAGACAAGACGGACATATGTCTATCCTCCACAGTGATATATGAAAACTGAAGATACTACCATTTTTAGCTAAGAAGACTTTCGAGTTGTCACGCCTGCAAGACTGCAAACATACTCTGTTTGGAAATGACTGTCTCTACATCACTGCAACTCTAATAGCTGATGATGCAGTCATTTTGTAAAGCGCCGAATGCATTTAATGTATTTTAACGTTGGACACAATCTATCAACTCTTAGTCCAACGGTCCTAAAGATCTCCCCCAATATATATTCAAGTTTTGAAGATCTAAAGAACAACTCTTTTTAACACTCAAAAACTTCAAGCTTCATACTCCAAACTAGAGAGACAAAAAGGATAAGAGCTAACACTTCAACAAACTTCCCGAAGCTGCAGATCTGATAATTCTTACTTGCTTTCAGCTTCTTCCTGTTTGTTAATTAACTGTTCTTTTACTTTAGCACTTGAGAATTGTTTCTCTCATCCTTAAACACTTGGTTGAAAAACAATTTTTATAACACGATTCATTTGAGATCTATATTTCTCACCTAATGGATAAACAAAGTGCACCTTTCAAAATCCAAAGCTAACCACTTTGGTAGTGGACGTAATACTTTTCATAGTACAAACTACTTCTAAATCACTGTGTATCATCTGGATTGCTTCTTATTATCTTACAACTACTACTGCTATTTCATTCTTTGTCTGCAGCCTCGTATACCAGTTTCGATCTGTTTTATTCTCTTAACTATCCGCTGCCCCAACTTTTAATCTTAAAAAGAGGAATTAACCTTTTCTAGAAGGGAAGAAAATAATTTTAAAGAGAGATAATAAACATTGTATAGGCTACTCAACCCCCCCCCCCTCTAGCCTATACCGAGCCTATTCGGAACCAACAATTAGTATCAAAGCTTAATTCTTTGAAAACTTGTTTTTCCAAGATTAACCTCTTGAGAATAGATCATATGGCTCACTATATGATGCCTACCTCGAGTACAAGTCACGTCCCAATATTAGAAGAAGGTATGTCAAATATGGAATGGTATATCAAGACTCCAGAGAATTGGAGTCCAGATCTCCTGTACCACTTGTGTGTACCACTGGTGTACCACTTTTCATCTCGATCATTGGTTAAGATGCAATAGTTGGGATGCAAGAATGTTATTATTAAAGCATTTCAAACTACTTGGCAACATCAACTGTGTTATTCATTTCTACGTGTGGAGAATACATAGATATTGATGACAAAAGAAAAGAGAGGAAATAGTGATTACAAATGAAGGAGGAGGACCCTTCTTATTCACAATGCTGAAGGAGAGGAGTAAATGCCGGCCGGATTCTGACCTACAATAGTAGGAGTACAACTAGTGTTCACAAACACCACCAACGGACTCCTCACGTAGTGGAAGCCATCAGACCACACAATCTCCCCAAAATCATATCTCCCTTGAGATTCCTTCTGCGGTTTCAGGGTGACATAGTACGATATTTCTTCTCTGAAATATGAGAAAAACAAGACTCTTGGCCAAACAACAACCTCCACCCCCTGCGGACTCACAATGCTTGCATAATAGATGGCTGTTCTCTTCTGACCCACGTTCCTAACTGTCCTTTTGGTTGTCACCGTGGACTCCAGATTTGAAACTGTGATGGAGGGATAGTTGAGGTCTGCATTGGTCTTGTGTCCTTCTGATCTGGGAGGGCAGCTTGCAGGGGAGACACTGATGATGTTCTCGATTTGGGCTTTAGTGTAGCCACTGTTGCAAAGAAAGAGAATGTAGTCACTGGTCTTCATGTCGTAAACTAGTCCTGGATCCATTGCTTTCAAGGGATTTATGTGGCCAGCACCGACATCAAAGGGACCAGATACCTCCATTGAACCTCCAGCCAAAATGGTGTCATGGGTTGTGTCTTTGTTGTAGGCTGTAACACATATAACAAAAGAAAGTGCAGACGTCAAGTGAAGACTGCCAGTTCCAGCCATTGTCACGAGGGTACTTGAATCTATGGTTCATGCATGGCCTACTGACATAAAATTTGCAGTGAACGTAGCACAAAATATTCGGGTATGTCTTCCTTACCTGTGGTCATAAGAGCAGATCTAATGGCTGCCGGAGACCAGTCTGGATGCATGGATTTGATGAGGGCAACTACACCAGAGACGTGGGGGCATGACATGGATGTCCCTGATTGGAAGTTCCATTTCACCGAGCGGTCGTCTATGTCTGTGAAGGTTGGAGAAGTTTCGGGAGGCCATGCTGCCAATATATTGATTCCGGGCGCACTTATGTCTGGCTGTTATATAAATTGATTTTTATTGATTTAGCTCATACACAAACAGCACGATTAACCATTGCCTAAAAACCAATTCTAGATTCCCCCCAACCCCCCAAAAAAAGAAAACAACGAAAACATAAATACTAGATAAACGTAATTATCGCCTAAAAACAAAAATCATAAATTACTTCTGATCAATTCGTATGAAATTTGGCTCGCATTTGTTGCAAAGTAACATAATATCTAGCATCTATTCACTATCTCCTGAATAAATCTAGAGATAGAAACATATAGATTGGTTTATGCACAAGTACGTACACACACAAAAAAAGACACTTGGTCATAATGTTCAACAGCCTTTCCTAAAAGCCCCCCTATCTGCAAATAAATGTCTTCAAGGCTAAGAATCAGAATTAGCTGGAGCTTTGCTCTGCTCAACGCAACCTCAAATGAAAAAGGTCAAACTAAGCCTACACAGACACACAAAAACACATAACAGATCTTTGAATCATCTATTTAGTGAGAGTATGCATGTACCTTGAGAATATCTGGAAAAATTGAGCTCGGCCCTCGCGAAGAAAAATATGCAACAACAGGTGCAGGTGACTTTCCTGTAACAGTCGTACCAGGGAATATCTGCACTGTAGGGGTCCTTCATTTTGAAACGTTGTGAATACAATGTATATTAGATTCGTGCAATAACAAATATGGAATGCTTTTATCCTTTGCAACAGCTGGGAGCATCAATCACACACACGAACATACAAACATGCAAGATACACACACACACACATATATGTGTGTGTGTGCGTGTGCGTGGATAATCTATATGCCAAAGACTCACGTGCGGGCTCCAGCAAGATAGTGATTGATTTTAGTGCCTTGAATCATGTCAACACGGACTGTTGGGATAATATCCACATCAGCAACCTGGCGAGTGAGAGAATCCACAAAGATCAAGCCGGACGCGTTAGCCCTCCATGCTGCTACTTCGGCCTCTCCACTTTCGACTGATCCTACTGTTGAGAAGCACAAGATTACGCTCCCTGTTGCTGTTCTGTTTGTCCAGTTCCTTCTCCTACATACCCTGTAGGTATCATAATTTTATTAATAATGATCTAACAACTTACATATATGCAGTGTTTTTCCATAATCTCTCAAATCATTTACTTTTCCTTTATCAACTTGGAATCATGTTAATGAAAATGTAAAATGAAAAAGAAAAAGAGAAAGGTGGCAGTAGAGAGAGAGAGAGAGAGAGAATACCCTCCAGTAAAATAACGGCGGGGTCCAACCAATCTTGCTCCTATTTGTTTTGTAATTAAGCTTTCTCCCTGCACAATGTAAGTTGAAAATTATCAGTTTCATGATTTCCCAGTTCCCATCCAATGTTGTTGTGTTGCTTCCTTCATACTGGATACTCAATAATTCACGACTTGGTTATTTGGTAATTATATTCCATTCTTGAGTGTGCTATGCTATAGATCAATTAATACCATAATCTATTAATGTTTATACACTCAGATCACAAAATGAAGATAGATTATTTAAGTACCGTGAAAGAGAGACTATTATCCAATATTAGCCTGGTTGGAAAGTTTCGATCAATAGATGAAGCAGCAACACAAATACTCCAAGGAGCAACATTCTGGACAAGAGATGGATCAGGTCCATCATTACCCGCTGAGAAGACCACGCTAACACCCTTTTCCATGGCATGGAAGGATCCAATATCAGCACTCGAGTTAAAAAGTGGACGTAGTGGAGGTGAAGAACCGAAAGATGCTGATATTATGTGAACCCCATCGCGCAATGCATCATCAAAACCTGCAAGAATATCAGCTTCATTACACCCACCATCCCCCCAACATACTTTATACACTGCTAGTCGTGCTCTGGGAGCTCCTCCACGAGCAGTGCCCCGTCCGAAACCAAAGAAACTCGCATTTTTTGCTGTGGACCCCACTGCTGTGGACGCTGTATGAGTGCCATGGCCATTGGCATCACGTGCTGATCGATATTCTGAGCCGTTGCCCGTTTCCAATGGACCATGTTCTAGCTCAAATCCTTTGAGGTAGTACTGGGCACCTATAAGCTTCCGGTTGCAAACTCTTGCTGGATCAAATTGTTCTCCAGCTACACATTGCCCTCTCCAAGCTTTTGGAACAGGCCCCATGCATGCCTCTTCCTGGAAACTCTCAGATTCTGGCCAGATACCTAGTAATCATTCATATTTTTTTTGTTATAGTGCACAATAAGTAATCTATGATCAATTCCACACACAATCAGAGAGAGAGAGAGAGAGAGAGAGAGAGAGAAAGGAAGGTTGAAGGTAAGGTTGCTTGATGGAGTAAGAATAGAGATATGCAAATGTATGTAAAACCTGTATCCAAGATCCCAACAACAATGTTGTCTCCGTGTGATAGCTGCAAAGGAGTTACTTGATGACTAGTGTAATCTAAATTAAGACCCATAAAGTCCCAGCTTCGAGTTGTGTGCAACTGCACTGTCTGACTCTTGAACACAGTTATCACTACTTCCATTCCTGCAAAGGTACGCAATTTCTTGCATTATTAAGCTCGTCAAAAGAAACGTAGTTATGACTCATAAAATTATATTTTTAACATACTGCTTAAGGTGGCTGCTTGTGTTGAATTAAGCTTGGCTGAAAAACCTGAAAAACCATGCTTGTAGCTGTAAAGCATGGACTGCTTTGCTTCTTCTTGGCTATAAGAAAAAAGATTATGAGAAGCAGATATATCAACTTGTTCAAGTTTCAGAACATAAACATGATGCGTACTTGTAAATTTTTAAAGATTCACCTTGAAAATACATTAGAAAGAAGTTGAAGATGATAGTTTGAAGCAAGGAGAGGATCATGAATACGGTTGAGCCCTAAATAAACAATGTAACCCTGCATGAAATAATGAAGACCAAAAGATGAGAGATAAGATTATAATTATATGAGAGGAGACCAAAACACAAAAAGAGTTGGTGCACTTTTAATGGAGGATAAAGTTTACATGCAAAGTGGATGTCACATGAATACAATAGAGCCAGAAAGAGAGGGATAGGCCCCAAAAACATTGATAAACACTGGCCATTTTCTCCGATGGAAAACCCACATGGTTGGCTGGGATTAAATAGAGAAGTAAAAGGTGGTATTTGTGATTTTCCATAGATGGTTGTGGCATTGCGTGCATTTGAAGGTTTCCAAAGCTGCAAGAGCTCTGGCATGCCTTCATGGAAGCATGATGATATTTTCTCTTCCAAGATAGCTAGTTGATAAAGATAGGCTAGCCCCTAACACTATTCTTTAACCACCTCCCTCACTCGCTCCTTTTTGTAGCATTTGCTTAGGTAGTATCTATTATACGAACTACTAGATGTGTCTTAATTGTTGGGTGATGTACAGCCAAAGAGCACCTTCATAAAGCTCCATCATAGGTACTATAAATACCTGTAAGCAGCAATACAATGTGCCTGTCATCATTCTTCAGTTAATAAAGAATCTAAATCTTTCTGCTTATTATCAGCATGATTAATTAATCTACTAAGATAGCAGTTTTAGTTTATCGCGAGATTTCAAAGGAAGATAGAGATTTATTATCAGGATTTATATCAAGAAAACTAAGTACAACTTATCAAAAAAAAAAACTAAGTACAAATTATAGCTTCTTGATGTAAGTCAAGTAACAATAGCATTGCTAGTTCTGCTCTTCTAGTTTACTTTCTCTATTAGATAGACTTATATATTTATATATATATATATACACCTCTATACATGAGAATGCAGTAAAGCTATGTATGTATAGACTGCTGCAAAAGAAAGAATCATTCTTCAATAGCCAAAATAAACACTTATAGCAGGCAGTGGGTTCCTTGTTTAGGTCATTCTCATCTTCTACCTTCTCTTCATAAAATTAATCGGTGTAACCAACATCAACACATGTATGGGTCATTTTTTACCTAGTGCTGCTGTTAAAACTGTTCAGTGTTCACATGACTGAAATGATGGATTTTTTAATTTTTTCATTATTGAAATACATGTACATAAACAATGAGGCTATACTGCACCTAAGTAAGGAAATGAAGCTCTATATAGATAAGCTATCTACCCAATGCTCCTCGTATATAGGTTAGATCAACGTCGTATATACAGTGACAGATGCCATAATACAAAGATGGTTAAACTTTGGAAAGCTTTCAGGATAATCAATAGAATAATTGCTTAGCTAGATTTCTGCTCAACAAGTTGCGTAAATTAAGTCCAAGGGTGTTGCGTGAACTCCAGGATTATAATCAAGGACAATTTAGACTTGCGAACTACGTAAATTAATGTTTTCACCTTCCACGATTTGAACTTCACATCATGAACACTGAGAGGACAATATGCTTTGTTAGTAGGTATCTGATTTCTCTGTAATAGCATTCTATAATTGCATCTCCATATAAGCATCATAATTTTGAAAGTAAAGCAACTAGTTTGCTTTGATAAGCAGGGATTTTAAGTGCAACTTTGAGGTTTTATCTCTCCTAACTCAGTAGACTGTAGTGTAAAGTTGTATATCGGTAGTATACTGTCAAAACAGAATTTAGAACAATTCATGTACCATGGCAGAAAAATTTAAGGTGAACCACCCTTTCACAGCTAATGACACCACACCTCGTGGCTGCAGAAATTACCTGATGAATTCTTTTCCACGTGGTTATGATGCCCCTAATGGCAGCTTGGCATGTAGTAAATGATATTGCACATGAAAAAAAATTGAAGCACGTGATTTTTATGCGTTATGTTCAAGAAAACAATGAAAGTAGGATTGAGGCCTTCCCTCTGCCCGACCGAGTATCACATTCGAAATAGGAGGAAGAAAGTGAGGGAGATCTAGTCTATGGCAGCAGTGGAAGGAGGATCCGGGATTAAGCCAACTTGACCAAATTAAGGGCGAAGGAGCCAATTGCTGATAGAGCATCGGCCCTTTCTTTAAACACACATGTGTGTACGCATAAGTATGCGGAAAAGGACAAAACAAAGATGTACTGTATATGAGAACAATGGCTCCATGTCATAGGGAGGGCCGGCATTGCAACTTCTTACAGAGCTTTTTGCAGTAGAGATAAGGGAGTTTACTGCTCCCAGATTCATGGATTAATTATCTTAAGGCATAACCAGATCATCAAAGGGGTGCATGATGAGTAACAGTGCTGCCAAAAGTCAAGGAAAAACCCCTTAAAAGGAAAAATAGTTAATTTTGTTATGGAAACAAATGGCTTGTTGACAATATTTTCCTTTCACGTTTTTGTTCAGTTTAAGGTGGGACCAAGTTCTGAGATTGAAGCATATGACAGAAGTCAGTGTTGGCAATTGGGCAATGAAGTTGCATGGTTGATCATAGGGTTAATGTTTGAGACGAGTGTTGAATATATTAATTAGTGAAAAGTGGTTATGATATCATTGGGATCCATGTAAATACAAGATGATTCTTTACCAATAACTTTAATCATCTATTTAGAGACACTTATATATATTTAGTATGATTAGATGATCATATTTAATACATACCACTGCTTTTCTAAAATTGCTCCTTGCTATATACATCCATTATAGTGTGATTTTAAGGAGAGAGGAGGGGAGGCGGTTATCTTCATTTCAGCATGTGATAAAGATCAAGAATCAATGTGCATAGTGCTTTTCTAGTCTAAGAATGACGTGCCATAGCAAGATTAGGCCCATGAACAGTTTGGACGCATAATCAACCAGCAAAAACTGATCAAGACAGCAAGCACTAATACAGTTGATTTGAATTGTTGAAGTTGCTGAATGTAACAAGTGGGGGATTTGATGACATTTACCAACATCATTTTTGACTTGAAGAAGATACAATATTACTATAAAACTAGCTGTAGATTGCTATACGGTGTTTGTTTTTTGGAATTCAGCACTAATTAGTGTTGTCTTTTATAAATCAATCCATAAGGGGGGGGGGGAGGTTTAACTAAATAGTTAGTGCATTTTGAATGTGTATGTTTAGATAAGTAGAGGAGTGAGGAGTGGTCCTCAAAACTCAAAAGATGTGAAAACAAAAAACAATTGCCTTAAGCTACACTTCAACATGAATGGACTAATTTGAATTTGATGATACTCCTACACTCCTACAGTCCTCCTCCACCATGTGGGATGTGGGCCTTTCTTCCAACTATACTCCTCATTCCTCAATCTCATCCTAGTATGTATTTTCCTATCCAATCACTACCTTCTATATATACTTATATACTACTCTTTTTCTTTATTTTCTTAAACATACTCCTTTATATTAAAAAAATAAACTACTGAAACCAAGTAGAGTGTATATATATATATATATAGTTTGATAAATGAAATCTGTAATTTACTGGATTACCTAATCAAGTTTAGGCAACACATGACAGGATTGATGTCAGTCATGATAATCACAATTAATCAGTCAGTATGAGTACGAACAAAATAATCAAAATTATTATCTACAGTATAGTGAATTGTTACAATCATCTGGAGAATGGGTAATACAGAGTTGAAGTAACTTACATATATATGCTGAAATTGAAATACCCAATATTCTCCCGCCAAACACAACTGCCAAGTAATTCCCCCTAGGCCGTAGCACCCCCGACCACCATTCAAGAGTGTCTGTGGGACCCTTTTCGGATCAAATTCCTAAATTATCCATCCCCACATACCACACTCTTCCTACCCTACTGATGAGTGATTGTGCAAATTCCATTCCAGCAACATCAATTCATCTATCCTTGACCTAAAAAAGAGCATCATTTGTCACATTTACGCATGAGAAAAAGACAACAAAAACAACAAAAGAAACACACTAGGCTGCTAGGCACATACGTCTGTATACGTTTTTTGCTCCAAACAAGATTATATTCTAATCCATCAAATTTAGATTCAGGATAGTTAAAAAACTCTTTTCATTATTCCACTTTTTTTCATGTGGTATTTGTAAGTTTATATTGTCTACAATATATTAGAAATAAATAAAAATAATTAAAATTTGAATGGATTGGGTCGGCCCGAAAAAGCCCGGTATTTTTTTTTAAATCTGAGTTCGGATGATCCATGAGCCTGTTGGCCCGAGCAAAAAAGATCCGATATTTTTTGGATTGTCAATATCTGAAGCCCGAGCCGTTAAAATATTTGATGGGCTGGTTTTTTTTTTTTTTTTGTCTGACTCTACCGAAAATGTAAGTGGGTGGGATAGACGAATTGGAGCTGAAATTGATAAAAGAAAAAATGGACGCACAACTACATATGATACGGGGGAGTGGGATGCTTAAGAGTTGGTATAATAAAGGGTAAAATTCTGGTCGATCCATTTTTCAAAGTTTTTAACCTCAAAAGTCCACCGTTCTTTTTTTCAATCGCAAAAGACCACTTTTCGAAATATTCTTTCGAAAATGTCATTGTCTCCTTCAATAGATCCGATAACACACTTTGGATTCGAAAATCATCATTGTTGTGCAACGAAATGGGGATCGACCTACTCGATTAGGTTACGGGGGTCGAGGGGGTTCTGAGGCAACGCCCACGAAATGTAATGGTTTATTTGATTCATTATATACGGAACTGTAATGGATTTGTACTGGGTTGAATGATTTTTCAATAAGGCGAAGACGGGGGAAGAGGGGAAAAAGAAGACTTACGTTGGAGGAGATGGAAGAAAAAGGTGGAAAACATGGTCTGGTTCATTAACATTTTGTATCGCGGTGCAAAAATGGATTAATAGTATTTTATGAATCGCGGTTCAAAAATTAGTTTATCGTGGCACATAAAAGTTGATATCGTGGTGCAACTTGAATTAGATATATGTATCATGATTCAAAAATTAATTTATCGCGGTACATAAAAGTTGGTACCGCGATACAATTAGAATAGATAATTAAACTATTGAACCACATTGCAAAAATTAATGTAATAAAATTGATGAACTGCGGTGCAATTAGACTAAGCAGTTAAATTATTGAACCGCGGTACAAAATTAATTCAATAAAATCGATGAACCACTGTGCAATTAAATTAAGCAATTAAACTATTGAACCGCTGTGCAAAAATTAATACAATAAAATTGATGCACTGCGATACCATTAGACTAAACAATTAAACTATTGAATCGCGGTGCAAAATTAATGAAATGAAATTAATGAATCGCGGTACAATTAAACTGTGCAATTAAACTAGTGAACTGCTGTGCAAAAATTAATGCAATAAAATTGATGAACCGCGGTGCAAAAATAATGATCTCCGAAGTGCGCCTACAGTTCATTAAGGTTATCATAGTCATTTTGCTACTAAAAATAACTTTTTTCGATCGAAAAAAATTATTTTGTACTTTAAAAACTTTAAAAAGTGAACCGATCCACAATTTCTTCTAAAATAAAATTGATTCTTTGGGCATCCAATTAAAGAGGTAGTACTTGTGATTAGTCAATTTGAGTTTTTTGAAAAAGAAATTTGACTAGGGTTTTCTTGGAAAAAAAAAATACTTAAATTAATTCTTTCATGCCACGAGAAGTACATAGTTAGGCTTCATAGTTAATATCCATCGTCACAAACGAAATAAACACCATCTTAAAACTTTTTTTTTTTAATAGTTTCTTTACCTCAATTGAGACTCACATTGAACACAATCAACACACTATCAAACATCATATCCCTAAAATTAGTTAATGCAACCCCCCCCCCCCAAAAAAAATATTTGATATGTTTTACTGAACAATATATTTTTCATATTGGTGAGTGTTTATGTATAGAATAATCTGTCAATCTCATTTGATGATATGTTTCATATTTTTTCCCATTCCCAATTTCTATAAAATTAGTGTGTTTTTTTTTGCACTAATCTTTCATATTATTTATAACTTAAAATTATAGGTATATTGGTAATATTAAAAGTGTAACACGATTTTATTTAAATAAACATAGTTGAAATAATTAAAACATATAGTAATGTTTTTTTATAAAATACTCCCTCCGTTTTAAAGTCAAACGTTTTAAGAAAATGACAATTGTAGTAACTCATTAGTAATAAAATGACGTTTTTATGTCTTAATTTTTAAAAGTAAACTCTTTAAGTGAAATATTTTTAAATGAAATAGGGAGTATAAAATTTAAAACATATATTTTATTCCGGTTTGCAGTAAGTAAATAGAAATAAAAAAGAGAGAAATATATTGATAGTTAGATTGTTAGTTAAAATATGTCACAAATTTAAAGGATTATAGAGGGTGGAAATTAAAGTTGAAAGGTCTGGGAAGGATCTGTTAGGGGTGGTATAAATGGGGTTATCCCGGCCAGTTCCACCCCCACCCCAAAAAAATGGGTGTATCGGATGGATTGGTGAGTGGTAGTCGGTTTTGGACTTTGAATTGAAGCGATGATCAAACTACCTGACCTCCACTACTGCTAGTACAGTCGGTCTAAGCGATTTCAGGCAGTGTAAACATAAAAACTGTATAATCCAAAAGAATTTCTTGAAAAGGAAAGGATTGGATTGGTGGCAGAACCGGAACCAGAACCGGGGCCAGGGACGCACTAAGTTTTAAGGGGTCCAACGCCAACGTAAAAAACTAGTAAAGTGGAAGCGCACTATTTTTTGAATTAAAACAAAACAAAACAAAAAAAAACAAAATTAACACACACCAACACCATGCCTCCAAGCAAACAGCCCCCACCACAGCACACACTCACACTCACACTCACACTCACGACTCATCCTCCCTCCCATCATCATTGTCATCAAGAAAATCTAAAAAAGAATCAACCAACAATGGTTCGTTCAATTCCCACAAAAACACTTAGCAACAACGATCTATCTTTCCTTCACTTTTTCTTTGATAAACCTTTAACCCACCATTGAAGACTCCCCTCATATTCCCTTTCTTCTTTATGGTTAATTTCAACTGATGCTTACTCTTTTTTTCTTTTTTTTGTTGAGGGGGTGACTGGTGTTAAATTTGCTTGAGCTGTTTTTTTTCCTTCTTTTCTTTCTTTCCTTCTTTGGTAAAGGGTAATACTATAATGGGTAGCTGCTGGTGTAGGTGGAAGCCCTCAATATACAGAGTCTCTTCCAACTCAAAATCAGGTGGGTTTTTCTCTCTTAAGTTTATTTCTTTTTTGATCTGACATCTGAGTTTCGATTTTTCTGTTACTGGGTTTTGTTTAACATGCAATTTCTACCATGGATTTGTGGTCTTTTCTGCTGTCTTTCTGACCCTTCTGGTCACTAAACAACCTTGTATCAAGAGATCATCATACTCAATTTTTTGCATGTTTCAATATTTGCTTAGATTATTGATTTATTTCCTACACTGCTTCTTAGTTTTTATACTATTTATGAAATGAATATCTTGTTAAGTGTATTCTTTTGTTTCTTGTACATTCTTTCTTCTTTTTTGTAAGGAGTTGGAATCAGCTTGCAAACTTTCCTATGCCCACTTTTAACTTTTTCGGGTTCTCCCACACACATGGTTTATGAGTATCTGTTTATGGGTATCTCACTGTCTGTGATATTAGTATCACAACTTGTGAAAGTTGAATATACTATCAAACTTATTTTATTTTTTCTCTTCTAGTACTTTTCTGTACATGCTCATTATTTTCCTTTTGTAGTTTCATTGAAACAACTACATTTACTTAAAATTGTTTTTTTTTTTTGTCTGCTGTGCTTTCAAGAGAAGGAATATTGAATTTTGCTTGTTATTCATTTTTCTTGTTCAAGTAAATTTTCCTTAAGAATACCCCTATACATTTATGATATTGGATGTCTATGACCCGCCTTAAATCTGATTGTACCCCACCAGCTACCTGTTGAAGTGATAAACAGTTCCTTTATTAAACTTATTATATTCCATATACTTCAGCTGTTTTCCAGGTTTACTAAGATGTCACAAGGAATGTTAAATTAAATATCAATTTGATACATACACATGTGATTTTATGATTTTTGATCCTTGCTTTCAGAGTCCCATAAAGACCAGGCCCCTTCTGTGAAAGTAAAGGAAGAAAGTAAGCTGCCATCAAATCCCGAAGAAGTAGAACACTTGCGCCGTAGTTCAGCTGTTAATCCATTAATTGTGTTCAGCTACAATGATTTGAGGAAAATCACTGGAAACTTTAGACAAGATCACTTGTTGGGTGGAGGAGGATTTGGAAGCGTTTACAAAGGGTTCATTACCGAAGACTTAAAGGAAGGAGTTCAGCCCATTCCAGTGGCTGTTAAGGTTCATGATGGAGATAATAGTCATCAAGGCCATAGAGAATGGCTGGTACACACTGATATTCACTCTCTCTCTTTCTCTCTGAATTTTCTCAATCAGCTTTATCGACAACTCTGTGCATTTTTAGGCCGAAGTCATATTTTTGGGGCAGCTTTCTCACCCAAATTTGGTGAAACTGATTGGTTACTGCTGCGAAGATGAGCAACGGGTTCTAATATACGAGTATATGGCCCGTGGAAGTGTGGAAAACAATTTATTTTCAAGTAGCTTTTATAGCCCTCTCTTTTTGTCTTTTTATTACACTAAGTTGTAGGTCAGAGCATCTATTCTAACCTATTATACAATCTCTTTTCTATGTGTCTTCACTTCATATAACTTTTTTCCCGGGCCTCATACAGGAGATGTTGTAAAAAACTAAAAAAGATTAACTGCAAGTACAAGTTAAATTTTTTAAATGAAGCAGAAACTGATTGAAAGAAGAAGTTGGGTGATGAAAGTATGAGGTGGTGATTGTTCCCCCGTTGGTCAGGGACGATAAGAGAACTTCAAAATAGAGCCCATGACAAATTGAAGGGGAAATTTCAAATATAAATTGTTATTCAGTCAAAGCTATCATCTTGGTATGTATTTCAAGAACTCAATGCAATTTCCTCTTTCTAAGGATCAGTGGATGTCTAGACAGATGCTGTTGGATAGAGTAGTGTATATGGCTTCTTTATGGGGCCGGCTAGTTGTAGTCCCTTCTTTCTGAACCTCAGCGAGGGGTGCCTATTGAGGAGTTCCCATTTCTGTTATGCAGCAGGACCGAAGAGCATTGACATCTTGAGTTTCTAGGACCGGTGTTTTCCCTTTTCCTTTGTCATGTTCTTTTCAATGGACTTCTCATCCGCCTCCCTTATCATTCTATTCTTATCTATATAATCTTCTTTTCTTGTCAAAAATGACGATTTCCCTTTTAATCAATTTTGATGACTTCTCAAGCATTTAGGCGGCATATTACTATTCTAATACTTGCTTACTGTTTCATTATCAAAAATAAATAAAATACTTGCTTACTGGTGATCTAGCTAGAAATCCCACTTTTGATGGACTTGTCTATGTGAACTCGAACTCATTAAATGACACACTTCTCACAGGAATTCTTCATAGGGACTTAAGGGTATATGCTTCCGTCACATTCATTAAAGTTCGATATTCCTTGTTGCAGGAGTGTTGCTTCCTCTTCCGTGGTCCACTAGAATGAAGATTGCATTAGGTGCTGCGAAAGGACTTGCCTACCTCCATGAAGCAGAAAAACCTGTAATCTACCGCGACTTCAAGACGTCTAATATTTTGCTGGACGAGGTTAGTCATAAAAAATTCTTCATCTGGTGTAATTTTTCATGATCGAGGTAATTTACAAATGCGCCCATGGTAGTAGCACTACTAACATAAGAACCCCCCCCCTCTTTCTTGGCTAGTAATTACATTAAAGCAGATCTCCATTTAGTTTTTTTCCTAGGCATTTAGTGAAATCCTTGGAATAGAGTTTGCTAGGTAAATTGTCCCTATGATAATATCCAATATTCCCAATTATATGCATAGGAATGCTTCTTCTTAGTTAGATACTCAGATTGATGGGAGAATGACATAACGTTTGGGATAATTTGGAGAGAGGGCATTTTCTCATTTCTCAATTTTTTTTGCTTAAGCTTCTAGTCAGAGCAAAAAGCACATGTTTTATAGAAGTCAAGTGTAGCCTACACATGGCATTTGTTTAGTAAAAAGATAAAAGTTTGAATCACACTCTTTTAGAGGCAATGTAGTAATTGCCATCTACATTGACTTGCCTCAGGAGTACCCTTCAAACCTGTGTATGACAAGAATGAAAAGAGCTGATAATGGAATTGACACCCCTTGATGATTTAAAATAGCCTTATGTATTACCTTTTAAGCATATGGCATACGAACAATTAGATATGCTTCTGTAGATTGAATCACACGAGGCATGGGAAATCCACAACTCTTAAAATGGTTAAGCAAAAAAGACTGAATTTGTGGATACATGTTTATTTTGGTTTAAGAAAGGTTTATATGCTTCTCTGTCATTCTTGGACTTACAACTGCACTAACAGGATTATAATGCCAAGCTTTCTGACTTTGGCCTCGCAAAAGATGGGCCAGTGGGGGACAAATCTCACGTTTCCACTCGCATAATGGGAACATATGGCTATGCTGCACCCGAATACATTATGACAGGTTAGATAGTGTTCCTGAAGTTTTTCTTGTACATCTATGCAAAGGAATTTGTTTAAGTAACCTTTAAGGATATATCCACTTAATTTTGTTCCCACTCCTATTGAAGTAAACAATTCAAATTGAATTTCTTGGACATAAGCTGATTCATAAGAGTTGTGGAATTCAATGTTTCAACCAGAATTTTTAGGACAAAAATGTGGATGTATCTCCCAAAATCTGGCTTCCAGACTTGCTAATCAAACGTCCCTCATGTGTAGGTCATCTATCTCCAAGAAGTGATGTTTACAGCTATGGGGTCGTTCTTCTTGAGCTTCTTACGGGAAGAAAATCACTAGACAAATCTCGACCAGCGCGAGAACAGAACCTAACAGATTGGGCTTTGCCCATGCTGAAAGAGAAGAAGAAATTGCTCAACATCGTGGATCCCAGATTAGAAGGAGATTATCCAATTAAAGGAGTTAACAAAGCAGCAATGCTAGCTTACCATTGCTTGAACCGTAATCCGAAAGCAAGGCCTCTGATGCGAGATATAGTAGATTCCTTGGAGCCCCTGCAGGTTCCGACTGAGAGTACTACAGCGGAGAAGCCCGGTTTGTTGGTGATTTGTGAGGATTGAAATGCAGAGTTTCAAAGTAAAGAAGCATATATGCATGCTGCATACTGAGTTGGCTGTTTCTCTTTATCTTATCCAACTCAAAGACGTTTCCCCTCCAACGTTGATGGAGAGTTTTGCACCATGTAAATTAATTTAAAGAGGATCCATTCCATGCTTTTGGTGAATTAAAGAGTTCATCATCAATATACAAGTCCATATCTATTTTCTTCAAGGAATTTATATATCTATATATATATATATATATATATATATATATATATATATATTCATTTGGGTGATTTATCTATTAGACCCCCAACGCTCTTAATAATTTTAACACCTTATTTTATAGTTACTAGTTATTTAGCCGGTGTTTCGCACGGGTACAATGTGAGATATATATATTTGTTGTAATAATAATATAACTTTTGGACATTATAATAGGGAGATTGTTAATATCTGAACTGCCCGGCCCAATAGGCCCAAGTCATGAGTCACATGCCAGGCATTTGGGCTTTATCCGAGCAAGCAAGCAAAGTCTTGACCTTTACCAAGTAAGATGCTATTTGTTCGAGCATGACTTGCTATAATATATATTTGAGGACATTTGTGTCAGGTAAGATCAATTATTATGTCAAGGAAACTCTCCATTTAGACCGTTGTGATTAATGGGGGAATTAATGGGGCAGTTAATGCGCCTACCATTAAGGTCATGGTCATTAGTGGGCAGTTATGAACGGTTATGTGTTATGCTAACTATAAAAGTATGCAATCTTTACTCTCAAAAACTAAAATACATTCTATTTTAATTCTTGATTTTTTTGCTATTATTGTTGCTTGGGCTGGGAGAACATAAGATACGTTTATATCTTGATTTCGAACGCATCAATATCTTTCATGGTTATAATATTTTTTTTCTATTGTTACTAATATTAAACGATTTTTTAACCAAAATACTTTTTTAAATTAACGTAAGTTTCTAACTAACGTGATATACATATTTTGTATTAAATTAAGTAAAAATATTTGATCTAAAGACTTTTAAAATTGACATCTAACTTGATAATAATATTAGAAGTCATTTTGTTAAAAACTTTTAAAATCATAATTCATTTTTAAACAATGTAGGATACTTATTTTCTATTTTTATTAGTAATGAAAGTTTAATTCTTTTATCTAAAGACTTTTAAAACCAACATCACATTCTAACCATGTGATATACATATTTTCTATTATTAATAATAATAGTAGATAAAAGACTTTTTAACCAACATTCATTTCTAAACAATGTGGATACATATTTTCTATTGGTAATAACATAAAAATGTCTTTTATCTAATAACTTTTATAATCAATACTCATTTCTAAATAATGTGAGATACATTTCTTTGTAACAAATGTGAGATACATCATCTAAAAACTTTTTAAACCAATATCACTTTTTAAACCAATGTGAAACACTTCTATTCTATTGTTAATAATTGTAGACTTTTAAAATCAACATTACTCATTAACCAATGTGGAATACATAACCTCATTTGGTAATAATAGTAGAAGTCTTTTATCTTAAAAATTTTATAACCAACATCTTTTTCTAAATAATGTGGAATACATCTCTTCAATTATATTGATGATAAAAGTAAAAGTCTTTTATCTAAAAAGTTTTAAAACCAACATCATTTTTTAACCAATATAGGATATCTCTTCTATTAGTAATTAATAATAATAAAATTCTTTTATCTAAAATTAAAATCAACATCACTTTCTAACCAATGTGAGATATACATATTCTATTGATAATAATTGTAGAAGTCTTATATCTAAAGACTTTGAAAACCAACATTACCCTCTGCCAAATGTATGATGGATCTATTCTATTGGTAATAATAGTATTTTTAAAATTAACATTAATTTATAATCAATGTGTGATACATCTCTTCTATTGATAATAATAATATAATACTTTGTAATGAATGTGAGATACATACATCTATTATATTTGTAACAAAAAGTCTTTAATCTAAAGACTTTTTAAACCAACATTTATTTTTAAACAATGTGAGATACATATTTTTTATTGGTAATAAGAGTAAAGTCTTTAATATAAGACTTTTAAAACTAACATTTTTTTCTAAACAATGTAAGATACATCTATTCTATGGTGATAAAAGTAAAAATATTTTATCAAAATACTTTCAAAACTAACATCAATTTATAACCAATGTAAGATAAATAGATCTTTTTTATTGGTAATATTAGTAGAGATGTATTTCATATTTGTTATAAATTGATTTTGGTTTTAAAAGTCATTAGATTAAAAATATAACATTTTATTACTAATAGAAGAGTTGTATCACAAATTGGTTTGAAAATAATGTTGGTTGTAAATTTATATATATATATATAGACTTTTACTATTAACAATAGAAGAAATTAATATCTCATTATTGTATTAATTATTAATACTTATTATTAATATGTAATGGCTGAAAAACAATGAGTCACATATGAATGTTTGAGAATAATAATAGTATTATTGTTATTAAAAAGAATAGCAATTATAATAGTAATAATAAAAATAATATTGTATAATTCTTATCATCATTGTCATGAATAAAAAGAAAAATAAATTTTCATTCAAATTAAAGCTTTTTAACATATCTGCAATAGTATACACCTTAAAATTTTGACTTTATGATATTAAAATATTTATTTTGAGACTTTTAAAATCATTATTCGTATTCTAACAATATAAGATACTTCTTTTCTATTTCTATTGGTAATAAAAGTTTAAAATCTTTTATCTAAAAACTTTTAAAACAAACATCTCTTTTTAACCATGTGGTATACATTTTTTTTATTGGTAATAATATTATTTTTAAAACCAACATTGATTTCTAACAAATGTGAGATACATTCTTCTATAATAATAATAATAGTCTTTTATATAAAAACTTTTGAAATCAACATCTCTTTCTAAACAATATGGGATACATCTCTTCTATTGGTTATAACATAAAAATAATAATAGTAGTAGTATTTTATCTAAAGAGTTATGAAACCAATATCTCTTTGTAAACAATGTGTGATACATCTCTTATATTGATAATAACATAAAAATTCTTTTATCTATGAATTTTATAACCAATATATGTTTCTAAATAATGTGGATCTATTTGTAACCAATACGAGATACATTATCTAAAAACATTTTAAACCACTATCACTTTCCTAACCAATGTGAAATACATATTTTTTCTATTGGTATTAAGTCTTTTATAAAAAGACTTTTAATCCATATATCACTCTCTAATCAATGTGGAATACATCTCATCATTTGGTAATATTAGTAGAAGTTTTTTATCTTAAAAAAATCTAAAACCAACATCTCTTTCTATATAATGAGATACATCTCTTCTCTTCTCTTTTATTGATGATAAAAGTAGAAGTCTTTTTATTTAAAGACTTTTAAAATCAACATCAATTTTTAACCAATATAAAATTCATCTCTTTTATTGGTAATAATACTAATTTAAAATCAACATCAATTTATAACAAATGTGTGATATATCTTCTATTGCTAATAATAGTAAGTCTTTTATATAATCTAAAATAATTAAAAATCAACATCATTTTTTAACCAATGTGAGATATACATCTTCTATTGATAATAATGGTAGAAATTTTTTATCAAAAGACTTTGAAAGCCAACATCACTTTCTAACCAATATATGATACATCTTGATGTATCCAAAAAACATCATATCGGGGGTGCCGAAGGTAGCGTGGGTCGCCGGAGTTGCCGTCCAGCGGTCATCTTGTCGTCGGTGGTGGATATCTGACTATATTATCTGTAAAATAAACACCGTGAGTCGGCTGGGAGGGCCCCCGCCAAAAGCCTTCTTGTGTGTTTATCAGTACACTGAGCATGAAAGAGAGGGTGTGCTGCCCCTAAGTGCGTGGTTCTCCCTCAGAAAAAGAGAGATAGATAGAGTCTCCACTTTATGAACTAGAAGGGGTTATTTATACTTGAGGGAATGGATTTAGCTCGTTGCGTATGGCTCCGACCCAATCATTCGGACATCATGCAAAATACAGTAGGCCATTAAACGAGGCTCAAACGTTATTGAGACGGATCCAAAATATGCACATCAATAGCCCTTACTCATTATTCTTCAAGATTCATCTCGGAGGTAAGGAGTACTATTCGCTCGTGATTCCCTTTAATTTCTCGAGACGACCGGGGCTTAATCACCTTCACATTGGCAAACAAGATAACAGAAATGCCGGAATGAGTCACGACTTTAGTCAGTTTTGATCGCCATTGTATATTTTAATTAACCAGTATGCTTTATAACTTGATTGTATAAGTCTTTATATAGCGAGTAGAGCACCACTTGGGCCAAAGTCAAGTCCCAGTACTCGACTATGCAAGCAGAACTACCTTTGAAAAGCTAGCGAGCAGAAGCGCAGGTAGGTGCGATGTACAACTCAATTGCGAGATACCTCTTACTCGTGAAAAAAAGTATAATCGAGATAACAGGCTCGAACACCAACCCTTTTTCACGAGCAGAGATACCTCTTACTCGTGAAAAAGATAATAATCGAGATAACAGGCTCGAACACCAACCATTTTTCACGAGCAGAGATACCTCTTACTCGTGAAAAAGAGAATAATCGAGATAACATGCTCGAACACCAACCCTTTTTCACGAGCAGATATACCTCTTACTCGTGAAAAAAGAATAACCGAGATAACGGGCTCGAACACCAACCCTTTTTCACGAGCAAAGATACCTCTTACTCGTGAAAAAATAATAATCGAGATAACAGGCTCGAACACCAACCCTTTTTCACGAGCAGAGATACCTCTTACTCGTGAAAAAGAGAATAATCGAGATAACAGGCTCGAACACCAACCTTTTTTCACGAGCAAAGATACCTCTTACTCGTGAAAAAAAGAATAATCGAGATAACAGGCTCGAACACCGACCCTTTTTCACGAGCAAAGATACCTCTTACTCGTGAAAAAGAGAATAATCGAGATAACAGGCTCGAACACCGACCCTTTTTCACGAGCATAGATACCTCTTACTTGTGAAAAAGAGTATAATCGAGATAAGTGAGCAACAAGCAAAAAGCGCATGCGTACATAGAGTAAAATATGATAGTGTGGCTCGGGCACAATAATAGCGTGCTCGACCACAAAGTGCAGAGTAGCTCCCAAGAAGAAGCGTATCATGCTTGATCTTCCTTGGTGTAGCCCCCACTTCTCGATGCAAGAGTTTATCTTGAAGTTGAGAAGTATCGCTAATCAGTTATATTGGCTCTCATGCAGAGGCCGATATATAGTATGCTCATTTTGGTTGCTCAGATCTTTAAGTAGTTACTGCTTGTTAAGGCTCGTAGTGTGCTCGAGCATGGTAGAGCTGTTGGGGAAAGCCTAAGATCTTTTGACATGGACTTCATACATGAAGCCTGAAATTTTGCGGGAAGAACTATCCGATGGTCTTAAAGCGGGTGAACCGGCCAAAGAAGCTGACTATGAACTGGGTCAACCCAATTGAACTGGCTAATGACAATTAAATTTCATAGACGTCGCATAGTGGGGGGGGGATACGTTTGTAACTGCCTAGTAGTGGAAGAAAATAGAGCGACGTGAGGAGCAGTTTACAACCGTAACTGTCAAGAGGATGAAGCCATGTGTGGCATTAATTCTCTATTTTGCGTTGTTTAACAACAGTGCCAACAAAGTACAAACCCACTGTAAGCCGTGGGAGGCTGGCACGTGAGATGACAGTGATTTGGTGTTACCGACAATGACTGAAGGCGAAGCTATGCGGTTCCAGATTTCATCTTTCATCTAAATTCTAATTTCCATAGAATGATTGGTTCCATTCTTCCCGTTACTGAGCTTTGAGAGAATTTGGTGCCATAAATTTGATGGCAGCCAATCGGCCCAATGGTGCCAAATGATCGATGATTCAATAAATCTAATTAATTAATTGCTACTACCCCTAAGGCTATCGTAAAATCAAACAAACTCCATTAGCACGGGATTTACTTCGTGTTTTAAACAACGGAACCAACGATGTATCTAGCAACCACGGTCCGTCAAAGCGTCGCGGTCTATGGTGGTATCAATAGCTACTATTATCGTTGGATATATGAGTCGATATCCAACCAAATAAGCCCCGGGGAGGCCCCCACCAAAAACCATCCGGTGTGTTTAGTATGAAAGGGAGGGCGCGTTGCCCCTAAGTACATGGTTCTCCCTCAGAAAAAGAGAGATAGATAGAGCCCTCACTCTATGAACTAGAAGTGATTATTTATACGTGAGGGAATGGATTTAGTTTGTTGCACATGGGCTTGGCCCAATCCTTCGGACATCATGCAAAATAAAGTGGGTCATTAAACGAGGCCCAAACTCTATTGAGACGGATCCAAAATATGCACATCACATCTCTTCAATTGGTAATTAATAATAATATTTTTTAAATAGACATAAATTTCTAACCAATGTGGGATACATCTTTTCTATTGGTAATAATAGTAGAATATTTTGTAACCAATGTGAGATACATCTCTTGTAAAAGTGAAAGTCTTTAGTTTAAAACTTTAAAGTCTAACATTTTCTTTTTAAACAATGTGTTATACATCTCATTTATTGGTAAAAATATAAAATAATTTAAAATCAATATCATTTTCTAACCAATATGAGATATACATCTTCTATTGGTAATAATGGTAGAAGTATTTTATCAAATGACTTTGAAAACCAACATCATTTTCCAACCAATATATGATACATCTCTTATATTGGTACTTAATTATAGTATTTTTAAAGTCAACATCAATTTCTAGCCAATGTGGAATATATCTCTTCTATTGTTGAAAAATTAGTGTTTTTAGTGAAAGAAATTATGCAACTTAAGGCACAAATTTCTTTACGTGTCATTTGTTTGTTGGTGAAGGTAATTGTGCAAATGTGTTCTACTCGGTGAAGAGCATCAAAATGATATATTTATTTGTCCAAATTGAGTTTTGGATGAATAAGATATCAAGATTTAAAGTATATTACTTGTTAAAAAATTAGTGTTTTTAGTGAGAGAAATTGTGCAACTTGAGCCTTGTGACACAGATTTCTTTACATGTCATTTGTTTGTTGGTGAAGGTGATTGCGCAAATGTGTTCTACTCGGTAGGAGCATCGAAATGAAATATTTATTTGTCCAAATCGAGTTTTTGATGAATAAGATATCAAGACTTAGTGCTTGTTTGGTAGAGCGTTTTGATCAAAACGCTAGTAAAAAACGCAACGTTTTTTCTTTAAAAATGTTTTAATGCAGTGTTTTAAAACGCATCGTTTTAAAAATGTGCAGCGTTTTAAAAACATGTTGCATTTACAACTACCCTGTTTATGAAAATAACGTTTTGAAATAGCTTTCCAAACATATTTATAAGAAAAAAACTGCGTTTTGAAAATGCTACGTTTTAAAAACGTTGCGTTTTGAAAAAGCTGTGTTTTCTGTGTTTTGAAAAATGTTGCACCAAACGAGGCTTTAAAGTACAAGACTTAAAGTACATATTAAAAAATTAATATTTTTAGTGAAAAAATTGTGTAATTTGAGGCATGAATTTCTTTACATGTCATTTGTTTGTTGGCAAAAGTAATTGTGCAAATGTATATACTCGGCAAGAGCATTGAAATGATATATTTATTTGTCAAAATCAAGTTTTAGATGAATAAGATATCAATGCTAAAAATATGGTGTTAGAAGTGAATCATTAGAAGTAATGTCTCACCTTGAAAGAGTTTTATCTCACATTGGTTAGAAGTAATGTTAGTTGTAATTTTTTTAAATATAAGTCTTCTACTATTGACAATAGTAGAAGTTATATATACTAATACTAATACCCTTTATCATATAGATTATTGATTATTATTATGTATTATTATTAGTTAACTAGTTTTTTTAAGCTGTGCGTTAAATGCACGTTAACTAAATCGTACATAAACAAAATAAAGAGGATAAAAAATCTTAAATGATAAAATAAGAAGAATCGGTTTATTAACAATTACACATAAGTATATCAATAATCATTATAGATTCTAAAAAATTTCTTATACACAACATTTGTTATCTTATTAGTTGGTTTTTCATTTTCACCGCATATCAATATATAATTTCTTCAAAAAGAGACCTACGACTACGTGCAATAATTAACTTTGGCACTTGTTAATTGTTATTGCATATGATACCAGTAATGGAAATTGTCTTCTTTGGAATATGAAAGACAATCTTACATCGGATGGAGTTAATGACAATTTTGGGATAAAAACATTTTCTTCAACATTGCTTCCTTTCAAAAAAAGTTGTTTCAACAATATGATCCCCAATATTTATGATGATTAGTCTTGTTCCATTGCACAACCCTGCAGCATGGTCAATGTTTCTCAATAGCATTATTGGAACACCAATTTTAAGTGTCAATTCAAGACCTAACAACCCTAAACAATTTATATTATTCAAAAACTCTGTAGAATTAATGTTTTTGAACAAACTTGATTTTTTCCCCTGCATATAAAATCTGAACTCAAATAAGTTTTTCATTTTAAATGATTACTTTTATTAAATTATATTTGTATTTTATGAATAAATAAATTTATGATAAGAAAATAAGCTAAAATCAAAATAATGAAATTATTTTTACCGTTAACTATTATTTTTGTTTCATAAATTATTTTGATTTTACTAACTTCCATTATATTTTTTGTTTTGTTGACTTCGTAACTATTTTTTATTTTTTATTTTTAAGAATTAGTTTTAGGGAAAACTTTTGTTCCGTAAATTATTTTTATTATTTTGCTAACCTCAGTTTAAATTGTTTAGTTTTATTGACTATTTAACTATTATTTTTGTTCATCAAATTTTTTTATTTTACGAACGTATTTTTGTTTTACATAACTATTTTTAAGAATTTGTTTTAAACTTTTGTTTCGTAAATTATTTTTATAATTTTACCAACTTTAGTTTAAATTATTTTTATTTTATTGACTTAGTAACTATTATTTTTGTTCCATCAAATATTTTTATTTTACTAATGTATTTTTGCTTTACATGGCTATTTTTAAGAATTTGTTTTAAACTTTTGTTCCGTAAATTATTTTATTTTACTAACCTCCGCATTAAATTATTTTTATTTTGTTGATTCTGTAACTTTTATTTTTATAGTGGCTTGTTCCATAAATTATTTTTATTTTACTAACATCTTATATTTTTGTTTTCTTGACTCCAAAACTATTATTTTTGTTTTAGTTACTATTTTTTGTTTAAAGAGAGAAAAATGTTTAAACATAATTAAAAGAGAGGGGATGGTGGTGATGAGAGAGAAAATAAAGACAATTTTTTAGAAAATAAAGACAACTTTGTCCTTCACAAAATCTTAATTGTAGCAATAATTTTAAAAATAGTTGTAAACCTAGCATTGTTATAAATTAAAATATGGTGAATATATGGTCATATAGTAATTGCATTATATGAAAAAGTAATAAACAATTAAAATAATATAATACACAAAAAGAGAAGCTAATTATAATGAATCACATCAAAAAATAATAACGTTATGAAGAAATCGAAATGTTATCATGGTATTTCAATAATCTCTTGTTAACTACATACAAAAAAAATAAGAAGGAAGGAGAGGAAAATAGGAAACCCTACTGGCAATCTCTCTTATTCTCCATTCCTCTAAGGAAATATCTCTTATTCTCAATGGCGATCTCTCTTACACTCATCGTCCACACCACAGTAAACTCTCGTCCTCTCGCTCCATGTCTCACTCGATCCATCTCTCTTTCTCTAATATCTAACTTTATTATGAGGGAAAAATATTTATTATATTTATTCGGTGATTTTTCATTCGGATCTAATGAAAACACATAAAAACATTTTGTTTAGTTATTTCATATAAAAAACATTATAGACATTCAGATCTATTGTGAATCTGTTAATATTTTTTATACATCGATTTTTGTTATTTCCTTTTAGATAAATTTTTGAACTGGTTTAATCATTTAGTATTCTCGAAAGATAATTTTTGTTTGTGATTTTTATTTCATACTACTTTGAAATTGTCAATGGTTTTTTACATCACAAATTTTGGATATTTCTTGATTTACTTGATTTTTTGAGTATAATATTTCAATATTTGATAGATACATGTTGTGGACTAATCCATTTTCATTAATCATCATTTACAATATGTTGATTCATTTCCGTTTGACACAATCGAGAATTGAAAAATTGTACAAATTGAGATAATTGATGGTGGAAGTTCCAAGGTGTTTTTGAATTATTTAATTAAAGAATTCATTATTGTTTCTTGTTAATAGGAGTTTCTATTTTGGGAAACAAAGTTTTGACGGGATTTTTCCCTATATAGACTATCCTGCTTTTATATATATAAAGATTTCCTTCCACTATAAATCTTTTTAATTTTCCTTTATGGTTAGCATTTGTTAGCTAAAAAAAAAGGGAATAATATCACCTAGAAATTAAGCGCCTAAAATGTCCTTAATATTACGTTTAAGAGCAAAATATAAGCAAAATTTGGAATTTGTAAAGTAAAATGACAAGCAGGTTCGACGGGATATTCTATAATTGATCAACATTTTATAACAGTAGTTCTGAAACAAATAAACAAATTGAAACCAAATTTCAACCAATTTCTATTTAAACAAATAAACAAAGTTCAAGGCCTCATGTTTAATCTTTAAAACCAATTTCTGATCTGTAAAAATAGCAAAACAAAATCAACCCAACTCAAACCCACCAACTACACGACTGGGAGAGATTTTTGCCGGACGTCGGACATATGGCGGCGACGGCAACCACAAACCAACCCAACGAAAAAAGAAATCGAGAGGATCAACATTTTATAACAGTAGTTCTGAAACAAATAAACAAATTAAAACCAAATTCAACCAATTTATGTTTAAACAAATAAACAAAAACAAAATCAACCCAAAAACAAACCCATCCAACCCAACCTAAACCTACACGACATACAGCGGCGACGGCAACCACAAACCAACCCAACGAAAGAAGAAATTACACAGAGAGATAGATGGAGAGGCGGAGGAGACAATTGAAATCGAGAGAAGAGACACAGAGAGATAAGAACTTACAGAGAGAGAGATGAGGTGGGAGACAGAGATGGCGGGAGATCGAGTAGAAGGGCTGACATGAGAATAAGAAGCTTGAAGAACGTGATAACAGAGGAGATGATGAGATGGCGAGGCGCTAAACAGGACGATGAGAGAGAATTCGCCGAGAGGAGAGGAGGAGGAGGGGATGGAACTGCTTGGAGATGGAGTAGGAGTAAGAAGAAGAGAGATGTAGATCTATTATAAATTGGGTTTCACTAAGAGATGTAGAGGGAGTTGAGAATAGGAGATGGAGTAGAATTCGCTTAGACATAGGAGATGCAGTAGGAATAGGGAATTGGAGTAGAATTCGCCGGGAATAGGAGATGGAGTAGGAATAGGGAAGAAGAACGAGATGGGGCGAATAGGGAAGAAGAAGAGAGAGAGTGTGCGTGGAGTATGGAGTATGGAGTATGGAGTGGTCACAGGTAGGAAGCTAATAAATGTGCAAACTGCAAACAACTGATTTTACGGAGGGATGGAGAGAGAGAAAAAAAAGATGAGTGAAAAAGAGATGGAGAGGGAGAAAAAAAAAAGAGAAGAGTGAAAGAGAGTTCATGGGAATGGCAGTTAGCTGTTTTAGACCAAGTCCACCCCGTCCTTCAAAGTAAATAAATTCACACTTTGGGTTTCACTAAGGGAGGAAAAGATGGAGCAGGAGTAGGAGAAGTAATAGGAGGAAGAGAGAGAAAACGGTTGTGGATAAAAATAAACGTGTAAGAAAACAGTTGTGGATAAAATTGAATCCTGATCGGTGATTGTGTTTCGTAAAAACAAATCCTGGCCGGTAAATAGCTTTTTCAACCGCCCAATTACATTAAATCCTGGCCAGTGATTGTGTTTGGTAAAATCAATCTGTTTTAATTAGCTTTTTCCATCGCGAATAGATATATAGCTAGAAAACTGAAAATTTTTAAAACCTCCACATGGATACTTTACAATGAAGATTTATCAAAAGGTGGTGAAGCGATACAACTATATTGCTCCTCACAAACTTTTTTTAAAGAAAATAAATATATATATATATATATATATATATATATATATATATATATATATATATATATAAAGAGAGAGAGAGAGAGAGAGAGAAAGAGATTTTTTATATCTTCTATATGCATTTCAACATATACTCCCTTCGTTCCGGACGAAGACTTGACGTTTAAAAGTAATTTTTTTTTTAAGAAAATGACAATTTAAATAGCTCATTAGTAAAAAAATGATACTTTTATATCTTAATTTTTAAAAACACACTCTTTAAGTAAAACATTCCAAATAAAATTATGACTTTTTTCCTCAAAACGAACTTAATTTCAATGCATCAATATGGTTATCCCGCATGCATGCTAATGCTAGTAGTATAACATGAGTGCCATTATTTTTATAAAAAAAAAAAAATTTGATTTGGGGTATTGTGGAATGGCATTTATTACATTGACTTTGGGTTCCATTCATAATCCTCCAAAAGATAAACTCTTTAAAAGATTCATTTGTATCCATGTTAGTGGAGTGATAACTAGGGGTGACAATTGGATGTTAATAAATAGTTTTGGGTTAGGCTATTATCTGGATAATAGTCTAACCCAAAATTATTTATTAACACTCAATTGTCACCCCTAATGATAACTAATAAACATTATATTCTGGCAAGTATAGAGAAAAGTCAAATTAATAACAACTGTCGGATGACAAGACCTGACTATCCGGTCAAAATGTCAATTTCTCCAAAGATGAACGAGGGAAGCAAGTGATACAAACTTTTGGGTTTGAGGATCGATCAAATTTGAAGTTGAGTGCGAGCCCGAACGAACATGGTCATATGCTCAACCAAAAGGTGCATTGGAATTGGTCGTCGTCGTGAATAAGAGATGGACACCAGCGCATTCATTAGACGCTTGTAGGAAGTTCTATGGCGAGAGCGCATGCGGCAACTTGAAGATGGCATATTTGTCAGGTTTTGGGCATGCTCACGTAGAGGCTTTGGGCGGCTGTGCTTCCTTATTTGATGTATTTATGGTTTAGTATTGTATCATATAAATATACTTGTAACTCTAAAACTCGGTCGTAATTAAATTTAAAGAGTCCTATGACTCTAATCTATATCTCTTTTTTTTAAAAATTCTCTTTGTAACTTTGTTCTTATCAATTGTTTGTTTAATCGGTTCCGCTGGTGCACAACAACAAAATTGGTGAAATACAAAATCACACACGCCATGGATAAATAAAAGCAATAAAATTGCAAGACACACTCAAAGTCGGATATGCATATCTGAATTTGATACAAAACATTGTACCGTTGATCCGATCTGATCCATGCACTCAACGGATCAAGTGTATGTTAATCCATCTCCGAATCTATTATCAATCAACATATTCGACTAAATATCTGATTTGATTCGAAATATAGATTTATGGATCAAGAACAATTACAATGTAAAAGGGAGGAAGACCAAAAGACAACATCTATACATTAGAGTATACTAGTGATGCACCCGTGCGTTGCACGGTTTGTACACGGGTGTAAAATCATATAAATAATTTAAATTGAATAATATATAATAAAAAACTTTAATACAAACAAACAAAATAACACAAGACTTTAATACATCTCATTCAAAAGACTTCAACAAAATGATCAAGGAACAATATTATTTTCTTATGACTATTTCCAAAATGTGAAATAAAAAAACTCACCCCATTGAAAAACACTTTATGAGAAATATAACACTCGTTCTTTCCATCAATAAAATTGGAATGAGGGGTTATTTTCATCGAAATTATATTTTTCTATTTATCTTCTCTTGGAAGCAAGTGTATTAAATTATACGTATAAATGATATATGTTTCCTGGTTATGGTTATAGACTTAAATGATGTCAAGTGTCAATTCTCTGAATTAATTAATAATCTCTCTTTAAATGATAAATAAAAACTAAATGAGAAATCAAACACCCCACCCCAATGAAAAAAAAAACTAAATGAGAAATATAAGGGCATGAACAACATATGATCAAATGGTGAATCAAATCAAATCTTAGCTTACAACGGAATATCTAAATAAAATATAATCTAAATCTTATTTGATTTGATTTGGATCAATATAGGCTACAAATTAAAAAAAATAAATCAAAGCAACCAGCCATGGCATAAAACTACTGTGTTTTGGCCTTAAAATGCATTAAACGGCGACGTTTCAAAGGCAAAAATTCCCAAAGATAAAATAAAATAAAGTGGTCGACAAGGCCTTCACGCGCGTTGACAAGGTGATGACAATGGGGCTGGCACGCTTTCCACGTGTCAGCTTCTGGTTAGTTCGTGCAATTTCGTAATTATCCACCGGTTTTAGGTATTTTTGGTATTAAAAAATATTTTTTTAAAAAAATCACATTTTTTTCTATAAATAGATATTAGGTTTGCCTCATTTGGACACCAAACAATTTTTTTGGGAAATCTGATATTTCTCTCCATCCTTTCTCTCTCTAAATTTCATATAATTAACCCTTTTTAATATGTTTTTATTAACTAAATTGCTACTTAAATATTTTAATTTTTAATATTACAAATTATTAATATTATTGTAAGTATTTTTAATTTTTTATTATTGTCATTATTTATTGTTAAATTTTGTATTATTATTGTTAATTAATTATTTAATATTGTTAATATTATTGCTAAGTAATATTATTATTGTCAATGGATTCACGTATTCTCTCTCGTAAAACCAAAAAAAAACTCAAAATATTGAATCGTCGCCTGCTACATGATTTGATTGAAAATATTTGGAGACTTTTTGGTAATCAATAAATCGGTGTTTGAATAATCGTCGCTTTTATTATTATTGTATTTTTATATATGGATGTAGTTATTTATTTGTCATTGTATTTCCATAATTTGCATTACATTTGTTGTATTATTGTTGTATTTTCCCTTTGAATCGTTGTATTTTTATTTAATGTTCAAATTATTGTAGTTATTTTTAATTTATCAATGAATATTAATTCAAATATTAGTCGAATTATAATAAATAAATTATATTTCGAATTTAATATTATTATATTATAAAAAATATTGAATTATTGTAGTTATTTCAAATTTAATTATAAATAATTAATTATTTTGGATTTAATAATTTTTGCAATATTATTATTAATTGTTAATATAAATTGAAAGAGGATATTAAATTAATGTAGATAAAGATGGTGGGGTATGTAAAGTTGTTGGAAATAAAGATAGTGGGGTATGAAAAATATTGGATTTTGTGCTACTGTTGTATGAGTTTTTTTTTTATTTTGAATCAAATAAGTATCAAATTGATTATTTTATTGGTTTTTAATGAGTTGTGTTTGATTTGGGTTGTTTGATTCAAACGGTTGTTCATACTCTAACACTTCTTTCTTTTCATCAATAAAATTGGAATGAGGGGATATTTTTATTTTTACATTATTTTTTTATTTATCGTATCTTGGAAGCAAGTGTATAAAATTATACATATAAATGGGGGGAAAGAATTAAAATTTGCCTTTTGGGCTTAATCTACTTTCTCCAATATATTGGAAAAATTGTAGGGCGATCCACTTTTCAAATTTTTAATTCCCTCGGTACCATTTTTTTTAAAACCGGAAAAAGGCACTTTTGAGGGAAAAATGATTGCGATACCCTTAATGAGTCTAAGACGCATTATAAAAATGCACCGCAATTCAAAAATTTATGCACCACGATTCAAAAAATTTATGCACCACGGTTCAATTTTTTTTGAAAATGCACTACGATTCAAATGTTTATGAATCGCAATTCAAAAATTTCAGCAGTAGAAAGATTACTAGCATCAAAATAAAATTTTCATCAACTGTTTCAATTTTTTCTTTCGACAGTCCACCATTGGAGCTCAATTTCTAAAACAATTTCTTACCTTTTTGCTGAAACTAGAGTAGAGGTGATTTTTCTCATGAAAATCCTTCCAAAGAATTCCAGTGTTGAGAGAGAGGGAGATCATTATGGAAATTGAAGTTGTCCATTGAACTCATTCCTTGAATCAACCTGTTCCAACTCTAACGAATTATGCTCTAAACTCCCAACCAACACATCGCATCCCACAGGAAAGTCACCAAAAAAAAAATACATACTAAACTCAGCATGATCCAACACCAAAAGTGAATCTTGGTCACATTGCTGGCCCCAAACACCAGAATTTATGTATCGCAATTCAAAAAATGATGTATTGTGATTCAAAAAATGATGTATCGCGATTCAAAAAATCAATTTTAATTGTCTGTTCTTCTTCTTCTCCTTTTTTCTTCATTTCCATGGATCTGTCTTTCTCGTTCATCGTCGCTAGCGCCGGTTGTCTCCCACAGATCTGACCAAGTCGCTTCCACGTCACTCGTTTCCTCCACTCTGATTCCCCTGTTGACGCCCCTACTTCAGTCTGAACACCATCTCCACCACCAGCTTCGTCTCCATCTTCATCCAGTCGGTCTCTCTGTTGGAGACTGTTAATGTCGGAGTTTTCGAAGTTGAATTCCTTCACATACAGTCTTACCTTGTAGACTGTCAATGTTTTGATATCTTTCTTCTTCTTATTAATGGTGGGTTTGGGAAGTAACCATGAGTTGGGCATTGCGTGGGTGATGGGCGGGGTAAGATAGCCAACAATGAAGAGCTTCGTGGAAGATGGAAGGCTAGAAACTAAAATGTCTACATAAAGATATCTTATACAGTCAAAAGATGTCTATCTTTATGTGGTGGAAAGAGCCTTACGTACGACTTTTGTAGAAGATGAGCGGCTGCCATCAAAGGAGAACATAGAAAGGCTGTCTTGATGCGCGTGGTTTTTGTTTTATAAAGGATATCTTTGTCATTTTATCCTCAAATGTGTACTTTAGCGGTTGAAAATAAATATAGTGGACCTTAGCGGTTGGAAATTCCACAAAAAGGACCGACTTTAATTTCTCCCTAAAATATTATTGTTTTAAAAGTTGCATTTCGAACTTAGGCTACTTTCCATAATTCATAAAGAATTAAAAATTGCATTTCGTTTCTTCAATACCACACAATCCACATGTCCAATTGACTACGGCCCAGCTTGTTCACAAAACCAATAAGGTTAGATTATTGTTTACTTTCTTGCCCTTCTAAACCCTACTATATAAACTCCATCATTCCCTTGTCGTCACCACCTTTATCAAGCTAGGGTTAATTAATATGTTAGAATACAATCATCTTTCCTTTTCTCTTTCTTCTTCTCTCTCTTCATCCTTGAGATATCAATCCACTTGGAGAGATTAGCTCTGATAGGAGCACGTCTTCGGTAAGCGGGTTTATTGAGGGGTTTTGGGTGGTCCTCGATTTGTGAGAGAAACCGCGTACTCTATCCTCTTCTCGGTTTATGAGAGCAGTCGCGTCCTCTCTCCTCTTCTCTTTCTTCATCCTTGAGATCTCAATCCACATAGAAAGATTAGGTTCGGTAGGATCTTGTCTCCTCTTCTAAAATTATACATTATTATTATATTTATCTTATCGGCTGTGACATAGAGCTTTTTCGGTTGACTTTCGTCTTAGTACGTTTTCACTGGAGCTCTGAGCCATCGTTAGTTTAGGCATTCTATGGTTGGTATAATACTGGCTTACATGAAATATTTGTTGGGGTTTTTTCTATATTATAGTATGTGATTTTTCTATATTTGAGAAGGTGGGAGATCGATATTTTATAAACAATAAAAGAGGCCAAATATAGATGTAACTCATCAAAAGAAGACCATATCATATTGTTGTTCAAATTGACACTTGCTATTAATTTTCCAATAAAAAGCGGACCTCACAAAAATAATGGGGAACGCCCCCCCCCCCCGAATAATCGATTATTCATATGAGTTTCCCAAATGCCTCATCTAACTTCACATTTGAATGGGTTTATTAGGGGGGGGGGTGTTGTGTGGTCCTCGGTGGGGGTGTTTATCGGTTGTGACATAGAACTTTTTCGGTTGACTTTCGTCTTGGTACGTTTGGTGTCACCGGAGCTCTGAGCCGTGGTCAGTTTGGGCGTTCTCTTGGTTGGTATGGTTGATTATTCTTACTTCTTGAAAAAACGATTTGTTTTCTTGAAACTCACAATATTCACAAAATTAATTTTTAAATAAAAAACCATTTAAACATAATAAAAGAGATGACGAATCTTGAAACTTAAGAAGCATTTCACAATTAAAACTGCAAAAGAGTCTATAATTTAAAAATCTCATCAATTCTGATTTTTATCTCCTTGATCAATGGACAAAATTCAAAATTCATGTCTCATCTACTTCATTTATTTCATATTTATTAATGTAAAAACAAAAGGAGTTGGTTTTTGTGAACTATTTACACAAATTATATTGAAATAATTCAAATTATAACTTATTTCTCCTAAAAAATGATTTGTTTTATTGATTCCAGTGTTGCATAAAATTGTTATGTGTTAAGAGGTCTTAAAATTCACAACATACACAAGATTATTTTTTAAATAAAAAACCATTTAAACAAAATAAAAGAGATGATGAATTGAGATTATAAACAAGATTATAATTGAGATTGATTAACCAACTTGTTCCATAAGTATGTTTCACTTCTTCCTCTACTTTTATTACTTCTAAGAAATTATTTACTTAAATCATTTAATAAATTAATCTGATAATTTTGTCGTATAATTTTACCAAGTAAATTTGATTGTTAATATTATGAATATAAATTAATTTTTCTATAGTTATCAATATAAATTATTGTTCCTTCTAATTCCTAACATGCTTACCAATAATAACAATTGTGCTTATCAAATATGATGTTCTCATCTTTATTATCCAGTTTGGAGACTTGGTTAAATGTTTTAAATTCAAAATCTTTTCGTTGAAAAGTTTTTTCAAATATTTCAGTTACATGTGTTTTGGGCATAAAAATAATTTTATACTTTGACATGGTTGGGCTAATTCTCCATGAATTTGCAGCAACAATAAAAAAAATTATTGCATACAAATGAAATAATTTAAAATTTGATTCATATTTTTCAATGTGTGGGCCTTTAATTGTTGCCACAATCCGTGAGCCCTGTGAAAGAAAAATATTAGAAATATTTATGAAAATAATGAAATAAACAATAATGTAAGATATATTAACATACACATTCCTTTTCATCATGGAACACACATTCAACACTATAAAGGCTTGTGTTGTCTCTAATCTATATAGTTGTAGCTTCATTGCCCAGTCTTGCTCGGACTGGTATCAGTAATCATGCAAAAGAGTGGAAACATCTTCTTGTATATTTTCTTTTGCAATACTTGGTAGATGAGGACTTGATCCGAGAAAGTGACACTTATTTATATTGGTGTTCTGCATTGAATACTCAAAATGGTCCATCTACCCAAGCTGTTCATATTCAAGTTATAGATAGATTCATCTTTAGATTATGGATGTATTTGTTTTTTTTATATGTATTCATTCTCATTCAATTAATCTATGTATAAATATATATAATTAATATTCTCCATGATCCAATAAAAAAAGAAGGCAAACAATTTATGTATTTATCTATCCAATAAATTAGTGAAAAATTTGATGCCTAGTTTTCCAAAGCAAATTGTTGTTTTTACAAATTATAAATGTTTCCAAATTTGAAAAGTTCATTTTGGCGGAAACTTCCAAAATTTGCTTATCTCTTTTTATATGCGTATGATGTTAGTCCCAAAGGGCACAATAATAAGCTAGAAGGGGGGTTGAATAGCTTATTATACACTTAAAAACTTTTCGTATTAGTTCCTAAAATAAGCACTTGCAATTTATTAAAGAGATTGAAGTAGCGGAAGTCTTGCAAGGAAAGCAGTTTAGGTCTGCCGGTGAAGTACTACCGTAGACTTGACTGAAAACTCAAGTCTGCTGTTGAAGATATAAGTAAAGGAAATAAGAATGCCCCCCTTAGGTGAAAAAAAAAAAGTAAAGGAAATAAGAAACAGTTCAAAGCAGTAATCAACAGTAAATGAAGAACACAAGTATTTGAGATGGTTTACACTATAAAGAGTGCTACGTCCACCACCAAGACAGTCAACATTGGATTTTAAATGTGCACTATGTTTTCCACTAGTTCTATTACAAGGAATATATCCAATGGATCGTGTACAAAATATTGACTTGTGTTTGGGGGTTTGGGAATTGAATATCTGGATAAACAAGATATTTAATTGTGCAGAAGAATAATTTAAAGGGAAACAACAATAAGAAGCTTAAGATAAATGTTGATGCAGATCTTCTTGATTGTTGTCGAGGACTTCTTGATCGGTTTAAGATCTCTTGAATGCACTAAGTATAAAGACTTTGAATTGTTGGAGAATTTCAGAGCATTGTTTTCTTCAGTCTTTAATGACAGTATTTACAGCTGGAGCATTCTTGAGATCCGTTGAAGAAGACGAAGGGTAACAGCTCTATCAGGTTGAATGAATTAAATGCATGGAGCTGTCTTGTGGATTTCGTCTTTCACTGATTCAGAGCAGGGATTGGTGCAGAGTTGTTGCAGCAAGAATCGAGGTAGGAAAGTCGAGAGTGCAGTTCGAAATAGTTGGTACAGACTGTAAGAGACAGTCTGTTCACCTGCCCTGTTACTGTTCAGAATGCGAAAGTCTTCTTGCTTTTCGAAAAGTTGGTTAGGCGTGTCTGAGAAGTCAGGGAATATCTTAATTCAAATTCAAACTGATAAATAATGAATTTAATTAATCCACTAAGACTTGGTGAATGGACACGTCATGCTTGAACACGTGCAGACAAGGTCTGCTGCTAGATGCTGTTGAAGGTCTTCCGCTGAACATGTGAAGTCTATAAACAAACTATTCTAGGGCAAAGTTCTATACACAGTTGCCATGCTAATTGATACGCAACCCAATTAGTCACTAATGTATAAAACTAATGTTATGTATGAACAGATGTAAATTAAAAATACAATGAGAAACAACATATAGATACTATGAATGTGTGCAATAATAAATATTTAATTTTCGATTCGGTTCGGATCGGATTAGAAATAAGTACAATTCATATATGATCTATATATTATCATATTCGAATTCGGGTTATTAGACCATAATACAAATCCATATTTGAGTCACATACGAATCAAAATCCAATGAGTAGGTCTTCTGTAAGACCGTCTTACGGATCTTAATTCGTAAGACGGAGCCACACTCTCTTACACTCAACACACCAATATAATATGATTTGTCTTTCAAAAAATATATGTAAGACCATTTTACACAAGTTTTTATCAAATCGAATCCAGTGAGATGCTTACCCAAGAAATGACAACTTTGAGGAGATTAGATCGGTGCACATGATAAGAATAATATATGGTATTCCCGCAATTCTTGTTTGAGTGGGCATAAAGATTAAGAAAACCTAATTAATTCTATAATGAATATTGATATTATATATGTAGCCATAACTAAAGTTGAAAAAAAAAAAAAACTTCTTCTGTTAGAAAAGTCAAGTGGATCAAAATTACAAAAATATTGAAGGTTTTATAAGGAAGGGATAAAGGAAGAAAGCAACATAATAGTGGAGTAGTTAATTTTACTGGTATATTCATTTTTACCAAGATTACTAAACTTTAACTGGGTGGGGTTTTTCTAGAGTGTTCTAAATAATGTAAAGACAAGGGTTGAGGTTGAAAATTATCTTAAATCCTATTGGCCAATAGAAATACCGTGTCTCGTCTTCGCTCTCTATAAACCAAATACGGGTCGGGACTCGGGAGTTGTAATTCGTAGTAGTCGCTCTGTTTGCAAAGCCCGAGAAAGGTAGATAAACCCCAACAGCCGCAACCGCACACTCACTCCTCAGTCCTCACTGCCGCCTCCGCCTCCACCAAGCAGCTTTCATTCCATTTATGTAAGGCTTTGCTTTATTCCTCCTCCTCTTTCACAAATTGATTTCTCTCCGTCCATAATTTTTCTTTAATCTATCTATTTATCTTCTTTTGTTGTAAAAATTTGGGATGGGATGGGGTTGGGGGCTCTGTTTCTGTTTCATTCATGGGATTCGCTTTGCTCTAATGTTATCTATTTAATTGCTCTGCTTTAATCATTCACAATGCTCTGCCTCTATTTATCCAATATTTTATACCTCTCTATTTTGAATTATTGAATTTCAGACCAGATGGCATCCACTTTTGCTGCTGGAACCCTAGCTGCTCCCACCAGCAGTGTGGTGGATAAGAATCTTGCTACTTCCTCCTCCAAGTTATCACCTTTGGCTTCAACACCATTTGGTAGGAGGCGCAATGTTTCTCTCCATAGAACAACTCGTTCTCTCCAAATCACTGCTGCAGCAAAGGAATTGTACTTCAACAAGGATGGTTCTGCTATTAAAAGACTGCAAGTGAGTCTCTCTCAACTTCCCTCCGCTACTTCCTCCTGCACCAACGTACTCCCTGCTAATCCTCTTTTTGTCCTAGATTGGTGTAAACAAGCTTGCAGACCTTGTCGGAGTTACTCTTGGCCCAAAAGGAAGGAATGTTGTTCTAGAAAGCAGTTACGGCTCCCCTAAAATTGTCAACGATGGAGTTACCGTAGCAAAAGAGGTGCTCACTTTCCTTTGTTTATTACTCATATTTCAGTATTACTGCCATAATTAGATTAAAATTAAATGTGGGTCGACTTGTTAATAGCCACCTAGTTCACCATATCCTGTTTGTTTCTGGGGAGTTGATACTATCTGAAAGTAAATTGTCTTGTGCATTATAAGTTCAATGATTGTAATGCTCTTTAATCTTTACACATGTGTGTTTACTGTTTAGATCAATTCCATCTCGGAGAAGAACTTTTGTTCAATGCATAGGCCATTTTTTTTGTTACCTGGGGAGTAATTTTTTGTTTATGTGTTCTATTCAGGTTGAGTTGGAGGATCCAGTGGAAAACATTGGTGCAAAACTGGTGAGACAAGCTGCTGCCAAGACCAATGACTTGGCCGGAGATGGAACAACCACGTCTGTTGTTCTTGCCCAAGGTCTTATTGCTGAAGGTGTCAAGGTCTGTTTTGGAATTCCATATATTTTTATCTTTCCATTTGAAGTGTCTTCTTGATACCTGTACCTTATGATGTAACTGGTTTAGGTAGTAGCAGCTGGTGCAAACCCTGTCCTTATCACCAGGGGCATTGAAAAGACCACCAAAGCTTTAGTGGATGAGCTTAAGCTAATGTCGAAAGAGGTTATAAGACTCTTCTTTGTCTAATGTTTAATTAATGTTGTGATTTTAACAATCTTATGTTATGGTATTGGTTTGATACCTCCTCTGCTTGACCGAGGTTCATGGTCACTGTAGGTGGAAGACAGTGAGCTAGCAGATGTCGCTGCAGTTAGTGCTGGCAACAACTATGAAGTAGGAAATATGATAGCAGAAGCCATGAGTAAAGTAGGTCGGACGGGCGTTGTGACCCTTGAAGAGGGGAAAAGTGCTGAAAATAGTCTATATGTAGTTGAAGGAATGCAGTTTGAGCGAGGTTATATCTCACCTTACTTTGTTACAGATAGCGAGAAAATGACCGTTGAGTTCGAGAACTGTAAGGTAGGCTGTAGGCATGCTCCTTCTGTGAGACTTTTATGAAAGCTCAGTACAATAGTTATTTATTTGTTTCAAATGGATTTCTCTATTCAGTTGCTACTGGTTGACAAGAAAGTAACAAATGCAAGAGATCTCATCAATGTCTTGGAAGATGCTATTAGAGGTGGTTACCCTATTGTTGTAATCGCTGAGGATATCGAGCAAGAAGCACTAGCAACTCTTGTCGTGAACAAGCTAAGAGGGTCTTTAAAGATTGCTGCACTTAAAGCACCAGGATTTGGAGAAAGGAAGAGTCAATATCTTGATGACATTGCTGTTCTAACAGGAGGTTAGTTTTAGCTTGTTTCTCCTTTTCCCCTCTAGTTTGTTATAGCATTATACCTGTATTCTATCTAATGCTCCTTTCCTGCCTCCATTTTGTGTTTTCTGCATATTATTAAGGTCTATCTTATGTTCTTACTCCTAGAGTTCCCGTTAGTGCCTAGACTATTAGGTTTGGTTGCCCTTACTCTGTCTGTCTGTCTGTCTCTCTGTGTTGATATTTGATAATTGAATTATCTTTCTTTGTGTTACAGGTACTGTGATTAGAGATGAGTTGGGGATTACCTTGGACAAAGCTGACAAGGAAGTCTTGGGCCATGCAGCCAAGGTGGTTCTTACTAAAGATGCTACTACCATCATAGGTGATGGCAGCACTCAAGATGCAGTTAGTAAGCGTGTTGCGCAGATTAAAAACCTTATAGAGGTTAGAATCTCTCTCTCTCTCTCTCTCCCCTTCTTTCTCTCTTCTCATCTTCACGAGCACACTCATTTCCAAGCATAACACACATTTTTCTTGTTCTTGCATTTCTTTTACTATGGTGGCTGGTTCTGTTCAAGCAGGTAGCAGAGCAGGATTATGAGCGGCAGAAACTTAATGAGCGGATTGCAAAGCTCTCAGGAGGTGTTGCTGTGATTCAGGTGAATCTTTGAGGTCCATGGTTCCAATCCCCATACCAACATGGGGTCACACTTACCTATCAAAAAAAGAAAAGAAAAGAAGAACAAGTTATTGTATGTTTCAGCATGTAGTGTCAGTAGTGATGACTTGTAATATAGGGTTATTTATGCTGCCTTTTGAATGAATTCCGTGAAGGTTGGAGCACAGACTGAAACAGAGCTTAAAGAGAAGAAGCTTAGAGTAGAAGATGCTCTTAATGCTACAAAGGTAAACTGTCCGTGAGAGCTTTTAATGGATCAGAACTATGCATATGCTAACTTGAGCCATATAAAATATTCTCAGGCAGCTGTAGAGGAAGGCATTGTTGTTGGTGGTGGGTGCACCCTCTTAAGGCTTGCGTCAAAAGTTGATGCCATTAGGGACACCCTTACTAATGATGAGGAAAAGGTGCATTGAACTTTGCCTTGGATGTCATCTATATTAATTTCAGTATCATGTTGGAAAAAAGTGCTCTTTTATCTAATTAAATCTATGTGATACATTTGGTGAAGGCCTTTATAAATTATCTTTTTATATTGGGAGTTGGAACTTTGTGGTCATTCTTCACTTTTGTCTTTTGTCATGGTGCTTAATAAGTAATCATGTTTTGTGTACAGGTTGGAGCAGATATAGTTAAGAGAGCTTTGAGTTACCCTCTGAAGTTAATTGCCAAGAATGCTGGTGTTAATGGAAGCGTTGTTAGTGAGAAGGTATACAGTAAAACAGCATCCAAGTTTACAATGGTGAAGTATGAATGTGGCACAACACTGCCTTATATGCATTGCTGTCTCAAGTAGTGGCAATAGCTAATAATTTAGAGACACAACAAAATGGTTGAGATTGTGGTTTTTCTCCTCATGACGATATTTCATGTTTGACAATTCATTTCAGGTGCTGGCCAATGACAACTTCAAATACGGATATAACGCTGCCACCGGTAAATATGAAGATTTAATGGCAGCTGGAATTATTGATCCAACAAAGGTGAGGGGCTGCAAAGGCTAATGTTGGATGTAAACCAAACACTTAGCTTAATGCCACAAGATCTCACTTTATTCTACAGGGACGAGCTCCACAAGTGGCGTTGCAACCTTATTGATTGCCCTAATCTTATATGTTATACACTATCATCTTGCTGACTCTCTAGAAAGTCTTAGGCATGGCATTCTGCCTTCCCTTCTTGAAAAAGTCTCAACATGTGCAAATCTCATGCCTTTTGTATGGAGAGTTAATTTGTGGTTTGTAGGCTATGTGGGAGGCAGACTGGGAGTCATATCCTGGTTTCATTGCCTCCCATTGATCGTTTACCAGTGATTTCTCACTCACTTGTCTGGGGTTTTGACCCCAAACCAAAAAAACAATAGAAGTTGCATTATCTTCAGTTTTCTTGTAGAAATGTCTGGGTAGGTTGGAGGACTCACTCTTGAGGTTGTAATTTTTTTTTTCTTTTGTGCAGGTCGTGAGATGTTGCTTGGAACATGCTTCATCGGTGGCCAAAACATTCTTGATGTCAGATTGTGTAGTTGTTGAGATCAAGGAACCTGCACCTGTGGTTGCCGGGAACCCCATGGACAACTCAGGTAAAGTAACTGGTTGATTTCTTCAGTTAGGACATTATTATTATTATTATTATTATTTTTGTGTGTGTGTGTGTGGCCATGTCAAGCTTGATAGTATGAAGACTTTTGCTGCTGATTGTACCTGGATATTGAGCTGCTTGCTGTTTCCATGTCAGGGTATGGATATTAAGTCAACGGAGATGGTTGTTGGAGGGCGATAAAAATGATGGCAAATTACGTACGAGTTGGTAGCTTCAAGTGGTGGACTAGTTTAGTTTGTTAGGGTTCAAGTTCTGGCTGGTTTTAGCTTGTCAGGATACGGCATGAATGGATATTTATTCTGTTCCAGAGTTTGTAATAGAATAATAATCATTTTCTGTTTGGAGTTTTAATTATATATTTTACTTTGTAAAAATATATGATTTTTTGTTGTCTTTGATATTGTGGCTGACCAAACATGTGGGGATGATTTGAAAAATGATTAATGGATTAACGGATGTGTTGGTTGGGATGAATGATGGTGTGGTTAAACGTTGCTTGGTTGACTTATTATTCTATATATATGTTTGTTACCGAAAAAGTTTTTTAGAAAATACTCGTTCCATTTTTGGTAAATAGTCCATCTTTTTATTTTGAGATTTTAAAACCAGGTCTCTTGTAAGACAGTATTAATGATCTTAATACGTAAGATGAATTTATCCATGCTAAATGGCTCAAAATTAAGAAATCTTAATGCAATCTCTCAGCTTTTGGAAATTACAATGTCACCACTTGCGTTTATAAATGAAACAATATGTTGGCTATGAGTTGACATGTTGAAGCAGTATGCTCGCCGAGGAGGTAGCATGTCTCGTTGATGAAGCAACATGCTTTCTATGTGATTGGAATGCTCGTCGAGGAAGGAGCATATTTGCTGAGTAGTTGGCATGTTCGTCGAGGAGGTAGCATGTTGGCTATGTAGTTGGTATGCTCGCTGATGAAGCACGACGCTTACTATATGGTTTGCATGCTCGTCGAAGGAGGAGCATATTGAGGAACCCTATGGTTGATGTATACTTGGGTCTTGTAAGCGAGGATGTTTCTCGCTATGAATAATCCCAATCCAAGGTGCAACCCTTTGGTTGCCACCTTACTATGCCCACATTCCCGAGGCGAGGTCACGTGCTCGGCAGTGGTGATGAATTTGAGTGTGACAGCTCATTAATGAAAATTATCAACTTTTTTTCACTTAAAAAATGTCACTTTTGCATTTAAAAAATGTTATTTTTATCCTTAAATACGTCAATTTTGATCACAAAGTGACATTTTACATTAAAAATGAAGTTAATTAGAGTTTTAAGTTGATTTAGGACTAAAAATACAAAGTTTGGACACAAAGAGACTTCGGCAGCAAAAGTTTGAAAAAAGGGAAGGCACCAATGCATGATTTGAAAGTTGGAGGGCAACGGAGCAATCAGGAGATTGATTTCATTAATGTGTTGTCCACTACTCATTTGGCCACGTCGCCCGCCTCTCCTTCGTTTGACACTTTGACCTGCGTGTTTTTGAAAAAACCGAGTCGACCCATAGTATTTTCAACCATTATGCCCACTTTTTAGCCCATTTTCCTCTCTTATTTTAATTTATTTTCTTGTTGGGTAACTCGCCATTTTCCTTAATAAGTTATCCGCTCTAAAAGCTTTATTTTTATCATTTTTGGGACTTATAGATTTTAAATCCGTAAGACCATCCTATAAGTTTCTACATTCATTTAAAGAGTCTACTTCCTAACATTAAACCATATACTCCCTCTATTCCGAACAAAGAATTCCACAGAAGGGGTTTCACAAAATTTATGCTAAATGACTTGTGAGACACCTTTTTGTGAATATTGTAATAAATAGAATCGACAACATTTGATCAACTTTCTTCGGGAAAGCATTTTGTAGGTTCCATGCAAATGTGAAAGAGTGGCCCTAAATGCCACACAAAAAACACTAAATACCACATTCATTAAATAGTTTATTTACTAATTACTTCTTTTATAAAAAAGAGTTATAATTAACCATAAACTCTAATTACTAATTAATCATTATCCTTTTCCTTTTATAGAAAGGAGTTTCAATTAATCCTCCTATAAATATATGTCAAATCTAGCGATTTTTGTTAAATTTTTTATAAAACCTAGCGATTTTTGTTAAATTTTTTATAAAAGCCTAGCAATTTTTAAATTTTTTTTAAACACCATGGCGATTTTTTTTTTCATATTTTTTAAAAAAACCTGGCATTTTTTGTCAAAATTTTTTCAAAAAGGTGGCGACTTTTTTCAAAAAATTTTAAAAACACATGGTGATTTTGTGTCAAATTTTTTTTAAAAAAGTGGTGACTTTTTTTTAAATGTTTTTTTAAAACACCTGGCGACTTTTTACATCTCCTGGTGTTTGGAAAGTGGAAACCTAGTGTTGGGTTCCCAGAATTTGCATTCGGCTCCTCTAGTGCTTAATAGAAACTGGAACTTAGTTTCTCTGTCCTCTTCAATTTTTTGGATATCAAAATGTCTTTTTTTATTTGATTTTAATTGAGTTTTTTTTTTTAAATGGAAGGAGGGTAGTTTGGTAAACAAAGCTATTTTAAAGTTTAATATTTTTTCTTTTAAAATCAAAGGAGGACATTTTGATAATTTAACCTCTTAAGTGATGTTACATTTATGGTTTTTCGGTGTAATATTTAGGGTTCTGATGAGAAATCAACATTCATTTTTTCTATATATATTTTTTTATGCCAAACACAAAATTTGATTGTGAATTTTCTTTTAGCACTCTTTCCTTGTGAAAATCTGGAATATGAAGAGATGCCTAAAACTCGAACCAAATACAAAATATTAAAAATATAGTTTAAACATAAAATGCCTCTTCAATTAACATATATTTTTAGAAAAAGGTAATTGAAATAATTAAAAAATATGTTAATATGTAGTCATATAATATAAATTTTAAAAATATAGAAAAAAATATGTTTGTAATTAGGTTTGTTAATTGAGATGTAAGAGATTTAAGGTTTTTAGAGGGTTATATAAATGGTGGTTATTTGAGTTAATTCTTTTTTGGAATATTGAAAAAGTATAATAATTGAAATAGAAAACAAAGTGTTTAGAGGGTTATTATCGTGGATGCTCATATAGACGACGTTGTAATTTTATCATTTATCAATTCGTGTGAATATTAGTTGGAATGAGTTTTTAAATATTTACTTTTATTAGATAATAATTTTATATTATTGGATAAATGGGTGCAGGCAACTGGCAAGTGACATTTGTTTACAAGTAAGCGAGGGTAAATTTGTAAATGTTCAAAAGAAGAGGGAAAGAAAAACCAAAGGAAATGGAAAATGGAGTGCCACGTGTGGAGAGATGAATGAAGAGAAGAGAAGGGCTTACTAGAACCACTGGTGGTTTACCTGATTGCAACTCTCAATCTCCGTCCATTCTTTCACTCACAGGCACAGCCTCACCTCCATTTTCAAATGGGGTCTGGTCGCCTCTTCTCTTCTCTACTCTTTCTTTCTTTCTTTCTTTAATTCGTAATCCATACTCTACTAACATTCAAGAGAGAGCAAAACATGGCCACAGCTCCAAACAGCTATCATGCATATTCCCTCTCTTCTTCTCCTCCTTTACCAAGAACAACAACATCATCCCATTCCCCTCTCTTTGTTTCTGCCCAATTCAACAACAAGAATTATTATCGTCTTTTCCTCTCCACCAACTCACCTAATACCCATTATTATTCCCTTAAACCCTCCTCCATTTTCATCGTTAAAGCTTCTTCTTCTGACATCACTAGTCAAGAAGAACAGCAACAACTGCAACAATACGAAGAGTACGAGGTAGAGATTGTGCAGCCTTACGGTTTGAAGTTTACCAAGGGCAGAGATGGCGGCACTTACATCGATGCCATCGCCCCCGGTGGCTCCGCCGACCTTACTAACATGTTCACTGTTGGCGATAAAGTTCTTGCCACCAGGTATATACTATCTACCTTAACCTTAATTTCAATCTTCTTATATTGTTTGTGTGCTTTAATTCTTTTCATTTCCAACTTATTTCTATATATAAGATTCCCTGAATTTTAATTCCCTAGTACTCCAGTTAGTATTTGAATTTGAGAAACATCGCAAAAAACAATGCACTACTACTAGTTAGACAAAATCCAATTGACAATAATATATTCCTGTTTTTATGCTTTAAATAAACTTGTGCTCTCTCAATCACCTGCACACTTCATGCTTGCCATTCACAAGTTTCTGAATTGAGGAGAGCACATCACAATGCTCAAAAAACTCAAACCTCAGTCTGTAAGAGTAAGAGTGTTGCTGTCTCAGATGGGCTGGCAAGCTACTTTATATTCTTGGCATCTGTCAATAACTGTTTTGTCCTTAATCAATGATCCAAAATGTGACAATATAGTGCTATAATTGTTGCAGTGCAGTATTTGGAACTGAAATATGGCCTGCAGCTGAATATGGGAGAACAATGTACACTATCCGCCAACGAATTGGTCCCTTACTCATGAAAATGCAGAAAAGATATGGTACTTACTTCATAACCTTAGCTGCACCCCTAGCTTCTCCCGTTTCTTCTACAATTTCAATCACATTCTGAAAGATCCCTTCAATACCAGGGAAGATTGAAACTGTAGGGGAGCTAACAGAAAAGGAGATCATCAGAGCTGAAAGGAACTCTGGTGTGATAAGTGACAAAGTGAGGGAAATCCAAGTGAGTAATTAATAACCTCTATAGTTCAATGCTCTTTGAAGACAAGAACATGCTTTGCTTGGATAGTGTCAGGAAAACCTAATCTAGTGTTACAATGTTGCTTTTGAACTCAGATGCAAAACTACTTGAGGAAAAAGGAACAGAAGGAACTCAGAGAAAAAGAGCTTCGTGAAGGTCTACTGCTTTACAAGTAAGCTGACCATGTATTCAAGAAGAAGATGCAATGAGCAAATGTATCGTATTTTTGTTTCATCTGACTGCTTTTGGTTTTACTAACTTCTGTTGAAACCAAGTAACTCCTGATCATCTGGCTGTAACAATTTCTGTTTCTGGAAATTGTTCAGGAGCGCCAAATATGAAGAAGCACTGGAGAAATTTGAGTCAGTGTTGGGATCAAAACCATCTTCAGATGAAGCCTCAGTTGCAAGTTACAATGTTGCCTGCTGCTATTCTAAGCTTAATCAGGTACCACTATTCTAGTTTCAACTTAATCTCGTACCATACCTTTCCTCTCTAAACCCAACGACTTGTGCAGTTGTTTTTCTTTAAATCTATTTTTCTTGTGACTACTAGTTTTAGCACTTACTAACACTAGTTTAGCTCAATATGATTGCAACTTTAGAAATTCAATTGCAACATTTCGTGTTGTATTTTCTTGAGGCCAACTCATTATTTTCTTAATTTGATAATTAATTTCATATTTTAATTTGTGTACATTCTGATTTGTTGGTTTGCCAACTCACTAATTTTTTTTATTACTGCAATCCTTTACCCAACTATCTAACCAAATGACAGATACAAGCTGGTCTCTCTGCTCTTAAAGATGCTATGGAAGCAGGTTTCGAAGACTTCAAGGTAACTTGTACCATTAGAACTTAAAATTTGCTACACCATTATGAAAGTGATGATTCATATTAACCTCTTTAAATTAATGTTGCTTCTGTTACAGAGGATTCGCACCGACCCAGACCTAGAAAATATAAGGAAATCAGAGGAATTTCAGCCTCTTCTGAACAAATATGACGAATCATTTATCAATGAGAATGCGATCAATGCCATTAAATCATTGTTTGGCTTCAACAAGAAATAGAGTCATGGTAACATTCCAAACATCAAAAGACCCAATTCTGTGTTTTTTGTGCTTACGAAAAAATCTACTGTTTTTTTACAATTCGAGCCACATTGATCAGCAGTTAAATAGCTTCATTTAATGGCATTCATTTGTAGATTTTAGTAGTGGAGGTCTGAATAGTGCTCGGTCATATATTTCTTTTTTATTTCTTTTTTGAACTGGTGAATTGTTTATGGTAGTTACTTTTCGAATTAGGCTTTGATCATATGTGTAGTTATATCGATAGAGAAACCGAAAGGAAATAACATTATATTGGCTTACGTTGATTTCTGATCTTATCATTATGCTTGTTTGATGAGCATGGCTCACAAGTCCTACAAGGTGGTGTGATTCCTTGATTCAATTTAATGAAAGACAAACCATAAATGGACCACAAAGTTATAAATAAATAAGAGTATGAATGAAGGCATAAAACAATGATGATGAAACAAAGATGGGTGAAGCTCAAAGGGGTAAAGGTCAGTAAGCATGTGTGGTAACACAAATAGTAGGAACTAAAAAGTGTTGACTTGGAGCAAAACCTCATGTCTACATATTTACATAACTTTGGAAGCATAGTTAAGAGTTTCCATAATAATATGGGACTCTCATTGTGTGGAATAGAGATCCTCATGGAAAAACCACACTGTCAAATGCTAGATATTTTGCATGGATAAATGATATTACGAGATAGAGTTTATATTATTACTACAAGATTGATTTAGACTAGTTGAGGAAAGCCACACACAATTTATGTGATGATTTGTTTGACTTGCATGAGATATGGGATATAAGCGTAAGACTCCGTCACAACTCGCAAGGCTTATTCAGTCGGGGATGCGGGCAACAAACATATAGGTAACCGTAAATTAACTCGGTCAGCCTCCGTCGATGACTTAACTTTCTTCCCTCCTACACATTCCGTTGATGACTTAACTTTCTTTTCTCGTGCGGATTCAAGCACTAAAACTTTTCAATACTAGTGCCGCAAATTAAACTTGTCAAGAAGACAAAGGCCAAGGCTAAAACCTTTTGAGGGCAGTTAAAGCCTAACAGTAGTGGTCGTTGTGTTATGCTCTATAGCAATTACTTTTGGGTTTTTATAGGGTGTTTTTGATTTTCTGCTATTGTTAGAGGTAGAGCTTATTGGTCCTTGTTTGGACGGTTGATTGTCCCCCTCCATGTTTATTTTTCCTCATTTATTTATATAAATGTTTGATTATATATTATTACTACAAGCTTTAATGTTATTGCCCGCGGATGGTTGTAACACAAATCTTGATGTTTAATTTTTGTTAGGTTGGTGATAACTTGAAATTTAATAAGACGGTAAGGATGTAAAGGCTGATTTAAATACCTTTGATCGAGTTGATATAACTACCATAAGCTTGAGCTCATAACATTAGAACTCTTGTGCGTGCGCATGAACAAATATATTCTTAAGGAAACCCGAAGAACAGGAACTTTCGGAAATACCTTCGGACTGACCCTAGGGCCACAAATCCTTAGTGGACACAAAGATGCAACGGGCGACTCCAGCCAAAGAGATCATTAGGAATCCTAGTAGCGACCGAAGGGGGCCGTACCTTGGGCATCACATTCACAGCACCCCTTAGGAGCTCTAAGATTATTTCATGGCTGCCTTCAGACTTAAAAGGGGCAGTTAGGACTTAGGGTACAGCTTTCCCATCCATACCTCAGGGCAAGTCCAATGGTGGTACTTGCCTATAGGTATCAAAACCAAATTTTGATACCTATTGGTTATTATTCATGGGTATCAAATGATCATCTCCAACCATAGATATCAAAATGAAGGGTATTAAAATTAGGTGAGGTGCTAAGGGAGGTATCAAATTTGGTACCTTCCCTAGTACCACACCTAATTTTGATACCTTTTACTTTAACCATTGGAGAACCTAATACTTTTACATAGGTATCAAAATTTGGTTTTGACCCCTACCATTGAACTTGCCCTTAGGGGAGATCTCCTTTAGTGGCTCACATCCGCTCATGGATTCTGATTGGCAAATGTAGTACATAACTTTGTGTTACAGGGCACGAATGCTTGCCTTGTGCGAAGCAGGGCTCTTCACCTGACTAACAAGGTTTGCCAAATCTTGTAACAAGGCAACAAGCTGACAATCGATTGCCAAAGCAAATAACACCTACTAGTGCTGCAACAATATCAACAATTACATGCTATAGCTAAGCAAAGGCAAAAACTAACAATGCACTATGCATGTGTGCTAACTAGGTCTAAAGGGAAATGAACCCATCAAGTCCCCTTTATAGTAACATTTAGGGTGACAATTTAAAAAGGAACAACATTGCAAGTGATCAGTTCCTATATAGTAGCATTTAGGGCTATGAATTAAGCAGGGAAAAAGCAGGAACAAACAATGAAAGAAGTCCTGGACATGAAAACCAAAGGTCTTACAATGCATAAAAACTAAACTAAAGCTATCTAACTAAAACAGAACTAGCAACTCCAAGCCAAGTGGTTTATTTCTGTGTATGCGACATTGGTTGTGAGTGGCAGTATTCGGCTGATGGCATGGCGGGCAAGGACTGAGCAGTGGGATGCTTGTCGTGACCTACATTGACCTGGCGCTTGGCAGCAACGTTGTTGTGTTGTGGTAGGGCTAAGAGACACGTGTTTGTGCATCGTTAGCTGACTGCGAGGCCAGCTAACACACATACAGTAACAAGGCTAACAAGTAATGACATCCCGCTAAGCAAGGCAGCCAAGATTAAAGGTAGGCATGCACATGCAAGAACGTGGTGCACGATACTGCTACGAGAGGCATTTTGTTTTTGACATTGTTAAGCTGTGTACGTGACATTGTGGCTGTGAGCAGCAACAACACTTGTTGTGGGCTTGTAACACTTCACGACGTGGATCCGGACCCTTCTCAAGAGGACTTGTGTGGCCTGTTTAACAAGTGAGAGAGAACTGATATAGTGCCCCATGCGGTACGTGGTGCTAGCACAAGCAGAGGCACTAATCCAATCATATGCTGACATGTGGCATGCATGAGTTCATTAATGGTCACTAAAAACAGGCCGTAACCTCATTTATGACAACGTGAAGGAAATCAATCTGGCCTTGGGTTTTCTTAGCAATTCAGTTCATGCTCTCTGCGCATGTCAACTTGGCTGATATTTTCCTTTTCTTCTGCAGTCTCTCAGCTTGTTCGGAATTTCATCCTCTCTCCGTTCCCTCGAAGTGGTCAATATAGAGTGTGAATGTGAAGTCCTTAACCTAGTGCACATTATACTTGTTACCCACACCTTAGTCACCCAGGACAAAAAAATCTGCATTGCCCTCAGACTGCCACTTCTAGATGCCTGGGCCAATAATCTTTTACCTATGCCTACATCAAGGGAAAGTGGTTTGAGATATATGGCAGTATTAAACACCATGATCGGAAACTTTATATTTTTATCTCTAATTCATCAATACTTAGATATGTATATATATATATATATATATATATATATTCCTCCTTTTATGGATATACTTTCTGTCACAAGTGAAAGAGGGAGGGGAAATCTTCATACAACATGGTACAGTCGTACATAGAAAATCTACTTCACCGAGAGTTTGCACTCACTCAGAATTTTGATGAGGATGGAGTCGAACTGGAAGTCCTTTTACGGGAGTAGGCATGGGATCATATTCAATTATCTCATCAGGAATTAGCAAATCCCAGTTAAACCTTGTGATGACATTGTGCAGGAATACTAGTATCTCCAGGCGAGCAAACTCTTTCCCCAAACACATCCTAGGCCCCCCTCCAAACGGAACATAAGAAAACGGAGCAGGTCCTGCTCCTTGAAATCTCGAAGGATCAAAGTTGGTAGCATTTGGGAAGAACTTGTCATCCCTCTGTGTCGGGAGGGTACTCCAATATAGCTGGTGCACACAGGATCAGGATTAAAATTAGTATGGATGTGTCATATAACATAGAAGATGAATGAAGATGGAGCTTGTTTGAAACCAAGGTGCTGGTACCTTCCATCCTTTAGGAATTGTGTAACCTGCATAAGTGAAATCAACCAAGGCTTCTCTGAAAGCTCCGATTACCGGTGGTGATAGTCGGATTACTTCGGACACAACGTTCCACGAGTATCTCATCTTCTGTATGTCTTCCCATAGCAGTAATTCTCCCGGTGCTTTGGCCTTTGCAATATCTAATTGTTCTAGTGCACCCACAACCCACCCAATGGTAATAAATTAAACTGCCTAAGAATAGTAGCATAAAGAATTATTATAGTAATGAGGAATAATAAAGTATATATACAGACCTCTCAAGACTTGATCATAAACTTGAGGAAGTTGTCCAAGAGTCTTCATGAGTAATGTTATGGTAACACTAGAAGTGTCGTGGCCAGCAAAGAGTAGAGTGAGTATATTGTTTACAATGTCGGTTTCAGTAAGAAACCTGCCATTTTCATCGGAAGAAAGGAGCAAATGAGATAAAAGGTCGTCGTGTGATTGAGAAGAAGAAGGCGGGGGTGGCGGTGGCAAGGTGAGTAGTGTAGTCCTCCTGTGTTGAACAATGAGAGCAATTTGTTTCCTGATAGCAGTGGCTGCTCTCATTGCACGGTAGAATCTAGTGCCAGGGATATTGAGGGGTATCTGTATCATCCCTTTTAACAAGATATTGAAGAGGGATGCAAGCTTTTGGATTTGGTGCGGCTCCTCCACGCTCATAAACAATCGACATGCAAGCTCAAACGTATGTAACTTAATGGTCTGATACACATTCACCTCCTTTTTACCTTCATCAATTTCAATTCAGCCTCAGACCAATAAACTTAGATGATTATTAATTAAGACTTATAAATACTCCATTCGTTATTATTCCCTCTGTTCCGTGCAAAGAGTTCATTATTCTATTTTTAAATATTTCATTTAAAGAGTTTATTTTTAAAAATTAAGGCATAAAAGTGTTATTTTATTACTAATGAACTACTAAAAATATCATTTTTTTAACAAGTTTTGACTTTCAAACAGGAACTCTTTTGCCCGGAACGGAGTGAGTACTTATTAACTCCTAATATATACTTCATCCGTCCCTAAATTATCATCCTAGTTTACCCGACACACGGATTAAGAAAAAACAATTGACTTGATTATTTATATTGGTTTAATGTGTAGTTTTTTTTAAAGCACATGTGCATGTGACCCATAATTAAAGTATGATGAAAAAGTAATGATGAAGTGGTAAAAGTGATGTTCTAAAAAGGTAAATTTCAAACTGGACGATAATTTAAGGACGGAGGGAATAGTTTAAATTCCCACGTCACGTGTTTCGAGAGGCTAACTCGGTGACGGATGCTTTGGCTAATCATGGGTGTGACGAGGAATGTGAGGCCTTCTTTCATTCTATGAACTCGCTGCCTTCTCTCATTGTGCTTGATAAGATAAGGTATGTTCGGTTGTTCCTTCAAGTTTGTATGTTTCTTACTTTATTAATTAAAATTTAGCAGGGTAACGACCTTGTTCCCGAAACAAATAAAAAAACTTTACTCCAGCTCAGCTTGCTGCATTAACAGTTTAACACTCACCTTGGGTCATGTTTTTCTTGGTGGCTCGTCTCCAAAGTCCAAACATCTCTCTAAAAGAATGCCTTCTATCATCTTATTTATGGGAATTGTGGAAGCATAGACATCAACCTATCTTTGATACCTCCATTTCTAATACCCATTTCATGATTCGGCGTGTTAAATATGAGTTGCTCTTTCACCTCATTTTGGACTTTAGAGCTCTTTTTTTTTTTTTTGGGATTATTTGTTTTGGCTCTAACCCCCATTGTACTGTATCTCATTTCTTTCTTTTACGAGATAAGATTCATTTGTTCCCCCTTAATCAGGTAAGATTGATTGTCCTCTAATGTTTGTTCTTTCTTTTATTTTCTTATTAATAAAATCTCGTAGGGTGATGTCTTTGAATTTTCTAAATAATAAATTCACTGATATATAGTAATGGAGTTTGAGGTTTTGAATTTGTTTTATAATGATTGAAAAAAAGATTGGGAGAGAGATAGAGAGAACCACCAAAGATAAAAAGAAGAGAGAGTAAAAAATAAAAAAAAATCTAGTGTCTTGAAACTCTAAATCATCCTACAAGGAGAAGGGTGTTTAAGAATAATTGAATAAAGTGGGAATTAAAGGTCACAGACACCAGAGTCACAGAAGAAGTTGAAGAAGATATATATATATATAGAGAGAGAGTTGACAAGTACTCAAGTAGGCTAAGTTGCCTGCCACTCCCACTTCACCTATACTATGTGTCTATGTTTGGAAAGTGGGAAAGACACTCACTAGTTAGTGATGTATTTTCTTGAGGAGCACTCAAATACTTCCTATCCGTTTCTAGCAAATAATATACTCTCCCTGTCCCTAAATTATCGTCTTCCTTTCCTTTTTCGTCCGTCTTAAAATAATTGTCCAGTTTAAAACTTATCTTTTTGAATATCACTTTTACCACTTTACCCTTACTTTTTCACCCTACTTTAATTATGGGTCACATACATATGAGTTTTAAAAAAAACTACACATTAAACTAATATAAATAATCAAGTCAATTGTTTTTTTTAAATTGTGTGCCGGGTCAACCAGGACGATTATTTAGGGACGGAGGGAGTACTATTTTATCTTGAGATGTTTTATTTAAAAAGTTTATTTTCAAAAAATTAGTCATAAAAGTGATATTGTATTTCTAATGAACTACTAAAAATATCATTTTCTTAAAAAGTTTGACTTTTAAACGATGATTTTTTTATCTAAAACGAAAAGAGTATTTATTTAATGAATGATGAATATGAATACATAGCCGCAATCATAACAATCTATCTTTATATTTTTCCAACGCGCGCATGCAAATCGTGTGTATCTTCTTCATCATCATCTTAGTCATTACTAGTACATTAGAACATACTAGACGGACATGGTACTAAGTGGACCACAAAATTCATTTTTGTTTTGTGATGATCATGATATCGTTGGTTTCCTTTTCGAGCAAGTAGTAGTGATTAGTGAAGGGAATTCAAAACGAATCTACTTATCATTATTATTGCTATTATTAAGCTGTTAAGTCGAATTAATTAATGTTAATTGTTTGTTCATGCCATCCAATCCAACACATATATATATATATATATACGTACTATATATAGCATACCATGCCAGTGAGAATGGAGGTGATGGCGGGTGACGATATCGATGGTGGTGGTGTAGTGACGGGAGAATGAATCGGGGCCGAGGTAGGGGAGGAGCATCTTTCTCATCCACTTGGCCTCCTCCCCTCTGCTGGTTATGAGGCAGCTCCCAAACAGCTTCCTCACTGACTTTGGCCACCACATGGCCACCAACTTGTTCTCGTTGGCAAACAAAAACTTGTTTCCAGCCGGACCGCACAACACAGCTACTCTGTCCCCAAGCAAGCTAGTCTTGAAAACCAGGGGGCTCCCGTGCCTCACCACCCTCTCCCTTATGAATCTCTCTGGGCAACCGTCCCAACCAGCCCTAAGCAACCCCAACGTTTCTCCAACAATCGGCCATCCGAAGCTTCCCGGTGGCAGCTTCAGCTTACTAGTACTAGTACTCTGGTTTGATGCTGCTGCTTTATTATTGAGATGCAGCTGGTAGTAGAAAGTGGTACTAATAAGGGTGGTGGTGAGTAAGAGGATCACTACTAATACTATCATCATCATCATATAACAGCGATCACTTTTGGTTTAACTGGGCCAAGACTCCTAGTAGGAGTATATATTAATGCATATGTAGCACCGTACCAATTGCAGGAACTTATGCATATATATAGCTGGGTTAATTTGCACCATTGGTCCCTTGACTTTGGCCAATTCCAAGCTGTGGTCCGTTAACAATCTTTTGTAAAAATTGGATCCTAAGCCAAAGTCCTTTGTTCAGGACCGTTGAGTTAAGGGTAAATTTGGTATTTCCCACACCCCTTCAATAAAGCCCTAAAATGATTAGTGGAGAAAGAAAGTGAGAATCATATGAACCATGATCATCTCAGATATTGTGGCTGTAAGGACTGACCAGTGTTGTTTGATACAAAAGCTCCACAACGACGGATTCATACATATATATATATCGTGGTTCTGGGTGGAAGAACTGACATAAAATATTCGGGTCTGAACTTTGAATCCATTTTTAGGGACTTGCGCAGGCCTGGGAATTGAATTCAAGGAATCTGATTAATTTTACCAGACTAGTAGCTCAAACGAAGTAGATGCTATGCCAAATTTACTTTTCTCATTTCATCAATAGATTTGTTTTCTTTTACATTAGCTTCTTGAGGTTGAGGGTGGTTTAAATGACGTGAGAGAAAGATAAACAGGAGCTTTCTTTCCTTCATTCATAGCCAATCTATTAACACTTCACACTTGGAATATTTGTAACTGAGAAAGTCCTAAACTTCTCCTACCTATTGGCAATTTCTCCCCGCTTCTTACCGGGTGTGGGAAATACCAAATTTGCCCCTTAACCTGTGGCTAAGAATGAGTTGTTATTATTGATTTAAAACTTAAATATTTTTCTAGCATTAGATGGAGATGGAGAATGTAGAAATTCGTTAGTAATAAAATGATATTTTTATGTCTTAATTTTTAAAAATGAGTTTTTTAAATGAAACATCTCAAAATAGAAAAGTAAACTTTTTGCCCAGAACGGATGGAGCTTCATTCAATGAAATTAAATAGTTAACCTTTAATTTGTTCGGTCCAATTAAGACTTAATTAATTTATCAAACGACTAAATAGGGATGCGAGCGATCCAACTTAATTTCTAAATTAAAATTAATTCAAAATGAACAATTTCAGGAATGACTACTTAATTAGGCAGGATAATTAAACCAATGTTTTGTTCTTGTATGGGGGAAATTAGGTGATACTACTCCCATTAGTCAACAAAATGACCACCATTGAATTAATCTATGTTACAACTTTGACTTTCTTCAAACCTATTTACCCACTTCTAAGGATATTACTTAGTACAACCCTCCTATTTCCCCAATACTAGAAAAATGACCATTATGCCCATTCATCCATCAACCAAATTCAAAATAATTTCAAACATTTTCTTTTCAAATTCAAACCAGATTATTTTAACTTTTTTTAAAAAAATTCTTTTCAAGCCTAGTTAATCCAAGTTTATTTTTTAAAATAAATTGTATAAAACGAAAATGATACACTAGTTTTGTTTCATACAATATATATAAAAAATATTTAAAGTTGAATTAAGTTGGTTTGAAAATAATTTTTTTATGTCACTTTAAAATGGTTTAAATTTGAAAAAATTATAATTTAATACCTACGAGAGGTGTCATTACTCATTAGTGTATTTTTTTAAAAATGGTTTTTGTTTTACACAATTTATAAAATAAAATAATTAAAGTTGAATTAAGTTGGTTTTGATATGGTGGGAATATGGATATCGATTGCTTTACAGACCTGAGTTCATTTGTCACGTCATGATGGACAAAATAATTTCCTCATCTTCCGTTGTAACTTATAAGTCATCTTCTTCATCTTTGTTTTTTTCATTACTAAAAATCATCCAACACAACCCATATCCATTCCAAATTGATTCCCGTTTCGTTGCGTAACAATGGTGAATTTTAAATTCAATATGTTTTTCGGAGCTATTGAAGGAGACAATGATATTTCAAAAAATAGACTTTAGCGGTTGAAAAAGAAAAAAAAACGGATGAGTGATGGGGTTATAAACTTTGAAAAAAAGACCGATCAGAATTTCACCCAATAGAAAAAAGTAGTTACAAATCTCTAAAAAGGTATAGACCCGCATTTTTGGAAGAAAATAGCTAATATGATTTAAAATCAAAAAAAATGTAAAATTACTTTGCTACCCCTCTTCACATTTAAACTATACTACCTCCTCCCTCCTCCCCCTTCACGTAATTTTAATTACGTGTCCGATTTTATAGTAATTAAATTGATTTTGATTCGATTTAGAACAAAACCGTTGATTTGCATTTTTTTCGAAGGTAGTTACAGCGGATATTTTATAAAACATCTAATGTTTTATAAAACATCCGCTAGGGCGGTTGTTTTATAAAACATCCGCTAGACGGTTGTTTTATAAACATCCGCTAGTTTGTATAAAAGTGATTATCTATTAAATGTTAAAAGGGCATTTAGGTCATTTTATACATTAAATGGTGTTGCAGAAAATAGCTAGTATGATAAATACCTATCGGGAAATGGATACCAAAAATTGTTACAGTACATGAGAAGCAGTCAACTAAGTATGAATCGAAGACCAAACACACCTTCCAATCTCTTACCCTTTTCAAGCTTAGCACAGCACAGCACGCCAAGTAAAAGTAGAAGTAAATTACTAAAATCCATAATAATCCCAAATTTTCGTTCCATCAATAATCCACCCATGACCATGACCATGACCCACCCAGCCCCATTCATTGACTTGCATGCAGATGGGAATCCACCAATAGTATTACCATTACCATTCATCCACCATTAGCGTTAGTATCACAGTATTACTCTGACCTGACCAAGTAGATCTAATAGAAGTGAAGTAGCCCCATTCATTCTTGTTTAAATTTATCACCCACTACACAGCCTACACATCACATGGCCTCCAAACTTTTCTTCTTCTTCTTCTTCTTCTTGTTGATATTAACAATATTTATCTTTAACACTGCCGTGGCCTGCACCCATGATGAAAACCAAGCCCTTCTCCAATTCAAAACCTCCCTTTCCCACGCTATCTTCCCCCATGGCCATGACCAGTATTCCTTTTTCCCATTGGATTCTTGGAACTCCACTACCAGTTCTGACTGTTGCACCTGGGATGGAGTTGTCTGCACTTCCAATTCCACCAAAGCTGTCACTGCTCTTTTACTCTCTTCCCTTGTTCCCCTTTTCTCTTTTCCTCACCCACCACTCCTCCCTTCCACTGTCTTGACACCACTCTTCCGTCTTAAATCTCTCACCCTCCTCGATATCTCCTCTAATTCTATACAAGGCCAAATCCCAGCCCACGGCTTTGCTAATCTCACCAACCTCCTCCATCTTGACATTATGCAGAATAACTTCCATGGTCCCATTCCTCCCCATATTTTTCACTTGACCTCTCTACAGTTTCTCGACATGAGCAGCAACTCTTTAGAGGGTGTTCTCCCTCCCCAACTCGCCAATCTTCGCAACCTCGTAACACTCAAGTTGGATTATAATTCTCTTGGCGGTCCCATACCTCAACAAATCCGAAACCTCACCAATTTGCAGCAACTCTCCCTCCGCGGGAACCACTTCTCTGGTCGAATCCCTTCTTCCATTCTTAATCTCAACCAACTCAAACTTCTCGATTTGCAGGACAATCTTCTGTCTATGCAGATTCCAACTCATATTGGCTCCAAACTGCCCAACATTTCCACCCTTGCATTGAGCAACAACAGATTCACTGCTACAATCCCACCATCAATACAAAACATGAGCATGTTGGAAACACTTAAACTCGAAAACAACATGCTCGTGGGAGAAATCCCAGCTTGGTTATTTGATATCAAGACCTTGAAGAATTTGTCTCTAGGTGGAAACAATTTCACTTGGAATAACAATGTCAACATAGTTCCCAAATGTATGCTATCCCAACTCTCCATCAAATCTTGTGGCCTAACAGGAGAAATCCCAGACTGGATTTCCACACAAAAGAGGCTCAATTTCCTGGATTTGAGCAACAACCACCTCCAGGGAAAATTCCCACTTTGGCTTGCCGAGATGGATGTCGGAAGCATAATTTTGTCCGATAACAACCTATCAGGTTCCCTTCCACCTCAACTCTTCCAGTCTCAAAGCTTATCGCTTCTTGCCCTCTCTCATAACAATTTCTCGGGGGAATTGCCCAAAAATATTGGTGATGCCAGAGCGCTCATGATTCTTATGTTATCTGGGAACAATTTTTCCGGGTCAATTCCAAAATCTATTGCCAACATTTATCGCCTCTTGCTTTTGGACTTGTCAAGAAACAGATTCTCAGGTAGCACTTTTCCAATATTCGATCCCAACGGTTTCCTAGCTTACATCGACTTCTCCTCCAATGAATTATCAGGTCAGATTCCCCTGACAATTTCCCAAGAAACCAAAATTCTGGCATTAGGAAGAAACAAATTTTCTGGTAGCTTGCCTCGGAACCTCACCAATTTGATCAACCTCGAACACCTTGATCTCCAAGACAACCAAATCACGGGAGCCATCCCTGAGTTTCTCTCCCAAATATCCAACCTTCAGGTTCTGAATCTTAGAAACAATTTCCTCCAAGGCTCTATGCCAAACATGTTTTCCAATCTCACTAACCTCCAAATTCTAGACCTCTCAGATAATAGTCTAAATGGAAGTATCCCTTCAGAGATCGGTAATCTTGATGGAATGATTGAAACACCCATAACAATTTCATCAGGTCCTGACATATTCACCTTCCCGATTTCGTTCAATGACTTGTTAGTAAACTGGAAAAAGTCTGTGCAGGGTCTCTCAAGCCATAGCCTCAGTATCTACTCTTTATTGGACTTATCAAAGAACCAACTTTCAGGTGAAATACCAGAAACCTTAGGTCAACTCAAGGGGCTAAAGCTACTCAACATTTCCCACAATAGACTGTCGGGGAATATCCCATCAACTTTTGGTGATCTAGAGAGTCTAGAAAGCTTGGATTTGTCACATAATATAGTCTCTGGTTCGATTCCTCAATCACTTGTAAAGCTGCACCAACTCAGTAGTTTGGATTTGAGTAACAACAAGCTGAGGGGTAAGATCCCAGTGGGAGGGCAAATGGACACAATGGATGAGTTGAGCTATTTTGCCAATAATAGTGGATTATGCGGGATGCAAATTCAGGTGATATGTCCAGAAGAGATGCCGCCACCAGGTAGCCAAGAGGGTGAGAGTGAGAGTGACAAAGATACGTGGTTTTTGTGGGACGCAATGTGGATAGGATTCCCAGTGGGATTCTTCTTATCAGTATCAGTAATGGTTTTTATTGGCTATCTATTTCCAGCGCCAGGAGCAGCACCTAATCGCCGCAGCCTTCAACAAAGAAGGTAGACTTTGAGTGGGAACTTGGCAAGTACTGAAACACTATCTAGGATCGTAGAGAGACAGTGCAAGTACCATACATACGCAGCTGGTCTTGAATATTAATAACATAAGCAGTAGTACTTATTGGGCAATGAATGAATCAGTGGTAGTTAATATCAGTTTAATGTAAAAATATTTAAATGGAATATAATGTCCTAGTTTAAGTGTAAGTCTTCTGTATCAATCTTCAAGACTTCTGATAAGAATGGACTCCCCCCCCCCCAACACACAGTGTGTGTGTGTGAGAGAGAGAGAGAGAGAGAGATTGTTTCTCAGCTTGCATTGTAGTGTGCCAATGTCATATTTCATCAATTCAAGTCCAAAGGTGATTGCTTTAGGCATCAAATTACTGCGAGACTCTTAGTTCACTGTGTAACTAACTGCAGCACTAGTAGGAGATAACCAATTATGAAAAAATAATAATGTCCATTGTTGCTCAGCTTTCTCTCGTCCAAAAGGGACTGCAATGTGGCAATGCAACCAGCGATATTCTTTGGCTTCAGAAGAATTTTATACTAGTTCTTCTTAGTACACACTATTTTACAACAAACTAACATAATTGCCAACAGTTAAAACCAGTAGATAAAGATCATTCTCAACTTACCACAACATCTATCCCAATTACTTCGAGACGACTACGTGAGTCCTTTTTCATTACTCTATATGATCAACTCCAACATTACTCATACGTTCAGTAATTAAAAAAATATTATGGAAGTCGCTATAACAGTAAGACAGCTTGTATTACCAATTACCAAAAGCTATACTATCTAAAATGTTTATTGCATCCAGCACTACAATCATCTGTAGCTTTTCAGCATTAGAATGAAGAATTCACACATAGAAGGCCACAAAAATGGTGAAGCAAGAAATATAGACGGGATTTCATAATCAGTAGAAAAATCAAACTTCGTAGTACAAAAATACAATGGTTTCACATTCTGACAGAAGTGCAGCAAGTGTCAGTTAAACTCTGTTATCAACGAAATTCTTGATTTGGATTGCAGAGGGGCCAGCACAAAAGAATGAAAGCCAAATACAAGAATGGAATTTAGATCTGTTGCAGCTCTTGATGAAATCGAAATCAAATTGAGTTGTGGTATGCAGTGATGATCAAAAATCCGTTCTTACCATTCGTTTCTCGTGGTCAGGTTAAGCCACGATAGGATTAGCATGACGATGGCCAAGCCTTGTTAAAGAATATTGCATAGGCAGCCTCTACCCTCCTCTTCATTGTCAGTGTCGCCCGTCTCACTGCAGGTAAAATCATGCCAAATTATAAAGGGTGTGTCAGATTACGATCCAAAATCAACTTCAGCGTGAGAATGAACACATTGTTAAAGAAAATGTTTCCTTGCACTCAGTAGTCGGCGGACATCACCAATGAACTAAGAAGCATCAAAATGAAGACCCGTGATGATATGTACACAATCCAAACATTGTACAAAATCATGCAAATGTAAAGGAGAAGCTGGTTGCATGCTACTTAACAATGATCGAAACGTGTGTTAAACTTATTTTTACCAGTTGTAGTAACTATGTAATTGCTATTCAATCAATATTTTTAGCATCAATCAACCCATCGGAGTAGGATGAGATCAATCCAACCTCTGACATATATATGTGTAACAATAGGGACTACTAGAGACGGCTCTTTCATGCTATGCCTGAGTGCCTCATTGGCACACTTGCTAACAGTTGCCAGCTTCTGTACTTGGAAAATTCTCCTTACAATTGATATTTGGAAAAGAACCAAACAGGAAGAGATGGAATGATAATTACACTTCCTCCATCCCTAATTAAGTGTCCCTTTTTAGTTTTTTGCAAAATTAGGGAAGTGGACTTATAGGTCATTTTGGTAGTACATGTACATGAATGCCCTCAATGTCCACACTACAGTATTACAAGGGCAAATTGGGCCATGATAGATAGCAAATGTGAATTTAGTAACTTTATACAAATAGAGGGACACTCATTTAGGGAAGATTTTTTTTTTCTTTCTCAAAAAGGGACTTTCAACCAGGGGTGGCAATTGGGTGTTAATGGATAGCTTTGGGTTAGGCCATTATCCATTGGCCTAATGGATAATGGCCTAACCCAAAGCTATCCATTAACACCCAATTGCCACCCCTACTTTCAACTAGGGATGGAGGGATAATAACTTCGAATTGTCTAACATAAAAAAGAAGTGCCTACAGAGCAATCCGATGGCTCAGCTAAGTGCATTTGTACTTTGTACTAGTGGGGGACTTGCAGTGTTCTGATCCATCAAGTACAATGCATGTTGCTTTTATAGTAGAAATCATACTAAGTGTGCTCATGGTGAAAATCTAGGACAAACTAACAAGCACATGTACAAAGAAAATATGTTTAGGTGTGAACATCCCATACTAGCAGACTTTACGACCAGTGCTCAATCCTTTCACACCAACTTCTCTTGATCAGGTGAATGCTTTTACTAAGCAAAATAGGAATTCTTTTCTAATGTTCTCTTCAAGGAACTGAGATCACAGTGGTTCAATTTGTAGAGGATGACCCAAACCACATTAGGACCGCAGTGAGTGATGCCCCCAAGGGTATCACCCACGCTTTGTCCCAATTACATGGGGTCAGCTATATTAATACTTTGTCGCCACTCTGTTTGGTCCAACCGAAGACCATCAGTTAACCACTCTCAATATCCTTATTATATTACGGTCCAAACTATATAAAGACTTGAGTAATTATTATTGGCTCATTTTCTCCTAAGATTCACATAAATTTGACCCCAAGGGGTGGGAGAAATGGCAAGGGCACTCAAGCAATGACCTTGAGGTCCTTGGTTCCAATCCCCATACCAACAAGGGGTCACACTTACCTATCAAAAAAAAAAAAAAAATTCACATAAATACCATCTACTTGGAAACATGATCCCATTTCCCTAGTAGCCCTCTGTCTGTGGCCTTTGAGCTCTTCTTAACGAAGCTCTGTTGTTGAGACATCTCCAAATCACAGTTAGAACTTTTTGGCAATCAAGAAACAAAATCGCACACTTTGAAATGTTGTCTCAGCCGTTTATTACTCGGTTCGTTGTTCCTTCATCCCCTTTCACTTATTCCACGAGCATCTCACGTCAAGAATTCTTTCCCTTCGAGCACCACCCTTCCTGCCCAGCCATTCAGATTTTGATGCCACAGAAATTGATCATAACTTTTCCTCTTCCATTAGTTGTTCCTTCATTTCTTTTCTATTTTTTTTCTTTGGGGGTGGATTCAATATTAATAACGAGAATTGAAAGAATTCAACTTACGCACAGCTAAATCCAAGATTTCAAGAACTCAACTTTCGCGGAACAAAATCCTAAAATTCTTGAATTGAAAGAATTTAACTTTGCAGAACTAATGACTACAATTGAATAAAAGGGCACCTACACATAAGAGGAGAGAGAGCGAGAGGGTACCTTGATTCAAACTCGTTGATGTCAACAAGTTCTTTCCCTAAACTATCCATCCATTGCACTTTCTTCTGTTCAACAAGTTTGGGAGAAGCGGATTTCGGAGGGGCCTTTTTGATACAGCTTCTAAGAACACACTCTGCAGCTTCTTCTTGCTCCGCATCTTCTGTTAAACTCTCTTCCTTGATTTGAGTTAGTTCCACGACAGAAGACAACTGATCAGAGGCATTGGGGGCAACAGACACAACTGCTGAAGGGACATGTGGGGAATTTTCCAATTTCAATGGCCCCGGATTGTAAAGATGAGTAGCAGCAGAGGGTTTGCAAAAGCAAATGAAGGAAGGACAATGGATCTTGAAGAACAAAACCCTCATGAAAATACTCTTCATTAACTAACAACAACTCATTTCCAGACTTCAACTCCTTCATACAGAAATTGGGGAAAGTCTCAATCGGAAAATAAGGTTCTTGTCAATTTGAGACTCATCAGCAGGAGGGAGATGCAGAAAACTTACAAAAATTCATCAAGATTGAAGTAGCAGGACAAGGTATGAAGACCCAGAATCGGAAATCTTGAAAACAAGAACCAAGTTGAGAGATAATCGAGATGCTTTACAAAGAATAAAGAGAATTATCCGGGGGGAGAAAGAGAGAGAGAGAGATTATCCAGAAATCTCTGCTTCTTGAGCTATAGGGACATCAGACAAGACACCTTTGTAATCTTGTATTCTTGTTGGGGGAGAGAGGGAGCAGAGAATTTATTCATGTTGTAACATAGTAGACTTAGTAGTAGTAGTAGTAAAGATTGAATGGTGATTGACCAGTCTGCCCTTTGTCAGCACTCAGCAGCAATTCATTTACTCTGTTTTTTAAAAATGAAAAAGATCCAATCAAAAGTTCATACCTTTCAAGTTTCATACACTCAATTGAGCTAACGAGGAAACACCAAAGGGTGGTTGATTCCACCCGCCGGTATTGTCTATTTTCATAAAAATCACCGGCTTCAGTGAGTCCAATGGACTAACTCACTCGAATTAATAGATTAGGGGTAAATATCCTGTCCGTATGTAGTTGAAGGGGGCTTTTTCAACTTAACCTTTTTCTAATCACGAAGGGAAAGCTTAGCCAACAATCTACTGTAGTGCACCAATTTGGTTGTCCAAACATTCTATTTAATGTTAAATGTAGCATCCTCAATCTTTGATGGACCAAATAGTTTTTTATGTTACATAATTTGGTCTTTGACCGTTCCTTGCGGTATTTAGGATATCTGGGCTTGTGTAAGGTATAGTCTTGTGAAAACTCTATCAAAATAAGAAAACCTTAGAAGGAATGCAAGGCAGGGCCTCGCGAAACCCTTCAGTCGTGAGAGTAAGTCTTTAGCTTATGGAAAGCAAAATGACAGAGTTTCGGTATGTAAAAGTGAGCGTACCTTTGAAATGAAACTTTGTAAGGCATATATAGTCTTTCTAGGAATGAAATCCGGGCTGAGTAATTATTATGGAGAGATCATATGCCTTTATGACCATAAATGCGGGTTGACCGCGTAACTAACAGGGTCATGGCTTAAATCTCGGGCTCTAAAGTTATCTGATAGTTAAGCCTTGAAATGGATATCTGGTTTATTCGAGCAGCCCTGCTCCCTGCTCGGTGATTGGTAAGAAGATTCCTGCTCGGGATATATGTAGGATGTTTACCCCCTGGTTATCCTGCTCGGGTGACCTCTTTCCTGGTTTCTAACATCCACGTGCTTATCACGTGGAGGCACATGTGCCTGGCTCGTGACCAGGATTTGGGCCGAGCTCATCAGTGGCCCCCTGCTCCTTGTCCGACGAGTATTTATGCTCGGTGCAAGGAGCATGGTTGAACTTTGTGAAGGCTTGAATTGAGGAGTAAAACACTTGTCTAGTTTGCCGAAAGGATTAATTTGCCGAAAAGGTCGTTGCCGGAGGTATCAAGTAAACATGGAAAGATAATGCAATCGTTTGCAGAGCACGATTAAAAGAGGAAGGCAGTAAAAAAAGACCGAAGGATTTAGTGCTTCCCATTTTATAGGCGAAATTTGGGGAAAAGGCGCCAAATCACGCGTTCCGGGCCTTCCCAAAATTCAAACTATGGCGGCTGCGATACACCCGATCAAAGCCCGTCATAAATGCACGCCTTGAAAACACGCAACCCATCATGACTTTCCCGTCACCCTTTCAGATCGGCTTTGAGTACACCAACAAACCAACAAAGTAACTCCCCTCACTTCTGCAACAACAGCAAATTACTCCTTCCGGCAAATTAATCCTTGTTCAACGCACAAGTAAGTTTCTCTTTTGCTTCAGTTTTCCTTTTCTGCACTTGTACGAGATTCGTTCTTTTTCTGTATGTTCTTCACGTTCGTTATTTCTGGGTAGATTCTTAGGGTTTTGCCTTTAGATCTGGGTAGTTTACAGGGAGATCGAGGATAAATCTTCAAGGAATCATAAGTTTACTGGGGATTTAATCAAGATATTCCTCGATCTCTTGTAGGATGTCTTATCCCCTTTGACTTTTTGACGATAACTCTTACCACGAGCAAGAAGCTTATGATTACGACCATGGTGCCCGAGGAAATCATGCACCGACAGATTCTGAGCAGACTAGATCTAAAGGATGTGCTCCAGAGGGAAGGAATACCTAGGAGGCAAGCAGTCGAATTCCTACCGAGAGAGTGGTAAATGACGTGACCACCGATCAGGATAAGGTGGATGAAGCGAGCTCAAGCGGGATCCCAAGCGATGAGGAGTTGGTCGGTCGACCTCGAGCAGGAAGGAGACACCGTAGTGAAGATTACTATAACTTGAGCTTGCTTGCTCACTGTGAGTCAATTGACTCAGTTGTAGAGGTTGGGAACTCGTTCAACTCGATTGGGATCTCTGGTGAAGACTATCGAAGAGTTCCCTATGAATCCAAGATGACTCCTGCTCAGATGAGGATCAAGACGAAGAGAATAGTACTCTTCTTCTACGATTTTTTCCGCGTCGGGATGCGCTTTCCATTGGACCCCTTCATCATCGAGTTCTTAAGGGAAACCAACGCCGTTCCATGTAACCTCCAACTTACTTAGATGCTAATCCTGATCGCCTTTAGTGCGACCTACCGGCTGGTTGGTTTTGAACCAGAGACGACTATACTCTGAAAACTCTTCCAATTCACCAAAGATAAAAGATCGGGCAGGATTACTGGTCGCTCAAAGGCTGGGGCTTTAAAGTTGTTTACTGAATTTTCCCACAAGGTTGATAAGTGGGATAAGAGGATCATCGTTGTGGAATCCTGGGTTGGGTGGCCATTTGCCCCGACCCCTTACGAAATAAAACCTCCAACCTATGACCGACATGCCACCTTCACCGGAGAAGATATGTGTATGGCGATGTTGAGGGGCGTGCTGGGGGTGACCGAGCAAGGTCAACAATGGTTGATTGATTGGAAATCAATCGTGCAGGATGTCAAGGTCTTGCGTCTGGCCGGGATGTATCATGCTTCCCTGGAGGGTGTAGAGCCCTTGATTGCCATAGCGCCCGAGCCCTGTTCATCCGTTTTGGGGGACTTGTCATGACAACAAGTTTCCTAGTAAGTGTGAGTTGTGCGATCTAGCGGGGGATTGTACTCCCCGGCTTGATTTTGATGATGCAGGTACATGTTGTTTGTTTTTGAGCCTTGTAGAAAATATGTCTTGACGTTTTCTAACTTGTTTTCTTTTTGCTGGCAGTGGTGAAGGATATACTGAGGCAGCGAAAGACCGACTTTAAGGTGAGATCTGCTGCTCGTCATGGTGAGCTGATAGGGCGCGAGCAGCCTGCTTCTGCCTCTTTACCTAAGGCTCCATATGTTGAAAAGAGCAGGAAGTCATCTCGGGCTTCTGGCTCTTCCACCGAGCTAAGGTCCTCCCTAGTAACGACGCCAATTACCGAGCACGTATCTCGGAAGAGACCAGCTGTGACTGATACCCGAGCGGGAGGTCGAAGCACTCGATCACGGACAGGGGAGGATGAACCCCAAGAAACAATTCAAACAGGGTCTAGTCGCTTGCCCTCCTCCATTATTCCGACGCCCCCGGTCACGGGGCTGCCACCTCCTCCTCCTTGATGTGAAGAGCCACTGCAGAGTGGTACACCTAGTTGGTTGAGAGCCAACTTTGTGATGCCCGTATCCCGAGAAGGGGTAAGGACGTTGATGAACGAGGTCGCTGCCGTTCCCCCCTTCGAAGGGATCAATATTCGTGATCGGGGAACTATGAGTGTCGTTTGCGGACAGGGGATTCTGAAGAGGGTCGTCCAACCCGACGTTATTCGCGGCGATGCAGAAACTCCGAACAGTGTTCTGCTCAGTGAAATTGGCTTGTTGGTCAGCGAGGTATGTTATGCCCGTTGTTTTATGAACATAACTGTCATTAATGATGTATATTTCTTGCTCATTTGCGTTTTTGTTGTTTTGCAGTTCACCTCCAAGGTTACTTTCCTGCACAAATGTGCAGACGAATACAAGGATAAGGCTGGGGCCTTGTTCGAGTAGAAGAGGAAATCCGATGAGGCTGCCCGATCATATAAGGAGGACTTGTTCGCCAAGGACAACGAAGTCCTTACCAAGGTTGCCGAGCTTACCAAGCTCAAAGAGGAGATTATCCGCCTGAAGGCCCAGGTGGAGTTTGCTCAGAATGGGGAGGTAGCTGCTCAGAAGACCTTGAGCGAGGAAAGGAAGAAGGCTGAGGATGCTCAGGTTGCGGCCGAGTAGAAAGAGAGCCTCGCAAGGTTGGCAAGAGGCTTGCCGCCAAGATCGCTGGAAGACTTCAAGGTGAGCTCGAAAGCATCGTGGATGCTAAACTGGTCCCCTACTATTCTCAAGGGTGCAACCATGTTCTTCGCATGTTGGCGAGCAACAGGCTTCCAGGCATAACGCCTGAAATGATGGCGCAGTGGGGATCAGCTTCACCCTAGTGTGCTGAGGCTCGGAAGAGTCATGTTTTGGTCCCCTATAATGAAGATGAGTTGGGGATCATAGCAAATAATGACCAGGAAGCCAATGAGCCGGAATGGATTCCTCCTACTTCGTTGGCCGATAATGCAGTCGATCAGATGAACGCTATCTTTGAGCGTGAGGCCAAAGAGGATGAAGATGTTGATCCTGCTCCCCAACCTGCCGGCCTTGTGGTTATAGATGTTGAAAACAATCAGCCTGCTCCCTCTGCCGTCGTGGAAACAAACATGCCTCCTCCTCCTGGTCAAGACACGATTCAGCTGCCTCCTCTTCATCCTCTTCCTCACTTGCAATCTGAAATGGATAAAATCTTTGCCGAGCTTGAAACGTCGGGAAGAACCATCGAACAAGGATGGAATTAATATATTGTAATAGTTTTTGTGATAGGTTTCCTCGATTGTAATTTTTTAATGATGATGAAATGAAACACTTTTGTTTACAACTGTGTATGAATGTTTGCTCTTTATATATATATTGTTTACACCTTACCTTTGTAGAAACAAAAAATGTTATCGGGCAGGGCCCCTTCTGCTAATTTGGCAGGCATCCAAATAATTGTCGGTTGCTCGATTTATCGGGCAGAATTGTTTGGTTGCGTTAACTGGGCAGGGCCCTTGGTTTATTAAACCGTTAACTAATTATTTAGGCTAGATATTTATTTGAACGAGACTTTTCTCCCTTCGTTGCCGTAGCGAACAAAGCCATCAAATAATATCGGGCAGTGGGTTGTCCCCCTTTTTCCTATCGAGGCATACAAACTTAGAATACAAACTGGACAGGGCCCCACTTTGCTCGATTTATCGAGCAAAGCTATGTTTATATTTGTTTCAGAATATTTTCCTTTTGACGGGCATGGCCCAAAACTTTTCAAACAATAAAATAATAATTTTCAAACAACTTTGATCAGGTACTTTTAAAAGATTTTTATTAAAAAATCCTCCAATGCAAGGACAGAACGACAAAGTAATTGTCAAATTAATACCACGTTAATGGTAATATTTCTTCAAATGATCAGAGTGCCAGGGATGCTTCAAATTTTTGCCCTCTTGATTCTGTAAGGTGTAAGTGTCTTCCCTAATGATTCCTGTAACTTTAAATTGGCCTTCCCAGTTAGGTGACAATTTTCCTCGCTCTGGTCGCTGTCCTGTAACTTCGATTTTCTTGAGGACCCAATGGCCAATTTGAAATGCTCTTCCCCGAACCTTCCTGTCATGATGAGCCTTAGATTTCTGCTTGTAATTAATCATTCTGATGCGAGCTTCGAGTCTGTGCTCTTCGAGCAGGTCAAAGTCGATTGCTCGGGCAATTTGATTGTCCTGCTCGTTATAGTGAGTCACTCTATAACTGGGAAAAGTTGTTTCTGTCGGGATTATAGCCTCAGAACCATATGTGATAGCAAAAGGTGTTTCGCATGTTGATCCCCTTACTGTTGTCTTAATCGACCATAAAACGACTGGTAGCTCATCTGCCCACTTCCCTGCTCGATCGTCCAGATTTCGTTTTAGAGCGTGCAGGATTTGTTTGTTCACGGTTTTCGCTTGTCCATTTCCTTGTGGATATGCAACTGAAGATTGCTAGTGCTTAACATACATCATGTTACATTCTGCCGTAAATTTATCTGAAAACTGTGTGCCATGATCAGAAACAATAGCTCTGGGTAACCCAAAACGACACCAAATGTGGTCATGTACAAAGTTAATGATGTAGTTCTCAGTGATGGTGGCTAATGGTTTTGCTTCAATCCATTTGGTGAAGTAATCGATTGCCACTACTACATACTTGAATTGAGATCGTGCTAAGGGAAAAGGTCTGATCAGGTCGATCCCCCACATGTCGAAAGGCCAGGCAGCAACTACTGGTGTTTGTTCGGTTGACAGCAATCTGGGTATGTCTGCAAATCTCTGACATATGTCACACCTCTGCACATACTGGGCTGCATCTCTCCTTAGCGTAATCCAATAATATCCAGCGAACAAAATCTTTTGTGCCAAGGTTCGAGCCCCTGGATGACCCCACATTCTCCCTGGTGAACCTCGTATAAAAGCTCTTGGGTCATTTCTGGTCGAACACAGCAAAGCATCAGCCTTACCTTTGATCACTTGTACAGCACTCCTTCGACCACCGAGTATCGACAAACCTGGTTTCAAACAACTCTTGCTCGATTTTTGTCTTCTGGCAGAATGCCCTGCTCGATAAAATCCTTGTACTCATCGATCCAACATCTGTTTGACTACTCGATGTCCATTATCAGTTCCTTGTTAATAGAAGGTGCTTCCAGGTGATCAATCATGACCGATGGCCTTAACACCGAGAGTTCGTCCTCTACTATCTTAGAAAGGTAGTCTGCTATCATACTGTCTGACCAATCAATTTTAATGATCTCCCAAATTTTGAAATTCTTCAAGATTCCTTTAACTAATTCACAATATTTAACCAAAGTAGGATTATGAACTGCATACTCCCCTTGTACTTTGTTCACTACTAATTGTGAATCGGAATACACTGTAACGGAATCAATGTCCATGTCCAACGCGAGCTCAAGTCCGGCGATCATGGCTTCATACTCGACTTGATTATTAGAGGCTGCAAACTTGAATCGAAGAGCCATCTCGAACTCGTCTGTCTGGTCGGGTATAACCAATAAAATGCCTGTTCCGCTTCCCGCTTTTCTTGTTGCACCGTCCATGAACAATTCCCAGTAGTGTGCTGGCTTGATCTTAATTGTTTTCTCTTGTTCGGCAGGTAAACTTTGTGTTGGGACGAACTCTTCTTCATGGTTGGAAAAACTTGTTTCCACCAGGAAGTCTGCCAATGTATGTGCTTTGATAGCCCTTCTCGGTTGATAATCTATGTGAAATTATGTGAGCTCGATGGACCAGCCAAGCATTCTCCCCGAAAAATTGGGCTTGTGCAATATTTTTCGTAGTGGTGAGTCAGTGTATACAATTATCACATGTGCAGAAAAGTAGGCTCGTAGTTTCCGAGCAGCAATGACAAGAGAGTAGACCAACTTTTCTATATTAAAATATCGACTCTCTACCGGAGTGAGAGCTTTAGACACATAATACACATGTTTTTGAACATTTGACTACTCCCTAACCAAAACAGCGGCCACAGCCTGGTATGTGGCAGCCAAGTACAAGTATAAATTCTCTCTCGTTCTCGGGCTGCTCATCAGAGGTGGTTCGCCGAGATATTTCTTAAGCTGCTTGAAGGCTTCAGCACATTCCTCATTCCACTCAAAATTCTTGTTGCCGCGGAGAACTTTGAAGGAGGATAGACATCGCTCAACTGAGCGGGAGATGAAACGGCCAAGAGCAATGATGGTTCCATTCAAGCGTTGTACGTCCTTAATGCACCTAGGTTGCTTCATGTCGAGCAGAGATCTTCTTCGGGTTGGCTTCGATCCCCCTTTGGTTAACCATGAAGCCCAAGAAATTACCAGCCCAAACTCCGAACACACATTTGCTCGGGTTTAGCTTCATGTTATGCTTTCGCAGATTAGCGAAAGTTTCCTCCAAGTCCTTGTTGTGGTCTCTCCTTTTCGTTTTGATGACCATGTCATCAATGTACGCCTCCATGTTCCGGCCAATTTGTCGGCCAAAAACTTTGTTCACCATACGCTGATAAGTAGCCCCAGCGTTCTTCAGCCCAAAGGGCATCATCTTATAACAGTAATGACCACCAGCTGCTCGAAATGCGGTCAGAGCCTTGTCCTGCTCGCACATTTTCACTTGATGGTACCCTGAGTACGAATCCAAGAAACTGAGCATCTCGAACCCAGTGATAGCATTGACCATCCTGTCAATGCGAGGAAGAGGGTAGTTGTCTTTAGGGCAGGTTTTATTGAGATACGTTAAATCGACACACATCCTCCACTTGTCATTGCTCTTTTTCACCATTACCACTTTGGCAAGCCAGGATGGGTAATGAATTTCTTCGATGATGTCGGCTTTTAAGAGCTTTTCCACCTCTACTTTTATTGCTTCATTTTTCTCCGAGGACAATTGCCGAGGTCGTTGCTGAATTGGTCGGTATGTGATCCACACTTAGCCGATGGAGGGCTACTTCCTTGCTTACGCCCCTCATATCTTCCACTATCCATGCGAACACATCAAGACTCTTTTTAACAGCTCGATCAACCGTGTCCGCTCCTCCGGGGAAAGTGTTGTCCCAATTTTGATCTTCTACTATGGATAAGCAGGATTGATGACGATTTCTTCGAGCTCATCTTCAGCTCGAAATTCTGGCTCCTCGCGAACCTGCAGTGTGTCCATTTCAATGTTTTCGTCCTTAGTTCGCTTTTGACGAGCGGGTCCTAGCATTTCTTCCGCGACCTTTTCTTGCCCACCAATAGGCTCATCAATCTCCATATCTTCTGGTTGCGAGCATTCCCCCTCTGTAATTACTGTTATACTGAGAGGGGCTTTCTCTGGAACAGTGATCTCTTCACTAGGAATAGAGCAGGCAATTTTATGTTTCTTTTTCTATGTATCCCGAACATACTCCCACATTGCTCGGGGTTGGTGTGGGTTCCCCAGGATGCGCCCGCGCCCCGCGCGCCTTTTTCTAAGGGTGCGCGACGTGCGGAACCGGACACCACGCTTTCCATTCCAGCCTCCCTTGTCTAGGGGAAGATGAAATTAAAAATGCGGAAAGGATGTTGTCAAAAAGCGCGTTGAATACGCCTCGGTCACCTTAGTGATTTTTTGGTCCAATATGAGAGCTTTGGGTTTCTCCATATCTCACCCTCCCTTGTTTAGGGGAAAATAAGATACATAAAATGCATTACCCTTTTCATTTCCATCGTCCCTTGTTTAGGGGAAAACGGAAAAGTATAAAAAAAAAGGACGTTGCGGGCCCCACTGTAAACTTTATGAAAATTGCCTTAAGGCCTATTTTGGATCGCTATGAGTGCATTGACTCCCCATATTTCATCCTCCCTTGTTTAGAAGAAAATAAGATGTAGGAAATGCATCACCCTTTCATTCTCATTCTCCTTTGTTTAGGGGAAAACGGAAAAGTGCAAGAAAGGATGTTGCAGGCCTCACTGTGATCCAAAATGTTTTGACAGAGTCGTCATATTTATTTTGGGGAGAAAACAAAGAAAAAACCAAAATAAAACCAGAGATTTTAATAAACGGGTTCGGAGGCTAAGTTACGAGTTGGGAAGGTGCTAGGCACCCAACTCACCATTTTGGTCTCAAAACAGTTTTTGGCTAAAGCATGCTTTTTGTTTATTTTTCTAGCAAATAAATAAAGCATTACAAACAAATATATCCATGTCTACATTATTTAAAGACTTGCAATCACCTCCTTCCAATAATTTACAAATACATTTAAAAATATTTGGCCATAATAATGGCTCTTTTTAATGTTATTTTCTAAATAGATCCATGCAGCACAACGGATTATATTTTTACATTGAGCCGGATGGAAAATAGCTTTTTTTATAAATAAAACCCTTAAAGACTCACCTTTAAGAGCGTTGGTGTGCTCGCTCTGTCCTTCCGGGAGAGGGAGTCTTTTGCTACTGGCTGCTGCGGTTCGGGTAGAGTGACTGCCTCCGAAAGTTGCTTCTGGGCACCGTCAAACGGGCGGAGCAACTGCTTGTATTTTTGCTGCTGTTTGCTTGCTATTGGCGGAAATCGAGCAGAGCAACTGCTTGCTTCTAGCAGATTTGGTCTTTTTACTCGGGCAGAGCAACTGCTCTTTTTGAGATTTTTGGACCGGGGGAATAGGGTGGAAACCTAGCTGGGGGGGCAAAGGCTCACTTTGACCAGTTGGTTTTGTGTTTGGAGGAGATTTGGCAAAGCTTCGAGGCTTTATAGGAGGGGAAACTCACTATTCTCACGATCACTCACTGCGTAAAATAAACGCACAACGTTTTCACTCTTTATGACTGTGTGTCTGGTGTGTGAATTCCCAAAGCCAGGGACTTTTATTTATAGGCCGAAGGAGGGACACCGCTGGGATTTCTGATATTCCTCTTGTGCTTCACCAGCTTGTACTGCGTGCTTGAAGGCTTGTGCAATGCGTTAAGACGGAGGCACTGTTTGGGGAGCTGGGCGCCGACCCCATGGAGTATGGGCGCCGCGCCCAAAAAGCTTTGTGGCAGCACCTGGGGCTCTTTCTTAGCCTCCTTTTTGACACTCGAGCCCCTGCATTTTACTGTTTTACGCATCATGTTTTATCTTTTGCATTTTTAAACCCTGTAACTTGACATTCGTTAAGTTTTAACGGGTCTTGATATCGCATGTCAATGTTATGTACCAGGGGTACGAAATTGGGGTGTCTACAGTTGGCTGTGAAGAATCCCAATACCATTGTCAGTATAAAATTTTGCTCTCTGGTCGGGTACTGAGGCGACCATCTGGAAGCGAGCCATGGAAGGAATGCCCATGATGGCGTTGTATGGTGATTTTAAATCAATGACGAGGAAGGTTATGACTTCCAGCCTCGTATGCTCCCCATCACCTAGGTAAACTTCTAGGTCAACTGTTCCCTTGACACCGACTTTGTGATTCGTGAATCCTTCCAAAGTTCCCAAGTAAGGTTTTAAGTGAGCATCAGTGAGACCAATCTCCTTGAAACAGTTGTAGTAGAGCACATCCCTACATGCGCTCCCGTATCTACTTGCCCTCGATGCACTTGCCAATTATTAATCAAAGCTGATATAACCAAAGGCTGCTCAGAAGCGAGGGCTGTGCTTGCTAGCTCACTGCGAGTGAAGTGGATAGTCTGCTCACCGAAGCGAGTTACTAGTGGCATACTCATCACCTTTGACAATGAGTAGATGTATTTTCCCAGTTGAATCGAGCTGGGTTCTTCCTCGAGAATGACGTTGACGACTCCATGTACTTGAGGGGCATTTCCCATGTTTCCTCTGTTTCCTCCCCGAGCAGGAGGGTCACAACGATTATTCCCATTGTTGTTTCCTTGCTTGAATCTATCAAGACGTCCTTGATTGATCAAGCGTTGGATTTCCTTTTTGACGATGAAGCATTCCTCTGTGACATGTCCCACATCATTGTGATAAGCACAAAATTTTGTGTTATCCCGATATTGGGTTGTATCCGGATTCATGGGGTAGGGAGCAGGAAGATCATTTCGGATCTGCATCATGATTTCCTCCCTTGAAGTATTCAGGGGAGTAAAATGCTGCTCTCTAAATCGTTGAGTGGAATCAGAAGTCCTGTTCCGATCTCTCCAAAAATTATTGTTATTTCCCTCGAGCTAGAGTTGTCCGCCGCTGAAGCTACTTTCTCCTTTTGCCCTTTCCTTCCGATCGCTGAGCTAAACAATTGTGCCCGAGCAAGTATCTCACCCTGAGTTGCTGGTGGATGCATTACCAACTCGTGTTTAGGCCCCCACTTCGCATGTTATTCAGAAAACAAAGTGTGACCTCCCCTTCCGTCATGTCTGTGACCTGTTCGAGCACCTTTGTGAATCGTTCCACATAACTATGAGAGGACTCGTCAACTCCCTGGACCACCTTGCAGAGATCGAAACAACTTTTCAAAAGAGCTCCGGCGGAACCAAACTCTGCTAAGAACTTTTCCCTCATATCCTTCCATGTTGTTATAGATCCTATCGGGAAACGTCCCAGTCAGCTTTGGGCTTTGCCCTAAATAGCCCCTGTAAATGCCTTCATTTTTAAGGCTTCATTGCTAGTTACCAGGCCGACATGTGGCTCAAACGAGCGTAACCAATCTCCTGCCCAGGTTTTTCCCGAGTATTTATCGAAATTTGGGAAAACAGCCCCCTGAGCTGGAGGTGTATTTTCGATCCAGTCCGCAAATGGACTACCGTCAGTTGATCGAATTGCCCCATCAGGTCGGCGACCAGCCTCCCATCCACCCATTCTAGCCTGCACAATTGCCAAAACCTCTGCCATTGTCTGAGGTTATGCTGGTAATGGTGTTGTATGGATCACCGCGGGCTGAGTTACAGCAGCCAAAGGTGCCTCAACATGTGGTGATATAATCTGCTGGGGAACCCTTGGTGGTCTGAGGGCCTCATGGTGATCTGCTCGTCTGTCATGCTTACGACGAGGTGATGTCCGACGAGATCGATGAGAGTAATGAGACCGAGAGTGATAGGAGCGTTCATGCTCATCTTTTCAGCTCCATTTACTGGCAGGCTGTGACTCATCGACCATATTGGGCTCTCTCGCACGGCGTCTATCCCGACCACGCCTTTCCTCATGGATTTCAACCGCACTAGTACCTTGATTGTGGCGGCCACCATTTTCTGCTCGATTTCGAGCTGGTGCCTGATCGATGGCCAAAGGGGGTCTGTGTGGGGCATGGCCACCGACACTAGGCACCCTTTCCACCATTTATGGAGCACTGATTGCAGGCACAACTGGAATTAACTGTTCCTCTATGGGAACTGGTGGCTGACCCAACATGGCCAATTGTTGGTTTAGTATGAACATCCTATTCAGATACTGAGCCTGATTGTGAAGAGCTTGAGCTTGTGCTTGTTCATTCAGCGGGACAGGCTCTGCCACCGGATTAAGTCGAGCAGCCTCTCGGCGTTGATTCAATTGATCACGTAACTCGACCGAATTGGCCCTTTACTGTTGTAACTGATTTCTCAAATCATGCTGGGGTGGATCATTTGCTGGGATGAAACCAGCCTCACCTATTGGTACATGTTGTGCTGCTGCCTGGGATCTGGTCATTACCCCGCCTAGTAAAGGAAGCCCTTTCCTTGGAAGATGATCAGGCTGGGGTACTCCCTCGGGTCGGTTATTGATTGGGGTCCAATTTCCTTGGTGCACAGAGACATCCCCACCAACGTTTCCACTTGCTCCAACATGTCCCTTACCGTTTTTAGCCATGCTAACAAAATTTGATGAGATTGATTAAAGATTTTCGTTTCCCGGCAATGGAGCCAAACTGATGCTACACAATTTGGTCTTGGGCCGTTCCTTGCTGTGTTTAGGATATCTGGGCTTGTGTGAAGGTATAGTATTGTGAAAACCCTGTCAAAAGAAGAAAACCTTAGAAGGAATGCAAGGCATGGCCTCGCGAAACCCCTCAGGCGTGAGAGTAAGTCTTTAGCTTATGGAAAGCAAAATGACAGAGTTTCGATGTGTAAAAGTGAGCGTACCTTTGAAATGAAACTTTGTAAGGTATATATAGTCTTTTTGGGAATGAAATCCGGGTTGAGTAATTATTATAGAGAGATCATAGGTCTTTATGACCATAAATACGGGTTGATCGCGTAACTGACGGGATCATGGTTTAAATCTCGGGCTCTGGAGTTATCTGACAGTTAAGCCTTGGAATGGATATCCGGTTTATTCGAGCAACCCTGCTCCCTGCTTGGTGATTGGTAAGAAGATTCCTGCTCGGGATATATGTAGGATGTTTACCCCCGGTTATCCTACTCGGGTGACCTCTTTCCTGATCCCTAACATCCACGTGCTTATCACGTGGAGGCACATGTGCCTGGCTCGTGACCAGGATTTGAACCGAGCTCATCATTTTTATTAACAAAAATATTACGTTTATAATCACTTCTACAACTATTATTACAACTAAGCCTTCATTATCACCAAATGTATATTGTAGAAAGACAATTTTACCCTACTAAGTCTTAGCTATAGTAGAATTAGTGGTAGTAAACGTAACATTGTTGTTTTATTAAAATACTACAAAAATATTCCTATTGACAGCCTCCAGCAAATATTGGAACAAGATCACATAATAAAAGATTGGGTTCAATCAAATATTATTAACGATAATTGCACAAAGGTCCACTTTGCTAAAGTTTCAACAACACAAGTACCTCTTTACCTTAACCACAAACGTCCATTGTCGTAAAATTCTTTCTCAAATGCCCCTCCGTGCGAAGACTTCGGGCGGATATTCTATCGGGCAGACATATGTTCCTTCGATGCAACGGAAGTAAGCATAGCAGTCGAAGCCATCAATTTTTTTCTTCAAAAGAGGGAAATCAGATTTCTTTATCATTCGCTGCAATACTAGAGTATGATGATTCACTTTGACATAGCATTGACATGCAATCAAAAGAATTGCACATGTTATCATGAATAATAGTTGGAGAGACAATCTCATTTGTATTTTGAATATAAAGTAACTTCTTATGCACAAGTTTGATTTTGTGATGCACAAACTAGTTTACCCATACAGAAAATTCTAATTCACAATTTTAGATTTGCGATGCAAAATTTGAAATTAGAATATAAAAGTAAATCCTGATGCACAATTTTGATTTTACGATGCACAAACTGGATTACATTTGCAAAAAACTCTCATACCCAATTTTAGATTTGCGATGCACAATTTGGAATTAGTAAATCCCGATTCAAAAATTGAATTTGCGATGCACAAATTGGATTACCCATGCAGAAAATCCGGATGCACAATTTTGGATTTGCGAGGAACAATTTGGAATTAGTAAATCTCGATGCATTTTGCGATACACAAATTGGAATTACGATGCATCAACTTGGAATTACAATGCAGCGCACCCCTAATTTAATTTCATCAAGTGTATATTCATCATTTCGCCCTTAAATTGTCATTTACCGGTTAAAAAATCGTGTCTTTAAAGGTTAGAAATTGATGGAAAAGGATCGGCCTGGTTATCACCCTATTATTAAACAAATGGGTGATAAACGGTCGGTACCCTACGATGATATTATAACCGGAAAAGTCTCTCATATTTATTTTTAACAGCTAAAGTACACTTTTAGTGATAAAATGATGAAGATGCCCTTAATGAACAACAAACGAGCGCACAAAACCACTGCCCAAATTTGGGAATCGAAATAAAAACATTGGGCATCGCAATGCACAATTTAAATCTGTCAAAATTTGGGCATCGAAATTCAAAAAGTCACTACCCAATTTGGGCATCGAAATGCACAATTGAAATGTGTCAAAATTTGGACATCGAAACTCAAAAAACCAGTGTCCAATTTATGCATCGGAATGAAAACATTAAGTATCAAAATACACAATTGAAATGTTTCAAATTTTAGGCATCGAAATTCAAAAAGCCACTGCCCAAATTTGGGAATCGTAATGAAAACACTAGGCATCGCAAAACACATTTGAAGCCTCTCCAATTTTAGGCATCGCATTGTAAAAATCCTTAACCAAATTCGAACATCGAAATAGAAAAGATGGGAATCAATATGGACAAAATTGAACACTGTCACCAAATATCAACATAGTTTGGCATCCTAATGGACAAAATTGACGTCAGAATGAATAAATTAAGCACCGCCACCAAATATCAACAAGGTACAAAATGAACACTGCCACCAAATATCAACATAGTTGGGCATCGTAATGGACAAAATTGGTGTTAGAATGAATAAATTAAACATTGCCACCAAATATCAACAAAGTTGGGCATCGAAATGGATAAAATTGAACACTACCACCAAATATCAACATAGTTGGGCATCGTAATGGATAAAATTGGCCTTCAGAATGAATAATTATAGACTACCACCAAATATCAACAAAGGTGGGCATCAGAATGGACAAATTTGGTGTCGGAATGAATAAATTAAACACATCCCCCAAATATGTGTGTAAAAATTGGCATCGGAAAACTTTTGAAGCCCAAAAAGTGATTAAACATCGTTTTTTGGCCTTAAAACGAAGATATCACGGGGGTAAACCCAGTTAATCTTGTAGATCTCGTCGAGAATTTCGATTTGATATGTGGTGGGTCTTATGGTTTGTTCGAGATCAAAAGTTATATAGAAAAAATGGTCAGAGAAGATGAAAATAGGTCAGCAATTGAGAAAATAGAGATGGAGACGAAGCTAGATGAAAAAGAGAAAGAGAGTGTGACCGAGAGAAGATGAAGAAGTAGCATGAGGAAGAAGAAGAGAGAGGAAGTGTATGACAGAGTGAAGAGAACGAAATATTTTGAGGTCACGGGCAGTTTTGGAAATTTTTTTATGAAAAATCATTTTACTGATTGAATAAAAAGAAAGTGGACCGGAGAGATTATAATATTTCAAAAAGGTACCAGCCCGAAATTATTCATAAACTAATTAATGTTATAAGTCGATCAAATACATTCCAAAGTTCTATATTGATTGGCCCAAGAGGCACTCGAACTTAAATGTGCCACCTTAAGGAATTAGTTTGGAATAATTACGAGCCAGTCCCTTTTCTTAAATTGTAATCGCTACATTACATTTTTTCTTTTTTTCAACCGCATAAATCTACTTTTCTTTTATTCTTCAAGGTAAGTTTGGTCCAAGCAATTAATTAAGTAATTTGAATCTAGGAAAAATTACGGGCCGGTCCACTTTTTTAAGTTTTTAATCGCTACAGTATTCACTTTTTTTCAACCCGAAAAAAATCATTTTTGATGGCAAAATAACTACGATACTCTTAATGAATCGTATGTGCACTACGGAGGTCATTATTTTTGCACCGCATTACAATTAAACTAGGTAATTAAACCATTGAACCGTGGTGCAAATATTAATACAATGAAATATATGAATCGCGGTGCAAAAATAGAATAAAAAATTAAACTTTGAATCGAGGTGCAAAATTAATGTAATGAAAAATATGAATCGCGGTGCAAAAATAGACTACGAAATTAAACTTTGAACTACGGTGCAAAAATAATGCAATGAAATTTATGAATCGCGATGCAAAAATAGACTAGAAAATTAAACTTTGAACCGCAATGCAAAAATAATGCAATAAAATTTATGAATCGCAGTGCAAAAATAAACTAGAAAATTAAACTTTGAACCGCGGTGCACAAATATTATCTAATTTATATTTGCACCGCGATACATTTAGGTCTATCCCCGGTTCGTTGGGAACAATCATGATTTTAGAATTCAAAGTGTGTTGCCGGAGCTGTTGAAGAAGACGATGACATTTTTTGAACAATATTTCGAAAATTGGTCTTTTGCGGTTAAAAAAAGAACTGTGGACTTTTGCAGTTAAAAACTTAGAAAAAGGGATCGACCAGAATTTTCCCCTTAAATGTATATATGTTGGAAAAATTACGGGCCGGTCCCCTTTTATATGAAACTATAATCGCTCAACTACTATTTTTTGTTTTTTAAAACCGCAAAAGTCTATTTTTATTTATTTCTTCCTTAAATGTTTATCCTCCCCCGGTCCTCTTTCTACTCCATACCGGGGAATCCTGACCAAGCTTTCATACATGAACAACGACACCAATGTTAACGACGAGAGCAACTTATTACATGGGAACTACGATGCTTCGCAATTTTCGAACATAGAAAGACAACTCAATAATGGAAGACAACCCAGTTAATAACTAAGCATAGAAAGAGATATAGTGGGCGAGTGTTTGTCTTATTTCATCAATGTGTAGATGATGTTGGGCAACCCAATTATGGAAGACAAACCCCATTCACATTATTGCGTTCATTTATTTGACTTTGGGTTTTTTGGCTTGTTTGATATAAACTGGACATCAATTATAGATATAAAGGAGAATATTGAATTATTGCCTCTGATGTGGGCGTCGTTTCCTTCGTGTTTTATATTAATTAAATATCGTTCATAAAATTATTATGTCTCGGTGTTATTTAATTAGGCATTGTATTTTTCAATTCCAATTCGGTCTCGGTGTTTTATATTAATTAAATATCGTTCATAAAATTATTATCTATCGATGTTATTTAATTAGGCATCGTATCATCCATTTCCAATTCGACATCGGTGTTTTATATTAATTAAGCATCGTTCATAAAATTAAGAATCATTTATAAAAGTATTCTGCCTCGGTGTTATTTAATTAGGTATTGTAACTTCTGATTCGGCCTCGGTGTTTTATATTAATTAAGCATCATTCATAAAATTAGAAATCGTTCATAAAATTATTCTCTCACTATGTTATTTAATTAGGTATCATATCATTCAATCCGTCCTTGGTGTTTTATATTAATTAAGCATCGTTCATAAAATTAGGAATCATTCATAAGATTATTTTGCCTCGCCGTTATTTAATTAGGCATCATATTTTCAAATTCCAATTCGGTCTAAGTGTTTTATATTAATTAAGCATCGTTCATAAAATTAAAAATCGTTCATAAATTTATTCTGCCTCAATGTTATTTAATTAGGCATCGTATCTTCCAATTCCAATTTGGCATCGGTGTTTTATACTGATCACGCCAAAAATGTGGTGATCTTGTCGTGTCGTGTCCGGGGTGCCAAAGGTGATGTAATGTCGGGGTCGCCGGAGTCAAGCTCCGACAATGGTTGTCGCATAGGATATCCGCTTGCAAGTCTGCAAAATAAAGCAACATGAGTGGGTGGGGGTGTCCCCACAAACCCTCCGGTGTGATAATCAGTAAATGTTGTATATGATAAGGAGAAAAAGAAAATGGTGAATGTGTGTGTATCTTAATTTGTAATGTAATGTAGAGGGAGAGGGAGAGCTGCCTCTCTTTTCTCTAAGGAAAGTTGTCCCCTCCTTTCAAGGAGGAAGTTTCCTCCTATTTATAGTAAAAAGCTATCTTCAAATCTTGGGCTTCCTGCGTGGGGCTTCAGGCCCTTCTTTGGGTACGGGCTTGGACCTCTTTTTGGGTATGGAGTTGGCTCATTATTCTAAATATGTTTTTTGGGGTACTCTTTTGGGCTACCTGTTCAGGCCCTATATTTTGGTGCACTTCATATACTAATTAAACATCGTTCATTAAATTAGAAATCGTTCATTAAATTATTTTGTCTTGGTGTTATTTAATCGGCCTCAGTTTTTTATATTGCCGCGTCGTTATTAATTTATAAAAAATACATGTGTTTCTTAATTTATAAATTGTGTGACGGTATTCTTTAATTAGGCATTATATCAACTTCTGTTTTCAATTGCGACACGCCGACACCCAACATTTTTCTTTGTGAGGCCTAATTTTTGTGGGAGTTCAATTGTAAATTCGGACACTTAACTTTTTTCTTTGTGACGCCTAATTTTGATGGGATTTTAATTGTAAATTCTGACGCCCGACTTTTTCTTTGTGAGACCTAATTTTGGTGGGATTTTTATTGTAAATTTCAGACCCGACCTTTTTCGAGGCTC
>CM028384.1:86447183-86537596 GCA_013146195.2 Codonopsis lanceolata
TTAAAAATGTATATTTTATTGCTTTCAGCGTGATCTACTATGTCATATCCGAGGCCACCTCATAATGTTGATTACAAGTCTCTCCAGATACGCAGGTGATCCCGCAAGTGAACCAGACGACGCCACGATCATGCTTGTTAGCATCACGTGAGCAATTAAATAGATTGACGAGCCGTGATGTGAGTATACGTATTTTTCTATCAATTTCAACAACTTTTAATATTAGGTTTCGTGATTGAAAGTTTTTGACTTTTTGTTGGTCTATTGTTTTAGGTTGGTAGCTTCCTTCTGACGGTAAGGTCGGGGCCAGGTTTCCATGGCATCAGTTGCCACGTATCTAGGATGCATTCGGATGGGCTATGTTGTCGAGCCATACCATCCGATAGAGTCCTTCAACAGTTCGGGCATGTGCAAGCGATTCCGGGACAGTCATTGCTCAGCTGACTCCGAGATAACTCGAAGGCCTTGCATCTGTGGCTAGGTTTTGGGGCAATCTTGGTTAACGCCGATAGCCATCTCTATTCGAAGAACGGCTCGCGGCGTGCCTCCTACGTGCTTGGGATTGTGCTCCTAGTTATTTAGACGGTACGGGAGCGCTCACATGTAGTCGTACAACCCGTGGTAGAGACGATCCAGATACGTTAACACCACTACGATGATGCCAAAGCAACCGACCTCGGATGACGGGATATTGGGAGTTGTGAGGACTATGATTGATCCCACAAGGAGCCGGAGATCGGTGACCGATCTATACCATATGTGGACTTGGGCTCCTTGCTTGATGAGTGCATTACAGCGGATTATCAACGGTCCAAATTGATGACACGACCGCCTCATAGGAGGGAATAGTGATGTGGACTATGTTTATGTTTTTTAATGTTATGAATTGTAAAACGCTTTTAGTATTTTTTGTGGTAATGAAACTTGTAGCAAACTTTGTATACAGACTATTTTTTGTGTAACTTGGTTTTCATGTTATTTTCTTATTGCAAACTTTGTATAACATAGGACATTTCATAGCAACATAAAAGAAGCATTAGCGATCGACTTAATATCATACATAATTTAAATGGCACGCTCAAATACATGTTTTTAATAATAATACAATCGAACTACTCCAAATGTATACTATCGAACTACTACCAACAACTCTAGTCGAGCCTACAGATTCACTATATGAAAGTTGTCGATTAATATATAGTAATTTCCACGCATTAGCGTGCCGACGAGCAGTGCACTCGTCCCAAACCCATGGCACAAAAGCAAAGGGTAACCATCACGTAAAAAAACCTACAAATAAATTGAGATGATGTCAATAAATAATTTAAACTAAATAATATGTCAACCAATAGTAAATAAGTGAAGTAAAGCAATCGAAAGTGATCAAACCTGAATAAAGTGATCACCGTTTACTCTTCCGATACAAATAATATGTGGATCATTTGGGGGTGCGGTCCTCAATGGTAAGTAAGTGAAGCAGTGTTTTCTATCTAATACCATGAAAGCAATGTTGTAATATGATGCCACCAAATGTCCCATATCATTTGCATCAAACCAATATGCCTTGGGAGCACTAATGTCGTTATATTGTAGACTCGCGTTCACTTTAGGCACACGATTACGCTCAATTAAGATACGTGTGTATAATTCTGGTTTGACATCAACTCCATCGACAAGTCCGCTCGAACCCTGCTCCATGACTCTTCATTTCTATACATAAACCCAAGACGAAACCAAAACCACAATGACCGTCACCAATGATATTCGCTGTGCCCTAATATGAAAGGCCGAAATTTCTTCGGGGAATTGTTGGACGTAATTACCACTAGCTTTCCGGCCTCGTGCGTGGTCGCACAACCTATTGAAAGTTAAAACAAATTAAATTCATAATGTATATATATATAGCAAACCTTATATAGCAATCCTTGAAATATAAGAAGATTAATAAGGAATCTTTTCGTTAAGGCTGGCTGGCAACCGTAGTGTGAGCGTGGGAGGTTGCCTTTGCGATGGACCAACCTCGTATAACAATCCTTGATCACAAGGGGAGCAACTATCTATCATCGACTCCACATGCTCAAACAAACTAGGATCACGCTTGGTTGATTTATCTTTTTACCTTCGAGCCGGACGACCACGAGTGCGCACTTCATCCCTGTGGAACAATCAAGGAGTTTGTTCTCGCGTCTTTCACCTCCATCATTCTTTTAATGATTAACAACTTTTCAGTCTCAGGAGCGTTCTCATAATATTCACGAATCTCATCATACGTGCTTTATTGAATCGATTGTCCATATCGACTTCAAACTTCAACATTCTCGGAGTAGGTAACATATCTAATTTCCTCCAAAATGAATCAACTTTGATCAAGAGGAATTGGGCAGTCATTTCTTATATACTCGGCAATCTCATGGCGACAAGGCGGCCGCATGTTTTTCGAAGTACACAACCACACAACAACGGGTCTATATAACCATCTTCAGGTATATTAGTCATCTCATTGTATATCAGACTCAATGCATGAGTAGACACCAAACCTCGAAGTTGTTGAAATATAAGCGATTTGTATTTCGGAAGAACGAAGCAGTAAGGCTTTTCGTGAATGACACCTTGATTGCAATGTGAGATGTCTCAATCGGGTGTGTCTGTCTCAACATGTCTCAAAGTCACCTTGACTTGATTTCAAGCTGTCTTTTTAAAGGCTGCATGTTGACTCTCCACCCTAAAATAAGATACAATTAATATTTCTATTACATGACAAAATTTATGGAAAACAATGAAATGTTGAAAACATTTAAATACACCTTGTTGTGTTGTTGTCGAAGTGCATTACATTATTCGTCCAAACCGACACAAACCTTTCCTTATTATGCGGCCGTATCCATTGCTTCATGGCGTACTCAACGCGGCGAGGATAATCAATAAAATCCATCGAAACCTCTTGGGTATTCTTCATATATGTGCTCATTTTTTGCATCCACCAAAAATTCCAACAGATGCAAAATTGATCCCATTGCACTTTTGTGCGAAAGTATTTCTTACAATTCGCAAGGATGTTTTTGTTGATATGCCATCGACAAAGTAAATGTTGGGAGGTAGGAAAAGTTACCTCAATTGCATTCATTAACGCAAGATCTCTGTCAGTTACTATCACAGTTGGCAAGGATGATTGATTCATCAAAGCTTTCAAGATACCAAGCGCCCAAATGTAGTTATCTTGTGACTCAGGACCCCATATATGCGGCTCCAACCAAAAATGTCATATTTGTCGGCGTCACACCAACAATCTCCAACAAGGGTAACTTATATACTGTTTGTCTTGTAAGTGCAATCCATGAAGAGAACCTTGGGAAAAGAGCGTAATAGCTCAACGCTCATTGGATGAGCCAAGAACAAATCTTGGGCGGTGTTGGTTTTCTCACATCTCTGTGATGGTAGTAATATCCATGCTCTATCAATTTTGCTACAAGGCTGCTTTGCATTTGCGATCGACCATCACGCTCGATAATTTTATTCTTGCTACGAGCATTGTAAATAGTCCGTATTGAAGACTTATTACTTTGAAACTTCTCGTGTAAACCTTGCAAAATATCCTTAGGCCTCGAATTGGCATGCGACATGTCAAGAACATAAGCCTTCTCAGGCTCTGATAATCGGCCAACAAATGAGTGGCCATGCATGTGAGGGGCCTCGGCATGGTTATGCAACCCACATTCAACCTGAAGTTCCCATACTCCTTCACATAATTGTATACCCTTCAAACGAAATGGACACCCACATTTTTTCGATCCACGTTCTCTCTTGCTATTCTTTGTTACTTTACTCGAATCATCCCCTTTTTTTTGACGAGGTTGCCCACCACGTTCACAACCTAAAGTCAACCGAGGTCCTCTATTTGCCGTACCACTATCGGACCTAGTAATTACTATCACAAGTCCATTCTCTTCCGGTCGTGCGAACCCAATCAAATAAGTCATCCCGGGATGAAAAATATGCGTGATTTACAAACACATTGCTGTAATCTATAACAATCTGTTGTTCAAGAGGAATGATCGCATCATCTACAGGACCAACGACACTATGCTCAGTAGGATACGTGTTTGCTTCCTGGAAATTAAGCAAAAAAACATGTTAAAAATTCATGATTCTGATGTTCATAGGATTCGGCCGGGAGATGAGCAGAATGTAGAGGTGTTCGGCGGATGTGATGAACACAACATTTGGTGTTCGACGAGTGTGATGAACACCCTTAAGGGTGTTGGCCGAACATCCTTAAGGATGTTCATCACACCAGAGCCGAACAGACGTAAAACCCAGCTCGAATTTTTGGGCAAAAAATCAAATTTTAATGGAAGAAAGTCAAAGAAATACTTACATTACCCGACCACATGACTTCTTTAAGCTCCTTATAATGTTATTTTTGACAATGTGATTATGTTTGGTGTTGGTTTTGAGAGAGTTTTTTGAAAAAAAATTAAGAGAACGCAAAATGAGGTCCCAAGTAAAACATGTATTCGGTGGTTTTGAGATTTGGGGTGTAGATATAAAATAATGTGGTGTAAAGAGTATTATTTGTTTTTAGTATAATATTTGTGATTTTTAAAATTTGGGGTGTAAATATAAAACAATGGGGTGTAGGGAGTATTATTTGTATTTTAGTATAAGGGTATTATAGTTATTTCAATGGGGGTGTAGAGATTAATTAATGTGGTGTAATGTTTAAAGGGGCCTTTTAGGTCATTTCACTCAATGACATTTGTGTAATTATTTTAAGTGGGGTGTAAAGATAGCTTTTTGGGGTGTGAATATCCCCTCCCTAATTTATTATGCTAGGGGGATGCTTAATACATACCTGTTAAATACTTAATAATACACTTTTTGTTGTAAAAATACTAAATTACCCTTAGCAAAAAAATGTTTTTTTCAGGCATAGGGACCGGTTTGTAAGCAGTCTTAAAAAAAATTTAGACATAGGGATCGATTTGGGTTTGAGACCGTCCTAAAAAAAGTTTTTTTTTTCAGTCATTGGGACGGGTTTAGGACCAGTCCTAAAAATAAAAAATAAATAAATAAATTCAGTCTTTGGGACCAGTCCTAAAAAAAAAATCAGGCATTGAGATCGGTTTGGGACCAGTCCTAAAAAATTTTTATTTTTTCATTTACTCATCATAAAATGGCAAAGGGCAATTTGATCCATTTTTTAAAAAAATGTTATATTAAATATTTTATAAGTATTGTATTAAGTACTTATGCTATGCTAATACCGCTTGCTTTATCAAACACCAACTTTATTGAAAAAGGTAGCATTTGTGCAAATAATGTTAAGTAGAAAATATATTAATCATCTCAAGTCTCAACACCATGAACTAGAGTTTGAACCGTAAATCTACTCATGTTTAAAAACTTTTGATCTACTATCGGGCGATATTCAGTTTCTGCAGAAAATTGATTACAAAACGAATTATTTTAAGGTACACCGAGATCAATGATCTCTTTCCTTATGACAAAATTGGCATCGGAATGGACGGACAATGCCAAGAGTTTCTCAAGATCGTAAATCTTACGTAATTGAAGAGGCCAATTCTTTCCAACTTAAATTCTAGCGAATCGAAACCACTGCTGGTATCTATGTTACAGGTTTTAGGGCGTAACGAATTTCGAGAAAAAGAGAGAAAGGAATTAATAGTGTCGAATTCTGAAATCCCTAATTAACGGTGTCGAACATATACTGCTCATTATTAGCGAACAGACACAGCGTTTGAGCTTAAACCATGGACACGCGACTGATACGCGGTTTGAATTCTGGAGGGATACACTTCAGTGAATGAGCAGATACATCTACTGCATGAACCAACAAATCCTATCTGCTAATATAAATCGGTAGATGGACAATAGCATATTGGTCCTGCTTCTGTTGAGTAGATGAATAACATCAGGTTGGTCCTGCTGTTTTATTGTGGACCGACAACAAAAAGAAAGGGACCCAGCTAGCCGACCGACCAATCTAAGTCGGGCGGACGGACGCCGCACGTGTGTGTTTGAACCTGCACTTGGCTAGGTTTTCCCTCCTACAAAAATGTAGTGCCCCTAAGTGCCAATCATGAGATTAAAGTGTCTTTCTATATAAGGTGGAGCTTACTCCCTTATTTTCTCAATGTGAGATTTTCCCATTATAAAGAGCCTTACTTACTACGTGACCTCCTCGTTTAAGTTGTTATTGGAAACAAGTTTCCAATGTCTACCTCACCTAAATGTAAATTGCGACTTTGATCACCAAATAAGTGAAAGTGGGAGGAATGAGTTGAAGCGGAAGCAGGCAACCTAGTTTAACGTGGGGGTGGCCGATGAACAGTGGCGTGACTTGTGAGTTGTGAGTGGTGGTGCGATGGTCCTTTACAAAAGGAGATGGAGATGGAGATAATAATTGTCCACTCCAGTCACCAAAGTCCAAAAGATACAATTTGATGGTAAAAGTTATTTGTCCACTCAGAGTCTCAGACAGACAGAGAGACAGACATGAGAGACACCTCACATGCACATCTTTTCAATATAATAATTTCTTAATTCTCAACCTTTTCCTTTACCTTTTTCTTTTCCTTTCCCTTCCAAGCTCCAACCCTGAACCCACACATACACACATTGCGGAATGGAGTATAAAGAAAAAGTTGGAATGGAGATCAGATTCCAACTTTGTTTTGTTAGAATAAGTTTATAACAATTAACAGCCATTCAATTCCAGTAGTAATTAACAAACAAACAAACCAAACTCTATCTAGGGGCTAGCAAGTCTGTCTAGGATTGATAATTTGATATATAACAAATAAAATACACGAAACCAGAGGCCTGTTTCTTTCATCTATCAACTCCAATTTGTGATGGAGAAACTTGGCCACCTCCCTCTCCTCTATTTAGTCTATTGGAGAGGACACAACTTCTCAAAAAACTAAAAAAATCAAAAACGACCCAAAACTTTCCACTACAGAAAAGGTCACATTACTAACCCAAACCTAAAAAATATTTAAAAAAAGGTGGTGGTATACAGAAGAGAGTGAAGAAATATCAGACTAGATCGAATAATACAGTGGGATTGGATTGATTTCTTTTTTTCTTTTGGTGCTAGGCTGGGTGGTTATGGGCAATTAGCATTTTTACCAGGGCCTCCATAGTAGAAGTAGTGACCCCAATCCCCATTGCTCCCCGTTTGGACATCGTAGCAGTTGGATTGCTCCGTGAACGTCCCAATTCCTTTTGGAGCCTTGAGATTGTTCGAGCTATCAACCACTTGGATATTCCTGAAATAGCTTGCTTTCCCAAACCCTTCTTCCGGGAACCGACCACTCCCCATTTGGGTCGACGTGTGCTCGCCATCTGGCTCTGAATTCACTACCTCACCTCCCCACTCTATCATCGAAGCACTGTCTGCCAAGTATGAGAACAGGAACGATGGCCAGTACCCCAATACATAACCGTTCCCAAATTGCATCCACCAATTTCCTTCTTTAGGATCCTGAAAAACACCAAATTAAGTTGTCACAAGTTGTCAGGCTTGCCTATATTCATAAAGTTATGTACAACGATAGTAGCTATGGATAGATACAGCGATTCAATGTGTTGTTTTGTTTGGCAAAAGTCATATGGACCAACATTAGAAAAGAAAAAGAAAAAAAAGGCTTTTGTATGGACACCCATTTTATGTCTCTAAGAAAAGGGTTATAGGACAGTGAACACATGAAATGCCAACGAGATTCTTCTTCGCAACTACATATGGACCATAATCATTTTCTTTTATTTATCAGCTTACTGAAGGGTGGGGGTGGGGGTGCATTCTATTTTCTACAATCTGCATCCCACTGACAGATGAATAAAAAAAATGTGAGTGCTGGCCACACTGGTCCAGTCCATAAAAGGGAGAGCTGAGAGCTGAGTGTGAGTGGGTGGAGTTTGGAATTTACCTTCCAAACAAGAATACTGATATCATATTGTGAATTCCTAAGTGCAGAAACAGGGGAGATGCTTGCACCCATTGCTATTTCACTGTTGATTTGAATGAAGCCTGAGCACAATAGATTGTAGCAACCAGTGGCCTGATATGCATCACTCTGCAATTTTGCCACACAAAAAAAAAAAAAAAAAAGCTGCTTTTCAAAAAACACAGTCAAAACAATGGAGTATTGTTATCACCATAAAGTTGAGAAGCAGCGCTTACGGTCCAATATGTGAATAATCTCGTGTTGTTATCACCATAAAGATCTGGGCTAACCTGAATTCAAGCATGCATTATGCATATAATTTGACACTCCAAAAACATGAATGAATTTTTCAAATTTAAATTTGAAATAAGGAGATACCTGCCAACCAGCTTCAATGCTGTTAAGGTCTTCACCGAATGAACCACCTAAAACCCATATCTGAGACAAGCTGAACTCATTAGCTTGCTGTATTTTGGGTTCCCAAACATTTATGGTTGCTTTGGCTCCATAGTATTTGTCTCCTTCAACATAAGCAATTGCGTGCTGCTCATTTAGCAAAAAAAAACAATTGCAATTGGTTACAAAGTGTGGATTCATCATAAAAGATTTCAAAAAAGAAAAGCTCAATTACTCTTCAAAACATTGCAATAATGTTATGTTGAGAACCCTTTTTTATTTCACTTTAAATTTTAAATTTTAAATTTCTTACTAAAAGAAACAAGTAGTGCTGAAATCATCACAATTAGATAATCTCATTATCTTGGTCATAATGATAACAAGTGATTTCTTACCTGATGACCACTTTCATTGACGAGATCAGGATCAGCAGACCTCGGGATAGGGATGCTTCGGTGCTTCTTCTTTCCATATCTTTTGACAGAGCTTGCTCTCAACACATCATCTTTCTTAGTCCTCCTTATGGGTATAGTGTCTGGTGGGCATTGACCGTTGACGTGCCACAGCTGATGAACTGTGTTTGGTATTCCTGTGGCCACTTTGTTATCGTCATACAGCCCTTCTGGATGATAATTAGGCCTCATCTGGATATTTAATATTTAATATTTAATAAATGCCCAAAATTACCAACATATCGAAGAAACAATTAAAATGTGAAAAATAAAGGGTAAATAATAATGAACCTGAATTTTGTGGTCTTTGAGGAAGGGGTGATCAAATGCTGGCTGGTTAGAGATGGGAACACAGTCAATGGTATCCCCATCTGGGCTCTGTCAAACAATTTATTCAACGTTATTGCCTATACTATACCACTATATATTTCCACATTTACAACCCAAAACCAGCATTTTACTATGAAAATTCAGAACATAGCAAAACAAAATAAAAATAAAAATAAGTGTTATATCTATTTTTTCAGTTAAAAAAGTAGCTAGCTAGCTGGGAAGGGGAGAAGAACTGAAGAAGAAATTGAGCAGGAAATAGATATGACTTTAGTTGAAAGTTGAAACTCTCTCTCTCCAACAAAAAATAAAAATACCTGAATGGTTTTAAGGGGAGGCTTGTTGAGTCGCTTCAAGTGCTTATGAACCTCGAGCTTCTGCCTGGATTCCGGCGGCTGTCGACCGGCGGAAGATAGTGAGATGGAACTGAAGAAGAAGAAGAAGAAGGCCCAAGTGAGCGCTTTTCTACTCCGGCCTCCGCTGAAATGCGCAACAGATGCCATATCAAACAAACCTCCTCCTCCTCCTCCTCCTCCTCCTCCCCAATAAGCAACTGTGTACTGGTAGCAGTAGCAATGGTTCACTTATCAAATCCACTACGATTACTCCAACATGTATTGATACACAACACTCGCAAACCTCACCTCTACTCTTGCTTATTATCCTACTACGCACACCCCTCACCAAGCTCCAAGTACTGCCTCTCTCTCTATGGACTATGTGGATGGAGGAGTATAGTCTTTTAAGAGTTTCTCTCTCTTTCTTAAACTCTCTATTAATCAACACGAGGGCAGAGGTGAGTGGTGACAAGGGAGGGCGGAAGAGGAAAAAGAATATTGATTAAGCCATCAGCGGCCACCCCCACTCGTTTTGTCCTTTTGGATTTATTTTCCCTCTTTTACCCTCCCCCCTTCTTTCGAATTTTCTTCCTTTCCACTATTTCCCTATATGCCCCTCCACTCTCCTTCCTTTACTACTCTATTTTTTTCAATTTGCTTGTTAATTCACACCTCAATGTAATACGGAGTACAACTCTACATGGTCCACCAAAACTAAAACATGAGTTTTGACTTTTTGATTGATTTAAACTCTTCAAATTTTTAACCTCAATTTTTATCATAAAATATTTCATTGCTTACATCAAATTACCTTTCTACTACATCAATCTCCGATAAATATTCCTACTTTTTATTTTATGATATCCATTTTAAAGAATTTTAGTGTATAAATTTTTTTATCATTCTTTCTAATATATCCTTTTACTTAACACCATCATTATTACACATCATAAAGAGAGAGTGTGTGTATAATGAATATTATTATCACAACATATTTTATAATACATCATTAATTACATTTCTTAATTTTTGTGTTTTGTCCACTAAAAATATTAATTCGGGACGGAGGGAGTACTCTCTTTTAATTTTTAAAGAGTAATGCTACATATAAAAATAATTAACATAATTTTTAAATGCATTATGTAAATAATTAACATAAAGAGTAATGGTACATTACAACCAACATACAAATTTAGTGCATTATGTAAATAACTAGTATGTGTACCTGTACCATCAGCACGTTGTCGGTATAAGATCAGTTCAATGAATGGTCGGGATAAACAAAACTCATAATTAACGGGGTAATTCAAATAAAACCCACAATTAAATGTTTTATATGTAATTGTAGATGGATAATTCAAACATAACTCATAACTGGGGGATTCATTTGTAATTAACATATTTACGAATCAATCTGAACCGTCATTCGTGTTTAGCACAATTCGATCAGGGGCACCAATTAAAATCTGAGCTATTTTATAATATAGATTAAGCTCCTTCAGTTAAATTATGTGATTGCTTCCACATGAATTATAATTTAAAAATGAGAACAAAAGGTTTGGAAGAAATTTGTTCAAGGTAAACTATAGATACCCCCCATCTCAAGTATCACATTTTCTATCATTACATATTCTGTTTAGATATTGTCGTTTGATTTAACATAAAAGGGGTGGTCTCTTGTAAGACAGTTTTACGGATCCTTATCCGTAAGACGAAGCTCCATTTAAAAATTTGCGGGTCATAATAAATAAATAATATGTTATAAAAAATAACAAAAATGAGTTAGCTGAGTTAGTTCCCAGCGAATCACTTAAGATTTCATAATCATAAATAAATGATGCGTTTGGTTGTTGGTTTGAAACTCACTAGCATTTTTTTTAAAGTTTTATTGTCATAGATTACGATCAATCAGAGTGTTACTTTTAGGCTTGGCGTGTGTCACTTTGAGAACAAAAGTGTGTCACTTTTGGATAATTGTTGCCTTAGGTCTGATTATGTTTTACTTAGTTACTTTAAATCAGAGTGTCACTTTTAAACATAGAATGTGTCGCTTTTAAGTTTTACGTGTGTCACTTTTGGCAAAAAAATCACTTTTCATCTTTAAATTTTTATTCATAAGTGTCACGTTTAGTGTGTCACTTTTAGGTATTAATTGTGTCACTTTTAGGCATTAGGTGTGTCACTTTTGGTAAAAACAACTCATTTTTATAATCATACAATTTGTATCGATAAGAGTGTCACTTTTAGGTTTGGAGTATGACTAAAGTGTGTCACTTTTTGAGCTAATGATTTTAACAACAATAACCAATTGAACACTACTGAAATATATCTTCTCATTCATAGAAATGTATATAATCTCAAGTGTCAATCGTTAAAAACACAAAATCATAACTTTTTCAAGGTAAAGTATATGTTTTTTACTCAAACTTACAAAATTTACTGAAAATATGTCTAAAATAACAGTGCATTAGAAGTCTTGGAACCCAATTTCTTGGCTTGATGAGAATCAGAAAAATCAGTAGTTTTTTTCTTGCTCTTTTCAATACTTCTCTTAATTATTTTTCTCATTCCCTTCGTAATAGAACGAGCATGATCAAGGCATGTAGTAGATGAATTTGAAACACGAGATGATTCATTTTGGTCCGGTAAATGTTTTAAGGAAGAGTATCACTTTTTAGTATTAAGAGTGTTACTTTGTATTTTAATAAAATTTTTAATAAATTTTCATTTATAGTGTCATTTTTAATATTAAAATGTGTCACTTTTGTGTTTTTAATGTGTCACGTTTGGTTTTAAATGTGTCATTTAGCATTTTGTCAAAGTCCGTTAGGATCTGTCAAGTATCTCAAGGCAATTGATGCTAACGGATGGCTAACGGAGCTAACAAACATTGAAAGTGGAGGGGCACCGGAGCAAATAGAAGAAATGAGCATTAAAAATTCGCCCATCACCAACTCATCCAACCAACTTTTGTGATTTACATTAACAAGTTTAGTTATTAACCCGCGAATTTTTAAATGGGACTCCGTCTTACAAATTTAGGATCCGTAAGATCGTCCTACACAAGTCTTTGCTGACATAAAATTCTCACATGAGATTGACTCACATTACCTTCTTTAGATATTTATTTTGATTATAATACCCTTTTGATTTTTTAATTGATTATTTTACTCTTACCAAAAGTAATTAATATATGGGTAAATAACAAATATCCAACCAACACCAAAAGGGTCTTAAGGTTAAAAAAATATGAAATCAATACTAAAGTGAAAATGAAAAAATTATTGAAATCAATACTAAAGTACATAGTTCTCTCCCTATTTTTAAATAATTGTCATGTTTCACTTTTTTGTCTGATTTAAAAAATTGTTACTCCATCCGTTTTAAATTATTATCTTAGTTGATCTAGAGCACGTATTAAGAAAAAAATAATTGACATGATTATTTATATTGGTTTAATGTGTAATTTCCTTCAAACCTCATGTGTATGTGACATATAATTAAAGTAGGGTGAAAAGGTAAGGATAAGTGGTAAAAGTGATGTTAAAAAAAATAAGTTTCAAACTGGACAATTATTTTGGGACTAACGAAAAAGAAAAAAAAACGATAATTCAAGGACGGAGGGAGTATATTTTTATAAAAAAAATGAAGAAAATATTTCACGAGCTTATCGTTACTTTAATTATGGGCACACAAAGACATTTAAAAGTAAAAATATATTATGTGTAGTAAAATAATTTTTGTAGCTATTTAGGAACGGATGGAGGAGTAAATAATGGAAATTGCATCTCAAAATTATTTGAAAGAAAATGAATAGTGTAGTAAGGTAGTAAGAAATTATAATTACTCAGAATTCAATTAAGTGACAAAATGAGAAGAACGTGGAGTCTCATCCACGGTGAATGCAGAATGGTGATGTTATTGTAGACAAAGATTCTGCGGTTTAAAGTTAATTAAAAAATGAGCTCATTTTCCTAAAGTTTTACTATAATTTAACTAATAAACTCTGAAATTGCAGAGCCATACTCCATTGATGCAATACAACCTAAGACAGTGGTCAAATAGGAGTATATTTTAAGTAATACACTACATGAATACACTATTTCCGAAGGATTAGAGTTGTTGAATGTTTATTTATTTTTTAAGCAGTTCACACGAACATATAAAAAGACAAAAATGGGCTAAGAGTTGTTGACAAAGGATGAGAATTAGAAGAAGAGGAAAGAAACTTCATTAGCTGGATTTTCCTACTATATCCCTCTACTCTACCTAGTACCTACCTATGTATTTCAGTATCCAAAAAGGAGAAACTCTCTTATCGAGAGTCCTCACCCCCTAGTCCCATAAGAATGTGAGAGAGAAAATCATGGTGACTCAGCGATTAAGTAGCTAGGAGGACCTATACCTAGTACCTACAAGGAACCACCCCCACAAGAGGATAAAACCCCCACACTGCGGTCGCTAGGACTCGATCCTTGGTCTTGTATCCAAATCTACTAGCTTTTAACCAACTGAGCTAAGCCCGTGAGGGCAACCTATCTACACATTTCATTAAAACGTTGGTGGGATATTATTTACATTGATACTTAATATAACATCTATGAATTACTTAATACAACACTTTTTTTAAAAATAAAATAAATTGCCCTTTGTCATTTTATAAATGAATGAAAATAATAATAATAATTTAGGAATGGTCCCAAACCGGTCCCAATGTCTGATTTTTTTAGGATTGGTCTCAAACCGATTTCAATGCCTGATTTTTCTTTTTAGGAATGGTCTCAAACCGATCCCAATGCTTGAATTTTTTTTTATTTTTTTAGGACTGGTCTCAAACCGGTCTCTATGCCTAAATTTTTAATTTTTTTAGGACTGCTCCCAAACCGATCCTTATGTCTGAATATTTTTTTAGGACTGCTCACAAACCGATCTTTATGCCTGTAAAAAACATTTTTTTGTTAAGGGTAATATATTATTTTTACAACAAAAAATGTTGCATTAAATATTTAACATGTATTGTATTAAGCATCTCCCTATTATTTATTGCACATAAATACAAAATAATTAGTATTACATTTGTTTGTTTGTTGAGAAGTAAAAATATTTTTTGAAAAAACAACAATTAGCTTGTTCGTTCAAAATTACTCCCTTCGTCTTACCAAAAGATTCTATGTTTGATAAGTTTAATTATTAAAAAATATATAATTAGTATTATAATTGATCATAAGTACAATAGTACTTGAGCATAATTAATATCAAATGTGGATAATAATATTGAAATATTATAGAGATTATATACATAATTTTTGTAAGTGGTTCTTTAATGTGAAACATTCCCAAATAGTAATCCTTTCGTTTGGGGTAAAAATTTCTAGTTTGAAATTCAAACTTTTTAATAAAATGTTACTTTTATAGTGTATTAGAAATAAAATGACACTTTATTTTTTAATTTTTAAAAACTTATTAATTAAGTGAAATATCAAAAAATAGAATGCCAAACGGATGGATCCTTTTTCTCATTTTTTTTCCTTGGAACATTTATTTCTTAATAAGAAAAGCTGACCAAATTAGAAAGTGAAAATGCTGTTGCTGGGGGCCGGGGTTAAACGTTAAAGCAACAATTAAAATACAGTAGTAGTGAGGGAAGGGGTTATTGTCGTCATTTAATAGAAGGGTAAACGGTCATATAAATAAAGTTGGCCAAGTATATGCATAGACGGATAGACCCCTGTATAAGCAGTTTTAACGTCGTCCGCGTGTACAGCAATAAGGCAAAGAGACACGTGTACGACTGACGATCAAAAAGGATTGCAAATTTACACAAAAGGACGAGGAATCTTAGTGCACGAAATGCAGCGACTCTCCAAGACTCCAAGTAAGTAGACGGCATTGGGGGAAGAGATCTAGAGAGAGAGAGAGAGAATCCGATGGGGATGGGTAGTGTTGGAATTGGGGTGAAAAAAGGACATCATTGGATTTCAAAAACGTACTCTCTCTCTCTATATATATATATATATATACGTATGGAAAGAGAGAGAGAGAGTCTGGGAGGATGAGTCTTTGATTGTCTGTTTTCGGCAGGGCAGAGCACATGGGGATAGGGGTTGTGATGTGATTATGTATAATTGTATAATGTAGTATATGACTCATTGGAACATTTCTGTCTACATATTTGTAAATAATGTGTTTTGAGCTTCCTCCTCTATTAACTATTACTAAAATAAAAATTGTTATTGTCATGTTACGGTTTTCTATTAAATGCTTAATTTTTAAATTTTTTTTATGATTTCACATGTCACTCTCTATGAATTGTAAAAAAATTTTTTTTTTTTCCAAAATTGATTAGTTTACAGTATAAATAATAAGTTATTGATAAAAGTTTACAGTTAGTTTAGGATAAATTTTATCTCATTTGTAGTTATCAAGTACATTTTATAACATTATCAGATAGTTAACTTTTTTTTCTCTCTTCTTTTTTTTATACGTACTCTCTCTCTTTTCTCTTCTAATTTAGTTTAGGATAATCTATTAAGTCGTTGCTATTATATGACGGCTTTCTGTGAAAAGCTAAAAGTTTTAAAGAGATTTTGTACTGCCACCTGTCACCTTCAAAATGGTAAAAGTTATTTACTTTTTTTCAAAATCGATTAGTTTAAGATAAAAATTCTAAATCTAATTATATATGATAAATTCCTAAAACTAATTTGATAAGATAAAACAAATATAAGATACAGTTTTACGAGCAAATTTATGATAGAGATTTAGGATTTTGGTGTTTTTTTTCTTCAAATATCACTTAATTAAACTAGATTTTATCCTACAAAATTTATACAAGTTTAATTTTACTAAAACTCTTCTATTTCCATCTCTTTTTATTTTAATAATTTTTAATTTATACAAATTATCCACGGGATAATTCTATGCTATTTGTTCTTCTACTAATATATAATTATTAGTTACTAATCGATTAATTATCTATTAACTATTATTAAAATAAAAGTCGTTGCTACCACATGACGAGTTTCTGTTGTACGCTTAAAGTTTTAAAAGAATTATGCGCTTCCACGTGTCACCTTCTATACAAGTTTATAATTTTTTTTCCTACCAAAAATTAAAACCATATAGATTTTAAAACCGGTACCTCCTTTATACATGTTAAAAGTTTTTTTTTTGTTTTTTGTTTTTTACCATTTTTTGCTGCCAAAATCGGTTAATACCGGATATATTTTATAACATTTGATTTAAACAAGTTTCACTTGATTAGAACTCCAAATTTTTATGGTATTTTTTTTTGCGGATAGATTTTATCAATTCTCATAAATTTTAATCTTTCAATTACATGACTACATGATCAATTTTGAATATTTACCTTATTTTTTGTTTTTTTCAAATTATTCTAATTAAAAAACCTATTTATTTATTACAAGTTTAGAAAATCATCTTATTGTAAATAATTTTTGCAAATAAAACAAAAACTATTAAAACCATGCATATGGTACTAAATATATCTATATAAATTCTTTTTTTCCCTCCAAAAATTAAAATATGATAGATTTCAAAACAGGTGCCTCCTTTATACATGGTAAAAGTTTTTTTTTTTTACCATTTTTTGTTGTTAAAATCGGTTAATATCAAATAAATTTTATCTCATTTGATTTTAACGTGTTTCACTTGATTAATACTTCAAATTTTCATGGTATTTTTTTTTGATAGATTTTATCACATTTGATTTAGACGTGTTTCAATTGATTAAAACTATTAAAGTCTGATAGATTTTAAAACCAGTGCCTCCTTTAAAACAATGTGTATGGTACTAAATATATCTATATAAATTCTTTTTTTTTCTGCCAAAAATTAAAGTTTAATAGATTTTAAAACCGGTGTCTCCATTATACATGGTAAAACCTTTTCTTTTCTTTTCTTTTTTTTACCAATTTTTGTTGTGAAAATCGATTAATATCAGATAGATTTTATCACATTTGATTTTAATGTGTTTCAATTGATTAGTACTCCAAATTTTCATGGTAAAAGTTTTTTTTTTTTTTTGTAGATTTTATCACATTTGATTTAGACATGTTTCAATTAATATTTGGCCTTCACACGCTTATATTAAATCTTTAATTGGTCTTTTTTTCAAACAAATGAACTATTCATTTGTCTCGTCAATATAAGACTTTTATGCATGTCATAAATGTTCTTCATATATATTCAATTTTAACTAACTATTTTCTTTATTATTTTAGTATAGGAAATACTCTTTGTCTCTCACTGTGCAAGATTTGTGAGCATTTAATGAAAGATCCTTATCATTATTTCTTCAAGCAATTTAAGACCAGCCTTACTTTCTCAAACGACTACAAATCTGAAGATCTCTATAAAATGTTTGAAGCAAAGGTTGAATAAATACCTTTGCATAATTACATGCTCTAAATTCAAATATTCTCAAATCCTCAAAACACACTGATAGAGACAAATATGTTGAAACCTTCATTCAAACCCTAAACTTCAATCTTTCTTTGGAGAGTTTGTTCTCTCAAGTACCAACTAGATAGTCTTTCTCATATTAATATTTTATATTTCTTATTTGAACAATCATTGTTCGTTTGTTCATTTATTTTTTCAAATCTTTACGGAACATTTGATTGTTGCACGAGTTTGATTATTTATTAATTATGCTTCTCAAACACTATTTTTTGTTGTACACTGATCCGTTAGTGATCACTTAAATTTTATATAATCTTAGTGTACTTCAAAATCCAAGTTTGACCAACTTGGTAGTGGACGTAGCAGCTTATACTGTAAACTACTTCAAATAATGTGTATGTCTTTCTACTGTTTTTACTGTCTATACACTTAAGCAGCTGCTATCTACTTAAGTGTTTAAAAGTTGCATTCTTAAAGTTATATACTTAGTTCTTAATATACATTGTCTTTAAATTCAAATCCTATATATACAAGTGATCAAAAGAAAATCAGAGAAATTGTTTTAAACCACCAACAACTACTACCTACTGATTTTCTATCGGATGCTGAAAACTTACTATTTTCGTTATAATTTTGACGTGTTAAAAAAAAACAAACCCTAAACTTTTTAAAATGCTATTTACCCTCTCTAATCTTATTTTGTTGCCAACTGGATTTACAATTAACTTAATTCATGTGTATCGCACATGAGTACCGTTAGTTTAAATATAGAAGCACACACAACATTGTATCAATATTAGTTGGCAATGTCTTTTCGTTTTGTGATTTCTTTAATTTATAATTGAAGCAAAAGTAAGAGAAAGATATAAGAAAATATGATACTCTCTCGTTACATACTTACATGCAAATAGTCAATTATTTTATATTGGTATGTTTTATTTAAAAAATTTACTTTAAAAAAATTGTACTCCCTTCGTCCTAAAATAAATAACTTTTTAGATATTTGAACACAAATGATGAAGTTTATAAAAAGACTGATACACCCTTCTTCTTTAAATAAATAAACTTTCTATATTCTCAATACATTAAAAAAATTCAATACAACATTTAATTAGAGAGTAACCAATTTGAGCAATTTTGACAAAATATGGATACATTTGTCTTGAAATCCTAAAACTTCATTTATTTGAGACAATTTTTTTGTGTTAAAACGTCATTTATTTTGGGATGGAGGGAGTATTTGCAATTTACAGGACCTTTCATTTTTACTTTCTACTTATATTATAAATATATTGGTTGAGTTTTTTTTTTATTGTAATTATGACCAACTTCAATGACATTGATATATCTCCAATTATTAGTCTTATCAAACATGAACCTGATTGATGAGTGGAACATAGTGTGTAGTTAAGGGCATCTCTAGTTGATAAACATTTAGATTGTATTTTTACAGTTTTTTTTTTTTTTTTGTGTTACATCAAAAACAAGAAATTCACATCTCCTACAAACTCATTTATTATTAAAGAAATTGAAAATTAAAGTTAATTTGGCCCCATAATCTCATTTGTTTTTTTCATGAACCTCTCATTTTTTGTGAACCTTCCACATAAGTATGATTTTATCTTAATCTGATTTTATTTTTATGATATGAGTTTTGTTTTTTTCAATTGGATTACTTGATTTTGATTCAAATTCAATAATTCAAAAGCTTAACAAATCGGATTTGAATTAAGTTGTTTCGATCCATTAACAACCAAATCCGATATAAAAATAATATATGTATTATATATATAAACTTTACTTACATCAAGTTTTTCGTTATTAATTATTACTATTTCCACTCAATATTTTTTTTTTGCCTACTATATCCTACTAACATAGTTATTCATTCTTGTGTAAGTTGATTTTTTTCTAAAAAAATTATTCGACAATTGATTAAGCAAAAATAATCTAAAATTAATTTTATTCCGTACTTTAATAAGGGACGAAGAAATCTGACTCCGATCCGAATCAAAAAATTAGGATATGAACCGAACTTTGAAATATCTTAAAGATAATCCGATCCAAACTCAATATTTTCTTAACAAATCGAACATGAATTTGGGTGTTCCAATCGGAATCGGATTCATTGAGAAGCATGCTTGCACACTAACAATGAGTAAGAAAATGAAAAAAAAAAATCCACGGAAAAAGTGGCGGATTATCTATAAATTTATGTGAAATAGGTTGAATAAAGCGTATTTATATGTTAAGCTAAATTTAAGGTTTTCGCGAAAAAACTTAGTAAAAATAAACATTTAAAAGAAATTAGTGGTCATATGTAATCTAGATACATTTATAATAAAAATAATAGAAAAAATTAGAGGTTAACCGGAGAATTTTGAAAGTTGGTGTGAGCCGTCTACGTCTCTCTGCCTTGATTGATGCCTTCTCAAAAGGTCTTTTTTTAGGTTTTCAAGTATACGAAACTATTTTCAGCTAAAGGTTTAATATACTCACTTAAATTGTAATCACTCCGGCCCAAAATTATTGTCAAATTTAATCACTACGTGAATATGAATATATGATATTAAGAAAAATAATTAATTTGATTATTAAGGTTGATTCGATGTGTAATTTCTTTTATAGTCTATTTTTATGTAGCTTATAATTAAAATAAGATGAAAAAAAATAAAAATAGAGAAGTAAAAATATTATATTAACAAAAGAAATTTCAAATAAACTACTCATTCCGTTCCGGGCAAAAAATCAATAATTTCATTTTTAAATGTTTCACTTAAAGAGTTTACTTCAAAAAATGGAGCAATAAATGTGTCATTTTATTATTAATAGGTTCTTAAAAGTGTTATTTTTTTAAAAATGATTTTCAAAAGAATACTATTTACCCAGAACGGAGAGAGTAAGTATTTTGGGACGGAAGAAAAAGTAAAAGGCTAGGCTAACCACACACCAACATCTACTCTCTACACCCCAATTCTATCTACATTCCACTTATTTAACCAAATTTCTAATTTTACTTTTTACTAGAGATGTTAAAAAGGCCGGAAACCGTAGGGTCGACCATATTAACCGGAAACATGAAAAGGGTTAGGGTTGGAAAAATCAAACCCGTTTAATAAACTGGCTAACCCTATAGGATCACTGGAAAATTGGGCTGTGATATCATAGGGCTGGTCCGCGGACTGGAAGCTTTTGGCTAAAATGAGGGTTCAAAATGTTAGAATTGAGAACCAAACCTACAACCTCTTCAGGAGGATATGAACTTGAGGAAGACCTCTTACACCACTCAACCATCCTAACTTGTTTGTTTGAAATTCAAATACGTAATATATATTATCATTTCATTTGGTAAATCAATGTCTATTCCCTGTTAGCTTTGTGATGATGTATGTGTATTTGATGAAAGTCAAACCCAAACATGGTCGTAAATACAGTTCTAAGACATATAAGTTTTCAAAATTGGTCAAAATGAGATTTTTGGATACATAATTAGATATATTAAAAGGGCCGAGAGCTGCATGGTTGACCTTGCTAATCGAGAATTGAAAAGGATTATGGTCAGAAAAATGCAACCCGTTTAAATTCTATGCTAAACGTGTTGACCTTAGTATTATATTTTACTATTTGATTAAAATATTTGATTGTATTAACTTCTTACCAATATTTATTTATATTATTTTATTATTGTAGATGAAGATGATAATGATGTTGAAGAAGATACTTTCTAAAAAAAAACTCGATTTCATGTTTTTAACGTATTGTTAATCATTGTCACTTGTCCGTCAATATATTTGTTACTTAATTTCGATTGTTTGATTTAAATAAGGCATCATGTGTTAATAGGGCTGACCCTGTTCCTACATGGTTAGGGTCAAGGTTGCAATTTGAGTGACCCGTTTAACCCGCGACCATATAGGGTTACAACCCTCTAGGGTTAGGGCCAACCCAATTTAACATCTCTACTTTTTACATCCCACCCTAACTTCCTATTTCACAATTTTAAATTTCATACCTCACTCATCCTATTCTACACTTCAATTCCATCCACACCCCCACCCAATCATAAGGATGATATACCACTTTCAATTGAGTGTCGACAAGCTGTTCAATTCCAAGAGAGCTTAGGATTCGGTTGGCTCCAAGTATTTTTGCTACATGCTTAAGTACCTCCACCTCATTCTTGCCAAAATCTACATTATACCTGAGCTTCCAAAAAGAAGAGTCAACATTTGATGAAAGGTCGCACAATCTATTCAACTTGTGCAAAATATTAAGCATACTTTCGCAAAAGATGCCTTAGTAAATAAGACAATAAGCATATATGTTCGGCCCACCTCACTAACCTCAAACCATGGATACAACATAATAAATGGAAATGCAAAAAAATTTAAAGTATTACGTTAGATTTGAAAATGAGTTGTACAACTCTGGTTTAGTGCAAAGAAGAAGGTGTGTGCGGTCATGACTTGGTGCACAAAAGAGGTGTGTGCGGCAGATATGTGGTGCACGGTAGGAGAACTGTGCGCCAGTCATGTGGTGCATAACACGAGGATTGTGCGACAGACTTGTGGTGCACAGCAGGAGGAATGTACAACACACCAGAGCCGCACAAAACAAAAGAACAACAATTCAAAAATTTTGAAAAATGGTAAAAAATGAAATTTTAATCGAGGAAACTGGAAGGAATACTTATATTATTAGTCCACATAATTTCTTTAGGCTCCATGTATGATATTTTTCAACAATATGATGTTTAGGGTTTGAGTTTGAAATACATTTTTTGTAGAAAATTTAGTAGAGGAGAGGAAGTAAAGAAAATTGAAAATTGAGGGAAGAGATTCAACATGTATAAAATTTAGTAAATGTGTAATTAGAATATTTGGAGTATAAGTAGAATATATTCATATTTTATATAATGACATTATTGTAATTAAATAGTGGGGTGTAGAAAAAATTATTAAGGTGCATTTAGTAAAAAGTGTCTTTCGTTATTTTACACACTGATATTTTTATAATTTTTAACTTGGGATGTAAAGAATACATCTTGATGTGTAGTTAGTCCGATCCAAAAGTAAAAAAGATCATAATTTTGGAAGGGGTGGAGTATATAATTGTTATGCACAAAACCACCCACTACCATTTTTTTTTTTTGTCTCTCTGTCTTTGATTATACAGTAAATTATATTTTGCACAATAACTATATACTTTTTTTTTTTTGGGGGTGGGGGGAGGTTGTTTACTAGGTTGGTTGGTTCATCATATGGTCGCATTTGGACAAAATAACCAAAGGCTCCGTGATACCGACTTGGCTTTCTTATGTAAAGTATACAATATATATGTATTATGTGGCCTACTATCAATTGACACATCTCCCATATGTTGAGTGAGACAGGTCAACCTTTATACATAATCTTGACTTATATATCCACTAGCTATAGTTCCTATCAAGCAAAAATATAAATAGAAAAATTTAGACTGTGACCTAGCTTACTTCAGTGATAAACTGAGTTCATGCTATTCATTCAAATCTAATTTTTGCAACCAATAACAGGGAAACAACTTTTAAAAGTGTGAGTCGAGCCAAGGAAATATGTTCTTACCAAAAAATATCAATTAATATGACAACCATGCTATTTGATACAAATATAATATCATACGTTGAGAGCAAGATTTGAAAGTATAAGATGCAAGCTCGAGCTCATGATCAGGTTCAGGTTTGTTTGTATAACTGAGCTCTAACCAAAGTTCTTCAAAATCCATCCGGTCTTTCATGCGAGCATGCTTAAACCATACCACGTCGATGAAGAGGATTCAAGTCGCGGACATTCGCATCGGGCGCCACCCATTGTGACAAAATCATTTGAATAGGAGGTCAAAAAAGTCCTCACAAAAAGGACAACAAGGAAGAGAGGTGTACCCCCTGGCATCGAGTACTTGATCAAGTTGAAGGGGTTGTTTGAGTCTGAGGCTACGTGGAAACTTGAGCAAGACTTGTGGAAATTTAAAGAGCAACTCGGACAGCACTCGGCGATGAGGACAACACCGAATTTGGTGGGGAGGATGTCACGCTCCAATAAGATATGCCAAAGACATAGGGTCTACGATCCTTCAGGAGCTTTCTAGAAGAAAGTAGAACTTTCTAGAAGGGGTTGGAAAGTAAAAGAACTTTCTAGAAGGGACTAGAAAGTTGGAGAACTTTCTAGAAGATGTTGGAAAGTAGGGAAACTTTTTAGAAGGGGATGAAAAGAAAGAATTTTCTAGAAGGGGCTGGAAAGTAGGGAAACTTTCCAGAATACTCCATGTATTTAGATATCTAGAACATAATAAGATATATATAATATTTCATCCACTTGCATAAATAAGGGTGAAGATCTCATTTGTATGTATCCGAGTTTGAGTGAATTAAAAACATATTTACAAAATTATCTTCATCTCTTTACTCACTCTTTAGCTAAAACAATTAGCACAACTTTTAGAAAGACTGACTTAACGAGATTGTGAGGGGCAACAAAACGCTAAGTCCGCAAGGTACTATTGAGGGGACAACTCCGTGACATCGATCTCATGATCAAGTTCAGATTCGTTTGTATAATTGAGCTATAACCAAAGATTTGATAGTTTTAGCTAGGCTCACTTGGGTTTGACTCAAGATTTTTTGAAAATGTTTATTAGTGCGCATATTCATTTATTTTTCTGATGTATGAGTTTTTTTTTTTTTTTTTTGTATTTAGGTGAAAATCAATTAAATTTTTTTTAAAAGAAACTCTCTTCGTTCCAAGTAAAGAGTTTACTATTTTATTTTGGGATGTTTCACATAAATAGTCCATTTTAAAAAATTAAGGTATAAAAGCGTTATTTTATTACTAATAAACTACTAAAAGTGACATTTTATTAAAAAGTTTGACTTTCAAACAAAGACTCTTTACCCGAAATGAAGGGAGTATTTTCTTAAGAAGTTTGACTTTGAAATGAGAACTCTTTGACCGGAACGGAGGAAGTAATATTCTAAAATAATATAACCGTCTTGAATTTATTTAGTAAAGTTTTTATCCCTCTAAACAAGTTTAAGTAGTTTTTAGCATTCTATCTTTGATTTTAAAGAGGAGTTGAATATTAATTCGTATGGAAATAAAATAAAGTTGAATGTAGAGGCGTAGAGCAATGAATTTTGGGTATAATTGAAAGAGCAATGCTTTGCCATATAATTTGGACATGGTGATGGGCCACCCGGAGATGGAGAAGTAGGGCCTAACCCATTAACAATATCACGAATATTTGGGTCTATGATTGTGTCCTCAGTCCTCACCCCTCTCGGCTCTCATCTCTGAAAAATTGATTAAATAAATCAAGTAGTGTGTGTTTAGTCATCTATGACAAGGAGTTCAACCGAATTGTACCTTTAAATTGAACAATCAAAGTGGGCCCATCCAATATGATTTTAGAATTTAGAGGGGGCCAAAAGTCACTCCGTGATTGGTGTGGGCCGGGGGACTCTACTCTAGTCTCTAGTCTCTACTATTATCACTTTATTTTATTACTCCCTCCGTCTCTAATTTATTGTCTGATCCTGTAGTTTAAAAACCTATTCGTTGATTATTAATATTGATTTAATGTGTAGTTTCCTTTAAAGACCATGTGTATGTGACCCATAATTAAAGTAGGGTGAAAAAGTAAGGGTAAAGTGGTAAAAGTGATGTTCTAAAAAGGTAAGTTTCAAAGTGGACAATTATTTTGGGACGAACGAAAAAGGAAAGGAGGACGATAATTTAGGGACGGAGGGAGTATTATTTTGAATTTGGCTTCATTCTTTGGTCGCCCTACAGCCTTTTGTTGTCCGGTAAAATTCGATAAATTTGATCTACAATTTTTATTTTTACATTTTAATGCCCGTATTTTATTAAAATTGTCAATTTAATCCATAATATTAATATTATACTTATCCTCCTCTACGCCCATATCACCTCCTTAGCTAAGGCCTTTGGTTTTTTATTGACTATTGACGTGACAAGGTTTGACAGAGGTTTGGCCTCGCGAAACCACTCCGACGTGAGAGTAAGTATCGTGTAAGAAGTCAAAAGAGAATTTGACAGAGGTTCGAGGCTCAAGAAAGAGTGTGAACCTTGTTTGTGGTTTATGAAGGGGTATTTATAGGCCCCAAATGTCCTTGAATCCGTCTAGGATTCACTACCTTAGTTATCTTGTAGGATTAGGAGAGAATCCCTAGATTTTAGGCGTGATTGGCGGCTGACTGCGAGATTGTATGAACAGATTAGGCAAGTGCCCTGCACGGGTAAGGAAACCTTTGATCTGTCTTGGAGAGCAAGTTTCTGAGGTTTCCTGTTCGATGTTTGCCCAAGCGAGCAAGACTCTTTTTGGCCATATGATGCATATCTGGTGGACAAGTGTAGATCCCGGCATGACCCTTATCAAACGTCAGGCGGGCAAGGCCCGTGCCCGACCAGATTTGGACCGGATGTCGCTAATTATTTGCCTGATGTAAGTGTAGTCCCTGGGCATGGCCCCTGGTCGGGCAGGCAAGGCTTGTGCCCGGCCAGATTTAGATGTGAGTTATATTGTTCATAGCTCGATACCTTGCTAGCTCTACCCGCTAGGCTTGATAGGTCCCATGTTGATTGACCCTGTGACTGGCACGTGATGGTCGCTCGTGCTTTGCTCGTGACCGAATTTGGGTCGGACACATTAGCTATTGAGTTGGAATCCATCAATAAAGAATGATTGCACCAACTCTTAACTAAAGACGAAAAGGACTTATTTATGCTCTTTTGCGATGATCTTTCACTAAGTTGACTAGCTAGAAATCATATTTGGAAGACAAGTGTCCAGTCTCGAACTTCTTTTCCACTTGCTAATGCTTGCTAACTTGCCTACTTCTTTGAATCTAATTTCCCGTCCAAAGTGATTCGACTTTCTGGAGGGCACGAGTGAGTCAAGTGGTCGGTGTAACTAAAAGTCAGTAAGCTGTGAAGATTGACATGGCTTTTTCATTATTTATTTCTAGAAAAAGTTGTTTGCTTAGCTCATGCTTCTTTGACGATAGCCATGACATGGTGGTAGACATCGCCTCTTCCTTAGTGAGACATCCGGAAGAAAGAAGGAATCAAAGTCTTTAGTCCACTGCGTGGGAAAGACAGAGAAGCTAGTCGATAGAAGAATGAGGCTTGCCGAAAGAATATAGACAAACAAAAAAAAGAGAATTATAATTTTAATCACGATGCATTATTTTTGCATTCTGATGCACCTATTCGGAAATGCGATGCGTTGTTTTAAAATTGCGATGCAACTTTGTATTAGAATACAAAAGAAAGTCCAGATGCAGAAAATTCTTATGCTCAAATTGGATTTGTGATGCACAATTTGGACTTAGTAAATCCCGATGCACAATTTGGACTTAACACATGTCTGATTGCATTTTATTATAGGTATACTTGTCATTTTGCCATAAAATTGTCATTTAGTGATTAAAACAAAAATCAATGTGAGTGGACATACCTAGTTATCATCATTTTTTTATGTTCCTCTTTCTCTCTCCCCTCAAAACCCTAACCCCCAAATCCCACAACCACTGTAACCTCACTCCTCCCTTACCTCACCACCACCGACCAACCTTCCCGATCACCAACTTGCGCCATAGAAGCAATGCCCCCACTCGAATTAGAAGAATGAACTTACAAATTGCCGTCTTTTTATCTATTTCTCAAAACATGGAAGAGGCCGGCGAACTGTTAGGAGGATGAGAATAGAGAAGGTTGTGGATGGGACATTGTTGAATAATGTTAGTAGCTCCCCAAGAAATTATGAAGAGGAGGTATGGGTTGGTGAGGAGAACATGGAAATGGAAATAGAATATGCTTATAACGACCGTAGCGATAGAGAAGCTAATATTGAATCTAAAGACAATGACCATGCAATTAGGTATGAAATGGGAAGCATGGGTTCAAGTTATGATGTTGCCTCATATACAAATAGGCGCAATTCATTGAAAATGAAGTTGAAGAGAATGATGACAATTTGGACTTTGGAGAGAGACGTGGAAATGTGACTTGTGCCATTGGGTTTAGAGATGACAACTCAAATTGTTTAGTTTATTGATATTACAACGATCGAAGACGCCAAGGATATTATTCATAGAAACAATTTTGAAGTGGATCATCCATGAACTGGGTGTTTACATTCTTTAGTAGAATTTTGAATTTTGAAGAGATGCATCCATCAATATGAATGAAGCTAGACGATTAATCCCATTCTTTAGCAATGTCTTCGAACCCCCTAATTCCCATCTTCACCCACTAAATCCCTCATCAACGAATCATCCATTTTTTTCAAGATTTAATTAATTTTTTGGTCCCTTGACTTTATAAAAATCATTTATGTGGTCCCTATACTAAAAAATAATTAGTTTGGTCCTACATGTTGATGTTTACTATCAGATTCCCCTTTACCCACGTTACCGTTAATATTTCCGTCTAAATTTATTTAAAAATATCCAAAGTACCTTACCTTCTTCCTTGCGTTAAATGAAATAGTGAAATCTGAAAACAAAACCGAAAGAACGTATGCCCAGTACATTTTCTCTGTTCAAGCAAGTTCTGTAAATCCCTCCCCTCCCCTATCTCCTCCTGCTCCCTCCTTCTTCGCCTCCTTCCCCGCCAACATCTCATCCCTATCCAGAGGCGGACATAAGAGAAAGGGTGTGGGGGCAGTTGCCCCCACTTGGAGAAAATTTTGTTGAAGGATTTTTTTTTAAATTTTAAATAATTAGTTATAATATATACAATTTGCCCCCACCTGAATATAATATATACACTTTGCCCCCACCTGAATAAATGATTTTTTTTTACTTACCTGTGAAAATTTCAAACCCAAAAACCAAAACCCTTTTCCCAAAATTTGAAATCCCTTCGTCAGTGAGTCTCTCAACTCTCAAACTCTCGGCCTCTCAACTCTCGAGTCTCGCCTGATGCCTCCTCTCCATTTCTCCACTTCTCCACCTGCATCCGCCTCTTCTCCTCCGACAAATCGGCGGTGAATCTTGGCGAACAGTGAATCGGTGATTGGCTTTGGCGAACGGCGAATCGGTGATTGGCTTTGGCGAACGGTGATTGGCGGCGAACAGGCTACAACTTCAGCCTTCAGGAAATACCGAAATATGAATCACAGAATCAGACTTCAGCCGGCTTCGGCGTTCGGCCTCCACTCCAGATCCAGAATCCAGCCGTTGTGGCATGTGAGGCTCAGGCTCTCCTCTCCATTCTCCAATTCGGCAATCCATCTGCTGCTCTGCACTGGCAGCACTCCATCTCACGAGCCCGTCACTGGTCAGCCCCTTTACCCTCTCCCATTACTTTACACTTTACAGCTTTAGTGAATTAGTGCAACACTTTTCCTTTTGAGTTTTCCTTTTAAGTTTTGACTTTTGGAATTTGGATTGTTAAATGAATAAATGTTAATTGTGATTGTGATTTTTTATTTGTGATTTAAATTTTAAAATTAAAATATGATTGTATGAATTTCAAAATTATAATTGTGATTTAAATTTTAAAAATTAAAATAACCCTAATTTTAAAATAACCCTAATTTGAAATAACTCTAATTGAGTATTTAATTTATGTAATTGTTGTGAATTTTGATTTGTGAATTTGTGATAGATGATATTATATAATATTGCTTTATTTACTAAATTTGTGTGTTCAATATCTTGGTAAGAAAAATTTAATTATTTAATCTGAAATTAGGGTATTTTAATTTGGGGGTTAAAGTAGTTGATTTATGAGATTTTTTTTTATTTGTGTAGATTTCCAAATTGTGGTTGATTTGAAGAATTTGGTTTTAGTGATTATGGAGAAATTTTATAAACGGAAACTAGCAGAAGAATTTGGAACACATAGTGCATCCAGTAGTTCATCTGTTGGTAATCAACGGTCTCAGTCTATTCCTGTTACTTCAGCTACGAAAGAATTAGTTGATTTGAATAGTCTTTCATCAGATCCCGTAGAAAGAAAAAAGATATTTGAATACAACCCCAACCAGATTGATGAAATTAGGAGAGCTTATTTGTTGAAGGGGCCTTGTCAACTCCGTGGCCATGATTTCCCTAAAAAACAAATGGGAACTAAATTGCGTCGTTTTAATTCGGATTGATTTGATCAATATGCTAATTGGTTAGAGTATAACATGAAAGAAGATAAAGCATATTGTTTGTGTTGCTATTTGTTTAGAGATAAAATCAGTAATGAAGGTGGTGGTGAAGCATTTATAAGTGAAGGCTTTTGTGTTTGGAATAAAAAAGAAAGGTTGGATGTCCATGTTGGTGCGGTAAATAGTAATCATAATATGTCGTTAAAGAAGTGTGAGGATCTAATGAGACAAAAACAATCTATTGTGGTTGCTCTTCATAGACAATCAGACATTGTGAGAAATGACTATCGAATTCGATTATGTGCTTCAATTGATTCTTGTATATTTTTATTGAACAAATGGTTGGCTTTTCGTGGTCATGATGAGACCGAAGATTCTTCAAATAGAGGGAATTTTCTTGAATTGATTAAGTTTTGTGCTGATCAAAACGATTACATTAAATAAAGTTGTTATGGGAAATGCTCAAAAAAATTGTCAAATGATATCTCCTTACATTCAAAAGGATATAGTTCATTGTTTTGCACAAGAAATAGTACGAAAAATAATTGAAGAGATCAAAGATGATTTTTTTTCATTAATGGTGGATGAGTTTAGTGATGTATCTGGCAAAGAACAAATGGCTGTGGTTTTGCGATTTGTTAACTATTGTGGAAATGTTCAAGAGAGGTTTATTTGTGTTGTGCATGTGATGGAGACTTCTGCTTTGTCTTTTAAATCTGATATTGATAATGTGCTTGCTGATATTGGTTTGAGTTTGATGAAAATTCGAGGTCAAGGCTATGATGGTGCAAGTAATATGAACGGTGAATTCAAAGGGTTGAAGACTTTGATTATGAATGAAAATCCGTCTGCATATTATGTTCATTGTTTTGCTCATCAACTTCAATTAGCTCTTGTTGTCGTGGCTAGGAAAAATGTTGATATTGCAGACTTTTATAACATGATTTCCTCTTTATTAAATGTTGTTGGAGCATCTTGTAAGCGTAAAGACATTATTCGATAAAAACAAGCAGAAAAAGTGGCGGAAGGAATCGACAGTGGTTTGCTTGAGACGGGAAAATGATTAAATTAAGAATTAAGTCTTAAGAGTGCTGTAGATACACGTTGGGGGTCTCATTATAAATCATTATTGAACTTGGTTGCTTTGTTTTCTTCTGTTATTGAAGTTTTTGAAGTTGTTTCGTGGGATGCTACAGATTCAACGAAAAATGCTCAAGCAGTTGGTTTATTGGGATACTTGCAATAATTTGATTTTGTCTTTAATTTGCAATTGATACTGACTGTACTTTCGTTCGCAAATGAGTTGTCATTATCTTTGCAAAGGAAAGATACAGATATTTTGAATGTTATGACACTTGTTAAAGTAACTAGGCAGAAATTGCAAGCAGCAAGAAATGATAGATGAGAATCTCTTCTAGGCAAGATTACTGGTTTTTGTAATGAGAACAAGATTGATTGTGTGGATATGAATGCTGAATATGTTAATCGTCACCGTCCTCGGCGTAAGACAAACATTACTAACGATTTTCATTATCGTGTAGAATGTTTTAATGCCATTATGGATCAGCAAATTTTAGAGATTAATGATCGATTCAATGAGGTCAATTCTGAGTTGCTTCTTTGTGTTGCTTGTTTGAATCAAAGTAATGGTTTTGTTGATTTCAATATAGCAAAATTGGTAATAATGGCTCAGTTTTATCCGGATGACTTCTCTCTAGTTGATTGTATGATGCTTGAAAATCAACTAGAGACATATATTATGGATTTGCGATCAGATGACAGATTCAGTAGATTGGAGGGGCTTGTTGATCTATCAACATTGCTTGTGCAAACACGGAAACACTTGTCGTACCCATTGGTGTGTCGACTTTTGAAGTTCGCATTGATTTTGCCGGTAGCAACAGCAAGCGTGGAAAGATGCTTCTCTGCAATGAATATTGTCAAGACGGATCTACGAAACCGAATTTGTGTTCAATTTTTAAATGATTGTCTTGTATGTTTTATTGAAATTTTTTTTGCTTAGGAGTGTTACAAATGATGATGTAATTAAACGTTTTCAAAATTTGAAAACGCGTAGGGGACAATTATGATTTGTAAACTTTATTAAATTTGTGCATCCAGTTGGAAAAATTTCTGCGTCCGCCACTATCCCTATCCCTCCTTAAATCACCTAAATCGAATGATCTGTTTCTCACCGAACAATTGTTTCCATGGCAGCAAAAATTTTTGAATATAAGAGGATGGTGAGGTCTAGTTCTTCGTCATATTCGTCTTCCAGTTCGGGTTCTCCGGCTTGGTCTTTTTCTGTAAGTGAACAACAAGTCAAAATTGATTGATACAGATGGAAAACCTTAACCGAATAGTAGATCTACTCCTCAAAGCTCATTGATGTACTTCTCCAAGTTGCCGCAACTGAGCCTCTTCGTGAGACCCCTGATTGAGTCCTCGTTGTCGCCGCTAAGGGAGGGACTCGGTGGAGCCGTGCGATTCTAACAAAGCTCTTTTCATCTTGCAGCATCTTGATTGTTATGTTTTTTCAAATGGATAATATTATTTTAAGGTTTGTGATTCAGACGTGACATGTGTAATTTGCTTCTTGCTGCTCTTTCGTCGAAAGGAAAGATTGGTTGTGCTTACAAAGTGTTTGATGAAATGATTGTGAGCAGTGTCAGGTTGAGCACACTTGGTTTTGAGGTTTTATATGGAGGCTCTGCAGAATTGTACATACCGAGCGGATTTTAAGCTTAATTGATGAGGTTAGAAGGAACATTGGGGGTCAATGGGTCGATTATTGGGCTTTTAGTTGTTCATGGGCTGTGCTTGGAGTCGAGGTTGCAAGATGGCATGTGTATGTCGGATGAGTTAAGGGTAAAAGATTGCAAGCCTAATTTTATGGCGTACAGAATTGTTGCCGAAGCAGTGCAGTTGACCGAAAACGTGGTTGATGTATAGACGATTTTGAAGAAAAAAAGAAAGCTGGGTGTGGTGCCAAAGGTGAGTAATTTCAGAGAGATTGATATTTGAAAGAAAAGAACTGGGAGAAGTTATTGTGCGTGAGAATTTCCCAATTGAGGATGATGTTGTCAATGCTTTAATAGGATCAGTATCCAACATTGATCCTTGTTGTGTATTGATGTCCTTTTAACTTTTTGCTTGAGAAATACGGGTAAACAATATCAAAGATGATAAGGGTACTTTCGATATTTTGAAAAATAATTTGACGGAAAGTTGAACGGTAACGGGGGTAAGGGGGAATCTTAAACATCAACATGTAGAACCAAATGAATTATTTTTTTAGTATAGGGACCAAATAAATATTTTCTTGTAAAGTTAAGGGACCAAAAAATTAATTAAATCATTTTTCAATTCAACTCTTCTTCTATTTCATTTTCCTCGTCTTCTTCTATACCATCATCTCACCTTTTTCCATAACCCCTTTCTTTCCAACAAAGAATCTCACGTTTATGGCGAAAATTTATGATTTGGTGCAATTCAATGGAGATAAATTATAATTTAATTAAAATAAAACTACTTTTGATATATACTTATTTAACAAAAAATGGGAGAAGATGAAGAAGGTATGAAAAAAAAAGTTTTAGAAATATTTTAAACTTTTAATCCAAAAATTAGATGAAATGATTAACCTTACATTTTTTATAAAATATAATTTAAGCTTATCGGAATTTTAAAAGCCTTGTTTTTTCTTAAACTCTAAAATCCAAAATTAAGATCAGAATCTGTTGTTTTGTTCAATTGAGTTGGAAGCATGAAGGCAATAGTGAGCTAGGAAGATGACTTGGGTTGAGAGGATGAAATGGATGGGGGGTTGGAATTGGGTTGAACGCAGATGGAAAAGAAAGGTCGTTGTAGTATTGGGAGCACATAAAATAGGATGAGGATGGAGGTAGAGAGAAGGGGGATGTTTGGTCGCCAGACTTAGGGATGTGAGTGGATGGCGAGTGGCAACATCGATTGCTATGAGTATGATGGTTGAATGTGGCGGTGATTATGGAGGTTGAAGGACTTGCATAATATATGTTAGAAACTAGTGTTTTTTAAGTGAAGTAAATTGTGTTTTGAGTCTTTAATTTATTTTTGAGTCATTTATGTAATGATTAGGGTAATTGTGGAATCATATTATTCTCCTTGAATACATAAGAATACTATATTTATTTGTTAAATTCGGGTTTCGGATGAATAAGTTATAGATGCTTAAAGTATGACATTGGAAGTGTTGGAAGTAGATTATTCTACATTGGAAAAATATGAAAGGCTTGAATGGTTTATATACAAAGGCTCCCTTAAGTTGGGTAAGCTTGTACATAAAGAATTATCCCTCCCGCGCCCGCAAGGGGGTGCAAACAAGATCCAATTTGCTATCTCGACAAGCTTACCTTTTGTTTATTTTTCTTTTTTTGAATTTGAATTCAAATTTCCTAACTCTAACGTTAAAGAGCAGATTAATTCTCTCTTTTAATGTATGCTTTAATTGGGTGTTTTATGGGCATGATAAAAACGTTTTAATGATTAAAACGAATTTGATTTTCTGGCCAATAAAATCAAACCCTTCTCCACAATTGAAACAACGTTTTTATAGAACATGAACGTCTCTTCCTCCGATACACCTGTATTGCATCTCATTTTGCACATCCTCTTTTTGGCCTCCTGTTGGTGATAGGTTTTGGGCACTCGATCAATTCGTTGGACTTTCAAGTGCAAAAGTCATCCGGTACTTCCATTGTATCCTGAGAGACGATCGTTCGTGCTATAACTCCACGCACTTACAGAGAGTGAAACAAATTATGTTTTTTTTTAATGAAACTGTGTGATAGACTGATATACAGGTCCCGGTTACAACTTCATATACCACCACTCGACTACCTTCAGCAAGCAACAACAGTTTTTATTTTCAACTATTTTTTGTCTTATACTTTTTGTAATATTGTAATAGGAATTTTTTCCCAACACTATATGTGGATTTTCAACTTAGAAAACTACAATACATATGGTTTGCTTCGGAGATGATTTCAGTATATTGAACACAAAATAATTTTTTTATCAAACGAATGGCGAGGAGAAGAAGAAGGTATGGGAAAAAGATTGTACAAATCAGGGGTATTTTTGGTTTTTACAAATATTGGAAGCTTTTTATCCAAAAAAAAATATAAACGAAACGTGACATTTTTGATAAAATACATTTATTAAAGTGAGATAAAAAAAAGGAAGTTTGATGGACATTTTGTATATCTACCTATATAAGGAATAATTGTGCGTCAGTACCATTTTTTAAAATTATAACCGCTCAAGTACTTTATCTATTTTTTAAAGCCGCAAAAGTCCATTTTCATAAATTTGTTCCAATAATGTCCCATCTTCGTCTTCCTCACCGACCGCTTTGTCTTCGTTCAATTCCAAAAAGAGAAAAAAAATATGAATGTCCCTCCTACATCTCTCTTCTTTACGGAGAAATCTTACTTTTTTCTATTTGATATTTGTATCTTCGTATAACTATGACCTTTCCTTTTATCATATTCTTCCATGGTGAAAGGAGCTCTCCCTAATTTCTTCTTGAAATGTACTAAGCGGTACACGATACAAAAGGCCGAAATCAATAGAAGTAGTGGAAGCGAATTGATGGCTTTCACGCATTCATGTGGGTCATGGGTAGACCTGTATAAATGAGAAGAGGACTTGTATAAGGGGAAAGGGAAGATTGGCATGGCCTGAATTTCTCCTATAGCATTTTGGTTCATGTACTTTACACATCTTACGATGTGTATGTGTTTGATTGGGGATTTTTACATCGCGATGCCCAAATTTGGGCGAGGATTTTTACATTGCGATGTCTAAATTTCGGTAGACTTTAATTGTGCATTACGATGCCCAATTTTTGAATTACGATTCCCATTGAGATGCTTAATTTTTGAATTGCGATGCCTAAATTTGGGCAATGACTTTGTCCGCCCGCCTTTCCTTCATTAAGGATATCTTTATCATTTCCCCCCAAAAATGTACTTTAGCGATTTAAAACAAATATATAAAAATTTTCCGGTTATAATTTCACTACATGGTACCATCTCGAAAATCACCCTATATATAAAGCCTACTAAGTCCAAAAATAATAATTTTCCCGCCAAAAAATGTCTTCACAAAAAAGAAACTCTTATTTATACAACATAATTAATGCATTGTCTTATAATTCGCAACATAATTAATTTAATTGAAAGCAATTTTGAAGATTGTCTTGGTACTTGCACATAATGAGTCGTTGACTATGCTTCTGAAACACAAATGTGTCAATACAATTATCATAAGATGTTTTATAAATGATCCCAATAAACAAATTAAATAATAACAAAAATATGTTACTCCGTAATACTTTAAATCTAAAGTTAAAATACTCCCTCTGTCTCAAAATTATTGTTTGAGTTTACTTGGCACACGGTTTAAGAAAATAGGTTAGATTGGATTATTAATATTAGTTTGATGTGTAGTTTACTTTAAAACCCATGTGTATGTGGCCCATAATTAAAGTATGATGAAAAAATAAGGGTAAAATGATAAAAATATTGTATTAAAAAGGAAAGCTTCAAACATGCAATTATTTTGGAACAGATAAAAAATAAAAGCAGAACAATAATTTTGGGATGAAGGGAGTAACAAAAAAAAAAGCAATCAAAGATTATATTTTTTTGACACATGTGGATCAAAAATTTATGAATATTTTATGTGACTAATACATATTAGTTTTTTTGTTCTTTCCTAAAAAATGTCTTGTTTCTAAAGTATTCAATTTTAAAATTTTCTTTCACCAGTGTACTTTACTTTTTATTTCTACTTTAATTATGACTATATGTACAAAGATAAGGAAAACCACAAGAATGAATTTTTATTTAAGTAGTTATCTTTTTTAAAAAATTCTATTCTTTTAATTTTGTTATTCCTTTTCATTTTGCTTGAATTTAGTTTACTTAAAAATGATATATTTTAACGTATAAGTGTAAACCTAGTTGAGAATAAAGCCCTTGTATTATGCTTTCCCAAGATAATAGATTCTCTATTTAATCACTATTATTTTGAAAACCCTATTTATTACTCCATTAGGTTATGCCCGTGCGATGCATGGTTTTAAAAATTGTTTTTGCAAAAGTGTTTATAATAAGATAATTTTATAAACTCGTTATAGTTAGAATCTTTTGAACTAAACAAAAATAAGCTAAATATTGAAATTGATATATAAATGAGTAATTTAAAGATGCGTATTTGAATTTGCTCTAAAAAAGAGAAGTTAAAACATATGCATTGAAAAACTATCGTGACACAGTTCTAAAGGTGGTGACACTTTTTACTTACATTGTAATTTAATGCTATCACATGTATACAAATGTGTTGCTCTTAAGAAGGAGACATATAACGGGATTAGGCAGGGAAAAATTAACGAAACCTGCCACATGGAATCTATTAACTATTACTAAAACAAAAGACACGTATTTGTTTTAACTTGGGCGAGTTCACCTAAAGTCAGATCTTGCTAGGCAGGGCAGATAGATAGAGTTAGTTAGAAGAAAGTCAGTTGATTGGGCGAGATTGGCCTAAGTAAAATCGTTGTAATTGAGATGGGTAGAACCTGGTTCGAGCAGGAGCCGCTCAAGGGACTTTCATGTTAGAAAAAAGAATCGGAGTAGGAATCCTTATTGCTTTAACAAATTGTTGGGTAATTCAAATTCGACGTCCGTACAGTGAGTCAAAATTCGAAACATAAAATTAATTTATAGAAGTATGTCTAAATTAGGGGCAAGGAAATAAGGTAGGGAAAATGACCTGTTTGAGAATATTATCGACGATTTAGTAGTAGAATTGAAGAGTGAATCGATTATCGACCTTAATCTTTTAGACACTGGCTGCAATGTTAATTTAATATCAGTAACCGATTTTATCAGTAAATCAATTGTGATAACATCTATCGCAAAAAAAAAATAATAAATAAATAAAAATCAACCTATGCTAACCGTATAAATAAAAATGCAATCAAGAATATCCTATACTAACGTAAAATCAAACTTATCATATCCCCAATTTTAAACTTTTATTAGTAAACGATTTTATCAATAAATCAAATGTTATAACATCTATCCGCAACAAAAAATTACCCTAAATTAACCGTATAAAATCAAATGTGATAAAAAATATCATATAATAACGTAAAATCAAACTTATCCTATCCGCAATTTTAAACTTTTATTAGCACACAATTTTATCATAAATCAAATTAATGTGATCACAACTATCCACGAGAAAAACTTATCATAAACTAACCGTATAAAATCAAATGCGATAAAAAATATCATATACTAAGGTAAAATCAAACTTATCCTATGTGAAATTTTAAACTTTTGTTAGAAAACGATGTTATCTTAAATCAAATTAATGTGATAACATATATCAGCAAAAAAAAAAACTTATGTTAAACTAATCGTATAAAACCAAATGTGATAAAAAATAAGCGCTCACATTTTCACCTCTCACTCTCACGATCAAATTTTTTTTTTGGTATGCCTGACAATCCAAAGTTGTTTCTCTCTATATTTACATTTCTATCAATAACCATTCATTAAGATAGAAAGAGTGTGAGGGTAGAGAGAGAGAGATGGCTACTACTTGTTCTTCTAGTTTGGTTTTCAGAACCAAAGAAATAGTCAGTAATGGTGGGAGTAACCGTTATTTTTAAAGAATAAAAAATCACTACTAGAAAATTGGTTTTACGTGATTGTTGGTTGCGATGACTTTTGAAACCATCACATAATCTTGTTTTTCGCGATTGCTTTTTTCCGTCGCTTTTCTGCAATCGCCTTATGTATATGCGATTGCTTAACAATCGACAGTGCCATTACCTTTGAATATTTGAGGGGAATTAGCAAAGGAAAATAGGTCCCGTGGAGAATAGAAAGATAATGTGATGGCTTTCGTAAATACGCGATTGCATTTGTAGTCGCAAAATTTGACTAATACTGAGCGATGGTTTTGCCATCGCATTTATAAATAAAAAAATAAAAAATAGAAAAATATTTTTTCGTGATTGTTGGTTGTGATGACTTCAAAAGCCATCACTTAATCTTTTTTTTGCGATTAATTTTTCCATTGCTTTTTCTACAATCGCTTAATGTTTATGTGATTGCTTTATAATCGCTAGTGTCATCGCCTTTGAATCGGATGTGATGGCTTTTGAAACCGTCGCTTAATCTCTTTTTAGCGATTGTTTTTTTCATCGTTTTTTTCGCAATCGCGTTATGTTTATGTGATTGATTTACAATCACTAGTGCCATCACCTGAGATTATAAAGAATTTAACATAAAATTTATTTTTAAAACATAAACAATTGCAAATGCATCTAATGGACGTGTAGTGGTTGCTGCAAAATTACTAATTATTTATTACAAAATTAATTGCTTCCTTCGTTCCTAAAAGAGTGTCATGTTTACCCAGATCGAGAAAAAAATTAAGAAATTAAACATATACTCCATCTATATATTTTCAAATTATCGTTCTCTTTGTCCCGGTACACTATTTAAGAAAAATTAATTGACTGTTTTATAAATATTGGTGAAATGTGTGGTTTTCTTTAATACCTATAAGCATGTGGTTATAATCAAAGTAGGTAGAAAGACTAAGGGTAAAGTGGTAAAAGTGTTTTTTCTAAAATGAAAGTTTTGAAAGAAAACAATTATTTTAGAACGGACGAAAAATGAAAGGAGAATGATAATTTTAAAACAGGGGGAGTACTATAATTGATCAACTTTATTAATTATAATATTTAAGAGTGTGTATTTTTTAAGGATATATATGTGATAATGAGGTCCATCAATTAAAGTGATAATCAAATTATGGTAAAATGATCACCACGAAAACCTTTGGATTATTAAGGACAAATTTCAAAGGAAATATAAATCCATAGTAATTCCAAACAATTCGAAGATTTCTTCTTTGGTATCAATATGAGCGTTGAAAGAATAATATATAGACACACACACAATACAAACCATTATGGAGACACTCATGTATGAGTTCATTTAGTTGAGTACTCATCACAACTTCTATTGTTAGATTAATTCCTTAATTGAGCACATGACTAGAAAAATTAAACATGATCTATATGGCGACATATTTTGCGGGATGTAGATTAATTACTTGATGAGATGAAAGCATGATCAATATGACACAATTGCATTAGAGAATGAGATAATTGAATTGTAGGAGTTGGTATTCCAGTTAGGTAAACATGGACATTAATTTCTTAAGTTAGATAAATATGAACTCTAATTTCTTATGACGATGTTTGACATAAGACCCAAAAGAACGACAACGGTTCTACTGGTTGGCCACAAAGTAGAGGTCTTGGGTAGAGCCGTCAAACAGACCAGGTCGGGCTGGCCCGGCCCAAGCCAAATGTGTTTTGCTTAACGGCGGACCGGACCGAAACAATGACGAGCCTCATAAAACTCAAGCCCAGCCCATGCGCACTTCGGGCATATGGGCCAAAACAATAACTACTTTTTTATTAAAAAGTACTCATAAATTAGCTAATAAAAGTTATATAACACATCAAAACACATATACTTATATACTTATACACAATTACAAAGCAAAAGTGTAACCAAAGCAAACATAAACAAAGGTAGTAAGTTCAACAATTAAACGAAACAGAAACTAGAAAGACTATAGTGTTACAGAGCAAATAAAAAAATACATGTGCTACTTGAAGGATATTTTTTTAAAAAAGTTATAACCAAATTGAAGTTCATCATACTGTTCCCAATTTTCTAATATGTGTTTTCTGAGGATATACAATGTTTTTCGAGTTCTAGTTTGCAAAATCATACTAACTAGCAAATTTTCATTTTTTTAATTCGTCCGACACAATATAATATTTAAATTTTATTTCTTATCAAGTTTATACTAGTGAAGTTTTTTATTAGCTAATATCAGATAGAGATACATAATTGAATAGATCAGTTTCGATAAATTACTAACTATAACCATACTAAACTAGATTGGAACTTGGAAGATCAACTCTAGTTTCTCTTTGTAAGTGTCACTTCTATCAATTTAGAATATGAGTTTCAACCAAAAAGAGAACAATGATTTGATAATAGATCATACTATGTCATAAATTCTTCCATCCAAAAGCAAAAAAATAAAAAAAAAGTAATCTGAACGAATGTCTGATAGATTTTTTATTTAATTTTTTAGTTTTTGCTTTTTAGGTTTTATGTTTTAGTTTTTAATTTTTTAAATTAAGTTTAACTTTGTCAATCGTATGATCGGGCTGGGTCGAGCTTTTTAATTATTTTTTAAATTTATTTGTAAAAGAATATATATCTTAGAAAAACTAGAAATAAATTTAGGTAATTTTTTTCGCCAAACCTAGGTTAATTCGCTCGCATAGTGCTGAACGGAAGGAAGAGAACGGCTGAAGTTAAGACGGAGGCTGAAGGTGAAGTACGGCAGCATCAACTAATCAGCTTGAGCTTGATCACTCAAGTGTCTTTCTCTCGTTCTCTCAAGTAGGTAATTGACTTTCTCTTCAATTATTCATAGTTCTCATGAATTCTATTTCATGACTATTATGAATTTAGGATCTATTTTTTTAATTCAAAATTAGGGCTTTATATTTTTTAAATTTGGGTTTATATAGTTGATTTATTGATTACTTGATTAACTAATTTAATATTTTGATTGATGAATTTGTTGAAATTATTCTATTTATCCGAAATTAGGGCTTTTGATTTTTGATGAATTCATTAAAAAAATTGTTTCAAACCCAAGCCCCGTGTAAACAATTTTCTGAAACTGAAAAGGAATTCTGCATAAAACTCACCTACGTGACGCCCATATGTGCCTACGCCTTTCCACCATTATTCGCCGACGAAAGACTAAGGCACAACTTTTAACCATAGTCAGGTTTACTTTTTTTTTTTGTTTTGATTTTTTGGACTCACCAGTAGTGGTGTCGTTTAATTTTATCACTAGATAAAACTCACCTATTTTAATTTTTTATAAATTTATAAATGTATCAACAAGTACTGTCTAGTGCTATGTATCATTATTTAATAATATTATAATCAGTTAGAGGTATATTGGAAAATTAGTTTATAATTATTCTTTAATATTTTAAAGTAACAAAAATCTTTGACAATAGGCTAGTAAAAAAAAGACAAAGGGACTCACTTTCTTTGAGTTCTTCATGAAGGTCATGATAATAAACTGGGATGAATTTTCAGGCAGCTCTTCCTCAAGGAATTGTCCCGTTTGTCTTTGCTTAAGAATACAATGTTCATCCAGACATTTTTATATAATCATTGGGATTGATTTTTCTTCTCGATCTCTCTTCATATAAAATTTGATAAAGATGAAGGGCATTTGATTTTTGAATTTGGCTATGAGTATAAAGTTCCTAATTGTTGAGTATGTCATGGGTTATCTAGTATTTGATTTTCTCTCTTTAAAGAAACCTGTCATAATTGCCTCCACTTTGTATTTAGCTTTCCTTAGTTATAATTCCTAAGAAATCGAATTCCTCTACCTTCTAGGTGTCTTTCTAGGCTGCTCTTGAGTCTGAGACCCACTGTCATTGTTTTCCATAGTCGTTATCTTGGTCATCTTGCTCAGTTTTTTCCACCCGCTACTCCATGTCGATGTTGGCTTTGGCTTACTCACCTTATTGAACTGTCTCTGAAGGTTCTCCATATCTTGTTGGAGCTCTAAATACTTGGTCTTCACTGTCTCCAGTTCAAACTTAAGAGTGTTAATGTCATTCTTTGCAGCTGCCCATCCTTCTTGGAAAGACTGCGGGGTCCCTTCAAGTAATGTTTTCCTGTTAGCTACCATGGGTTGATATTGAGAATCCCCCGCTTCTTTGAGTGAGGTGTTGGCTATTGCATTGCTTATCTTCACCTGTTCCGAAAACAGGACTTGCACTACAACTCTTAGTGGGAGTCTTTCGTTTTGGGCAGCATGCATACATGCATCGATTGAGAGCTTCTGGCAATCCATTACTCGGCAAAGCCTATTCCGTTCGTGCTCTGAGCGGATGAGCTTGTCAATCAATTGATTAATTAATGCATCAAAAAATTAATCCTCTTACTAAATCATGGTGGTTGTCCTATATATACAACCTCATTCTGTTTACCCTTCACATATATTATGCCATTCTAATTGGGCAGATTACGTTATAGTTATATATTGTGTATCATGTCATTTAATTTTACTACTTAGGGCTTGTTTGGTAGTGGAACAAGGATAAGCAGTATTATTAATCTCAGTACTATTAGTGCCCTCGCTATTAATCCTCACTTGTATATCGGGGGTAGTTTTGAGATTACAAATGTTAATCCCAATTTTTTTTATTGAGGGCGCTAATAATACCATCCTCCCCCTTGGTATTAATAGTGAGGGGATAATGACTTTATCCGGATAACTCGTGCTATTAATCTCAACCACCTATTACGTACCAAACATTAGATAACTCGGCTTATTAATCCTATCTGACCTTAATCCTGACTACCAAACGATGACTTAAAATTTTAATCTAGCTATTTCCATGGGGATGGATGGGGTCTTCAATTTATAATCTAGTTAATTGTTTTGTTGGACAAGATTACTAATCTGCCGTCCCAGACTAGCTTTTCTTGTGGATTAGGATCCATTTTTTTAAAATCTGGTAGTGACACTTGCAAGCATATTTGTATATGTATATGTATATGACTTATTACACTTCTCTCTTTGGTGGTATCTTTCAATACAGTGGTTTTTTTTCCCTTTTTTCTTATTATGCTGGGAATTTATGGTTGACTCACTTTTAGATAGTACTATTATTATTATTTTAAGAAATGATATTTAGGGGAACTGATACGGTGGCTATCCTCCTTGAATGGGTTCTTGCTAGAATGGTTCTACATAATTTGTCCTCAATGATTCTTCTACTATATAAAAGAAATTATTTCCCTAGGGAAAGTTCTTGACTTAATCGAATTAGAACAACCGAAAGAGAGAAACATAATTTAAACTAGGCATCGTGATTTTTCTTGAATGATTAGAAGAACGCCAAATTAAAATGGTATAGTTTGACTTCATCATTTTGGTATGTGCATGTATGAGTTTCGTAAGTTTTTGTTATTATGATAAAGCAATAATTTTATTCCTTTCTTGATTCTCAATTAAATCTTTTCACGTTATATTATTTTCATGTATAGTTTAATAAGTTGGGTCGTGCGCCTACACAATTTGAGGCATTTAGCTTCACTCATTTGGTTCAAGGAAAAGATGGTAGCCAATATTTTCCTAATGAAGAATCAGCAAACCTTGCTGCAAGTACCCAGATTTATAATGATTTGTTTATTTATTATGATTCATGTTGAAGTAGTTATTTATGAATTTAGATTATGTGTTCTGTTAAGTGAGGCTTAGCTTTTTAGTTCAGATATTGTTGGCTTATTCGCTTCTTAGTTTTTGCCTATGTTTAGTATGTGTTATGAGGTTAAAATTTATCATGAGTCAAACCAAGTTAAAGTCTGGTCAAGCTTGTCGGTGAGCAATGCATTCATACCAAAGTACAATCCTCATGAGCAGGATATGGAGATGATATAACTCACAATTTTAGTACTTCTTTTTCCTTAATCTATCTCTCTTCTATAAGTGGCTTAAAACAGAGGGAACATAATGTCAATAATATTTAATTCATGATAAGGAACATCAGGGACAGTTTAAATGTGTTTATGTTACTTTTCGTGTTGATGTAGAGATTTGGGTTGATATTTAGCCTATTGTTTATGTTGCTTTTTATGTTGTTCATGTTGTTTATTGTTTATGTTGATGTCATGCCATGTTTTTGTTTCTCTTGAGCATACACATATATTAATTACATGTGTTTTATTTTGTTAGGATGAATATGCAAATAAATTACGCGAAAAACATGGATTAACCCCTGATGAAAGCGTGACTGGAATTAAAGATCCTGGTTTAGAGATTTGGCAGGAATGTGTTGGGGGGTGTGACGAGGGGTAGGCTCATTTGACGACTTGGCGAAAGGTGGAGTAAAACAGGTGTCTCAAAAGACTACGACACACATATTGCATCTTAAGAGCATTCGAAGAAACTTGAGAGGTTGGAGAAAGACAAAGCAAAATTGTACAAAATTATGAATAGTCAGAGTAGTTATATTTCTGAGCAGGGTAGTTATATTTGTGAGTAAGGTAGTTATATTTCAGAGATGTCTCGATATATACAAGGCATTTCTGAGAAGTTCGGCATACCAGCTCCACCTCATTTCACTGTTCGTCCCCCTCCTATGCCTCCTACAAATGATGGTGCTTCACCGATCTTTGCTCAGTGTTCGGATGGTCCAGATGGTACTTCGTCTTCTCGTGGTTGTGATGATTTTGACACCGAAGATAATGGTGATAACGATGATGAATCTGATTCTAATGATGATTGATTTTTCTGAGTTATTTTCTCTTGATTATATCATGTTCTACTTGATGCCTAAAGTTGGATTTTAAGCAAACTTTTTTTAGATTATTAAGGGTAGTTACGAGTACTTTGATGTTGACTTATTGAACAACATATTTTGTTCGATGAGGTTATATGACATAATTTTTTAATATGAAATATTATGAGTCGCTTGATTTGAAATATTTTGTATGTTTTTGGTATATAAATGTGGTACAAATTTATGAAAATGATTGATATCGAGCTAGGTAGTGAAAAATCAATTGTGTTAAAGTGATGGTGAATGCTATCATATTTTATAGGGTATTAGATTGCAGAAGCAATCGCTTAATAGGAGCTAATGCGATGGCAATAACAATCACGTATAAGGAATGATGTGATGTCACATATAGCAATAAAGTGATGGTTAATGCAATCGCGTACTTCAATATAAAGCGATGACCAAAGCAATCGCATATTCTGAGATAAAGCAATGGGAAAAACAATCACATATGCCACAATAAAGCGATTATAAAAGCAATTGCGCATACGGAGATAAAGCGATGATCAATACAATCGTGTAACCGCAGATAAAACGATGGTTAAAACAATCACATATTCCTAAATAATGTGATAGTCAAAGCAATCACTTATGGTTCACTAGAGAGATGGTTAAAACAATCGCGTATTCCAAGATAACGTGATGGAAATACCAATCGTCTAACGTCTTCTAAAGTGATTGAATAAGGCATCGTCTATTGTGAAGACGATTACTTTAGCAATCACTTATTTAATACTAAGGTGATGGTTTAACAATCGTATTTTCATAGATTATGCGATGGCTTTATATTTTTATGAATTAAAAAAATAAATATTATTTTTCATGTAAGGTGATTGTTTATGCCATCACCTAAAATCTATGAGATAACGCAACAACTTTTACCATCACTTAATGTTTTAGCGACAAGGCTTTATGCGATGAAATCAGTGATTGTTTTGACTATCACATATAGTCTAAGGCGATGGTTTTTTAGTATTGACGATTGCTTTCGGCCATCACGTAAAAGCAATTTTCTAGTAGTGAATTGACCCATATTTTTTTTTCCGATATCATAATACTTTTTATATACGGTCAATTACGTATTTTCTGGTTATGAAAAAAAAAATATATATATATATATAAGATTTCCATTTAAAAACAATCGCTTTGATGTAAAAATCAAGGAACTAAGGGAGTTATTTATTTCAATTAACATACAGGAAAAGTGAAAATATGTTTTTGTTTTTGATATTATTAGTGGTTCTGCCAACACTAACGCGTCATGTAAAGTTTTCAAGTTCTTTTTAGAAATTTGGTTGCATTAGAAATGATGGCAAATGTTAAAATGTTACAAAAAATGTTGGTCTTTTTCCAATTATTGTGTTTGTAATTATATATATATATATATATATATATATATATATATATATATATATATATATATATATATATATATATATATATATATATATATATATATATATATATATATATATATATATAGTTAGTTAGTTAGTTAGTTGTAATTTTTGATAATTTTTTGTAAAAGGAAATTATTATTTTTGTATTTATTTAATAAGTGCATATTAATGAGTAATGAGAGCTCATGTTTTAAAAGTATAATAATGAAACTCATCCCAATAATTAAATAAAATCAGTATGTAGTCCAAGTAATATTTATTTTTCTCTCTCTCTCTCTCTCTCTTTTTTGTTGAATTTCTTTTTTAAACCTATGAATAACCACTTCAGCCTCACACACATTTCGTCTCAATTTATAGCTTAATGATCGATTGTTCCTCACGGTTTATACATGACGAGTTCAATCCCTACAATTAATTGTCCCAAAATTATTGTTTTGTATGACTTTTTTCGGGGTCAAATTGGATGTCTTTGAAGTGCAAATTTGATGAATTTTTATTTTATTTATTTTTCAAAATCATAAATATGTAATTTATATTTTATATTATAGTACTTTAAAAGTATAACAATGGACATGTTTGAAGATTTTGAAAAAATAAAAAACTAAACGTCATATTTGACCATAAAAGGCAGACGGGAAAATTATGTTGGGATGCATTAACTCAATTTGGAAAGACCGGTTAATTTTGTGAGTGATGCTAGCGTTATAACTAGTATTATCACTAGTGTTATAATTTATATTGGGAAATACATAGTTGACTTTTTAACTTTGCATTTTAGTATGCAAGTTATAACACTAGTAGTGGTAATATTAGTGGTATGGATATCATTACTCTAATTTTGTCCCATTAGTGTGCCACTTGTCAAAATAAATCCCAATTTGTTGTTTATCAGATCATAACTAATGCAATAATGAAATTGATCCCATGTAATTATAGGTAATTAACACCCTCAATTACATGTGATAAATTTCTCTTTATATTTCATTCAATTAAAAGAAATATTTCAAATACAACTATGAATTAGATTTTATGTGCCTAACGTTTCACCATTAAAATGAAATTTGAAAAAAAATTAAAAAATAAAACAAAAGTGAACAACCAATAGGAAGAGTATTTAAAAAGAAAAACGTTGATTAACATTGATGATCCCAAGATTTCCATGAAATTTCCTTCTGAATTTCCTTTTATTTTGTGCATATTTGAGTTAATTATGCATTGTAAATATTATTATTTGTATATTTATTCTTAATGTAGGTTACCATGCATAATCGAGCATTCATGGTGTTTAGCTCGAAGTTTGAAGCAATTTCTGGTTGCAAAGTTGAGTTACAAATCATTTAGTAAAAGTCCGTTAAGTGCTTTAAAGTTCCAAGGCAAATCAAAGCTAACAGAGACTAACTAGTCTAACACAGGATCAAATTTAGAGAGTTAGGAAGGGAAGGACCTTCGTCAGCCACCCTGAAACCTCCAAGGGCAGCGGAGCAAATGCCAATTCTTCTCCTTTGTTTTGTCAAATTCTTCTGGCGCCACGTCACCCTCCATCAGCAACTGACCCGCGGTCTCCCTCTTGGATCCGGATCTAGACCCACTTCCATTTCACTCCATCCAGCCTGCTTTTTCACCCTCTCCTCCTCACTAGTCACGACCCATTTAACCCAGGATCTGACCCGCGCTTCACAACTTGGGCTGCCCTCCACCCAGCTGTGCCCCATCTCCATATTCCCTTCCAATTAAGCCCCTAAAACTCTTATGTTCTTCCCTTTTTGCCCTTGCTTCATTGTAGACTCCCAATTCCTTTCATATTAATCTTCCCATCTGCCTCCATTTTTCATATAATAGGCCATTATCCATGGTTATCCATGGATAATGGCCTATTATCCAATGATCCAAAACACCCATTTTGCCACCCCTAATTTCAACTAAGCTCCCATTTTCTGGACATTGCTCCGAAAATGGGGCACCAACCCCATTTTCTCACCAAATCTTTAAAGATTGATCACCTTTGAAGGTTTGAAGCTTTAAAATAAGGGCCAAGGATGAATCTACAAGAGATTTCAACCCCGATTCACGATTTTCCAGTTTAATTATTTCAACTTATATTTTGAGATATTTGTTGTATTTTCTTGTGTTGAATATTTTGTATATTGTAGAATTAGTTTGTGCTTAATTTATCTGTGGAATGCAATTAATTTTTATGTCCAATGTAGTGTTTTAATTTAACCTCTCTTTTTATTTAGTACATATTCATGTTAGGTTATTATTTTGTGGGTCTAATGCTTTTAATTATTTGACTAATAATAAAATGATTTTAGACATGTTTAGGATCCGCGAGAGCTACCTTTATATTTCGGACCAATCAATTTAATAGTTAGTGTTTTTGTGACACTCACCGATAGCCATCGTGAAACTTGGTTTGACACACGATCAAACCACCTTAACCATTCGCGAGGTCGGAAAAATTAGGGTTGATTATAAGATGCGAGAGCCCGTAGTTAACCAATTTTGTATTTCTCGGCCACTAACATGATTTGTAGAAAAATAGAGAGAATTTATTTTTACGAAGTATTACCCATGTGCTTAGTTATTATTGTGTGTTCTCCATGCTTTTGATAGCGTAGCGAACCATTAGATGATTAATAGAATTATAGGATAAAATGCGAGAGCTCGTCCTATTAATTTCAAAAGGCAAAACCCTCCATTTGGCCAAGGCGGCCACCGAAAGTTTAAAACTTGCAATGAGGCCACTGAACTAAATTACTGATGCAAGCGTGCCCATATTTTGGATGGCCGTTAGCTCCACCGTTAAATATGAGTGAAATCTCTATTTTGCCCCCTTTAAATAACAATTACCCCTTTATGTGATATTAGAAACCCAAAGGGGTCTAGCTGAAAATAATGTTATTATAGTATCATTAATAACAATTTTTTTTGTTCTTATCGGACCAGTGTGATGTTCAGAGTGCTCACACTATTGAGAGAGAAGTGATTTAAGTGTGTTGTGAATGGAAACAAAATTACTGGGCTTGATCGGAACAAACAGAGGTGGGCTTGCTTTACCGAATTTCTAGATGGAGAAAAGAGGTTGCTGGCCCAACAATGGAGTCTCGCCGGCCAGATCTGGAATGGATCTGGGGCGGTGATGCAAAGTGGGGGAGGTTTGGCCGGATGTGGGTGAAGGGAGAGGCAGATCTGACGTCGGCGATGGAGATTCGCCGGAGAAGATGAAGGAGGTCGGCGATATATACCAAGTACAAGTGAGCACCGATGCAAAGAATTGGTCACACAACTCCCTAAATTTACTAGACCTCTATTGAGGCAGATCGAAGCGATGCAGGAAACAACTTCCAGAAGAGCAGAAGCTTGGGTAGCTGTGAAGAGGTCGTTAAACTCACGGCTTCAGGAGGCAGAGGCCAAAGCTGCAGCTTAAGAAGAGTAAATGCATCCTTTGACGTTCAGGCGATTTGAAGAAGAAAGAAGGAGAAATTTGGGTTAAAGAGGAAAGTTAGAAGTGAGTGTTTCAGTTGGAAGAATGAAGAGAAGGGGTTTGTCCGAATTTGGGAGAGTGAGATCGGGAATGTGAAAGCTTGCTGGGTTTGATGGAGAGAGATAAACTGAGAAGGAGGCAAAGCAATGTAATGGTTGAAGGCCGGCAATATAATAACATTTTTTCAGTTAGACCCCTTTGAGTTTCTAATATTACATAAAGGGCATATTTGTTTTTTAAAGGGGGCAAAATAGAGATTTCACTCATATTTAACGGTGGAGCTAATGGCCATCCAAAATATGGGAACGCTTGCAACATTAATTTAGTTCAGTAGCCTCATTGCAAGTTTTAAACTTTCGGTGGCCGCCTTGCAATTTTTTGAAAAGCTAGGTGGCCAAATGGAGGGTTTTGCCATTTCAAAAATCACAATAATTGTTTGTGTAACGTGAGACTGAAAGGAGATTGTGCGTAGATAGTCATTGAGTGTTTGTTTTCTCATGCGATTATTTTTTCCCCTATGTTATGTGTTGCGATGCTATGAGCCCGTAGCAAGGTTGAGTGATATCTAGATTTGCTATACGTAGTGAAAGTCCGTAATGAATAAAATACCTGACTACCAAGACTTGAGTTAAAGAAAAATAAAAATAAAAATAATTTAGACACTGACTAGACTATAAATATTGCACTCCTATATTTTTATCTTGATTTGATGTTGTCAAACCACTTGCGCGTTAGTTTAGATTTTAATTGCTTTCTTAGGTTGTTTATATTTTTAGTTTTTAATTCATTTTCTTTTCACTAAAAAATAATTAGCTAGCCTAATTTTGGTACTTAGTTGGAGTAAAAATTACGTACATTCTATGTGGAATGGATAACTCGTACTTTTGTATACTTTATTTACTTGATACAGCCGGGTATTCTTGCTCGAGTTGCGTTTTTGCGCACGTAAAAAATGTTTTCACATGTTTAACTAGAATGTGAAAAATGACATCTTTATCGAGAATGTGAAAAATGATATCCTTTTTGACAATGTGAAAAAAAAATTGGTTGACTCGTCATTTTACAACTCTTATCGACGGTTGTATTGAATAGGGTTTTTTACTCCGTACTTCAATTATGACCACATATACAAGGACATTAAAAAAGATACATATTATATCAATATTTATAATAAAGTCAACTAATTTTTTATAATTTGTATGTCAAATCAAATATGACGATTACTTAAAAACGGATGGAGTATTAGATATCCCGTTGCATTCAAAGACCAGTTTGAAAAAGTGGTATATTTAAGAGATATATAAATAATATTGAAGTAGATGATAATTACAAAAATGTTGGAGGATAGCCAACATATTTATAGCATACATCGAGGGTAAAGTTGAAGGGTTATGTCAATTGTTGGGAGAAATTTTAAAAAGTGAATTATATAAATGATAGAGTGAAGTGTTTGGGGGAATATTTGACTGGTCCAAAAACTAATACTCCTTATGTTCCACCTTAAAAGTTCCTGTTTGAAAAGTTTAATAATTAAGAGATATATTAATGTGATTGAAGTTGGTGATAATTACAAAAATACATAATAACAACCAATATACTTACAACACAATTGATGGGTAAAGATGAAATATTATGAAAATTGTACGCATAATTTTTGAAAGTGAACTCTTTATGTGAAACATCACAAAAAAATATGTGTACTCTTTGCCTGGAATGAATGAAGTATTCACATTTGTTAATACATATGGTCAATAAATACTATCCTTTTGTTTTCAAAATATTGTCTGATTTGACTTGATATATCATTTGAAAACGATGGGAATAGTAATTTAAAATATTTTAATTTTATAGAATAAGTGGAGATGTGATATTTATTGCCAAAAGAAAGAAGCTCTTCTTAAAGTAACCAATTAATCTTAAAAATCTTAACTTATTAGAGAAAAGGGGAGGAATGTATATAAATTAATTAAGTGGCACCACATTGAATATAGTAGAGACTTGAGACCTGAGACTTAAGACCGAGACATACTCCTCATGCATAAAAGTGTCATTTTATTACTAATAACCTATTAAAAATGATATTTTCTTAAAATATTTGATTTTAAACGGGAACTCTTTACTCAGAACGGAGGGAGTATGATATATGGTTCATTTTAAGGTTTAGAGTTTAGAGAGATAAGAATGGAATATGGAGATGGTGTTTATATTTGACACTTTGAAATGTTAATAAATTAATGCTAAAATAAGTGAAATTAATCGATGGCATGGTCTCTCCTGAGTCCTGACCTGACCTGACCATCTCCCAGTCCCGGCGGAAATATTTTTCTAGACTTTTAGTAGTCGTCACTTGTAATGGTATCTTTACTTCTCCAATAAATGGCATTTTCGTATATTATAATATTATATTATGACACTATTTCATATTTCTTATTAAGATGTTATTCAACTTTAAACTCTTCATTTTTGTGCTTTAATTCACAATAACCATATTTATTTTATAAAACACATACAAATTTAATCTTTACACCTTTTCCATTTAATTACAAAAATGACATTAATAGAAAAGCCTTATTAGATTGAATGATGTTTGACAAGGACTAACCCAACAAAGCAGTCGATTCATAGGCCATGGTGCGACCGCCCTCACTTCTATATCGCACCAAATACTTGATGGCTCACCAAAAGTTTTGCAGTCGCCTTGAGCGATTGAGCCATTTATTGGGGCTCCTCCTGAAACTAGCATGCATGCCCCAAGCCATGTCTTTTGAGACACCGTCTAACACCATTCACGAACACACGTGGAGCTTGTAGGAAGAACGAGGAAGCAAAGGGGGGAAGGGAGGCAACAATAGGAAGAAGGGTAAAATAGAGAATTATGGAGAGCGTATTTAAAATTTGGATGAGTTTAAAAAGATGATGGAGTGTGTGTAGAATTGAAGGTGGGTTTATGTACATTAGAAATGTGGGTGTTAATAGCACCCCATCAATTATAACAACTCGCATTTGTTATTATGAGTATTTAAGTGCACTGCAGCGATCCAAAATGCATTGTTATTGATTTTAATTTTTATTATAAGTTATAACCATACATTTATTTTTCTTTTTTCCGAAAATGAAAGATACTTCCTCCGTTCTGAGTAATAAGTCTCCGCTTGAAAGTTAAACTTTTTAAGAAAATGACACTTTTAGTAACTCATTAGTAAGATAAAAACTTATGTAGGACGGTTTTATAAATCCTAAATTCGTAAGACGGAGCTCCATTTAGGAATTCGTGGGTCATAATAAATAAACAATATGTTACTAAAAATCACAATAATGATTAAGCTAAGATGGTCTAGATTTGATGCTTAAGATTTGGTGGAGGTTTGGGTTTTGAATCCCTCAAGCCTCGTGATTAATTTTTATTGCGCATTAATGAGAAGTTTCTCATTTTGCTCTGGTGTCCCTGCACTTTCAAAGTGTTAACGTGTGTAGAAATAAATTATGTTTGATTATTAATATTAGTTTAATGTGTAGTTAATTTAAAAACGCATGTGTATATGGGTGATAATAGTAAGATATTATTATTGAGATTAATGTAGTGGAGGAGGTGAACATAGGGGAGTACAAGTGGATGCTTGTAGCAATGTAATTAGATGAATTGACACAAAATATATTAACAAGTTAGAAAAGAAGGGCTCTACCTTGTAATTGATTGCATCCGTGATTACAAGCTTCCTTACAACCAACAACGGTAGTTCCTTCAAGATGTCTACAAATAGGGAAGCAACTTTTTGCACAATCCATTAACAAGGTCTCGTTTAAGGGGGGAGTCATTCCCTCTGACGCATCACTCATCCTCGTCATCATCAATAACATTAATCCAACTAGTAATTTTCTGAAATCATCTTAATTATAACTTTAATTATTAATTACTCTTAAAACCTTTAATTCATTTATAAATTAATTGCTACTATATGTGCTTGGTTATAAATACAATTCCAGGGAGGGGTGTAGAGTAAAAAATGGACATCAAAGACTAGGTCCAAAGCACATCTAGGATCAAAGGCGTCAATTGAGGCGATGTAAGCATAGGTTTCACGGGGAATGCGTCGACAAGTGATTGGGGATTCATGGGTCTTACAACTTATGACACATTTGAAACTAAATTACATATCTAATGAAATAGGCAAAAGTAATTGCAATCCGTTGACAAATCTATAAAAATATAAAGAAGTATAAATAGATCATATATTTTTCTATTTCCATCATACCTGAATTTAATCTAATAAAATATTTCAACACCATCAAAGTCTTATTTTTATTGTCCATTTTACATATTAATAAATCGAGATAAGATTTTTAAAAAAATAATATTCTATACGTTAGAAATTTGTGGTCTTATAGAAGATAAAAGATGATAAACTTAAACAACCGACTTCAGCTAACATGTATTCTAAAATCTTAAGGAACCTAATTCCTCATCACAATTATAGAGGTAACTTATGACATATTTGAAACTAAATTACAAATCTAATGAAATAGACAAAAGTGATTGCACTCCGTTTATCTATAAAAATATAAAGAAGTATAAATATATCAGATATTTTTTCCATTTCCATCATACTTAAATTTAATCTAATAAAATATTTCAACACCATCAAAGTCTTATTTTTATTGTCCATTTTAAATTTTAATAAATCAAGATCAGATATTTTTATAATATTCTATGCGTTAAAAATTTGTGGACATATAGAAGATAAAAGATGATAAACTTAAACAACTGACTTCAACCAACATGTATTTTAAAATCTTAAACTTTTACTTTATGTTTATTAAAATATAGGAAACAAAAAAAAATCCTTATTTATAATTTTAACCCGAGTATGCAGGTCAAACGAAAAAACTTTGAACATTAACCAAATAACCAGGTTCCAGCAAATGAGAACCAGTTTTTTGAAAAAAAGATATGTTATTTCTTTGGTTTTTTATGTTCAATCCCCCAAATTCGATTATTATTGCATTAAAAAAAGATTAGTTATATTATTGTAATTTTTTTTACCAACTAACATGTAAAGAGCTTGGACATCACATTGTAGAAGCAAAATATTGAATGTAAGCAATGCTGGGTTCTCTCCATCTGCTACTCCGGCATCTGAGATCTCTTTCGCTCTCTCATCCTGCCATCTATACATCTCATTCACCAATACCCAACACATTCTTTGTTAGTCAATGGTCCACTTCTGTCAGTGATTGTGTGCCCGGTAAGTTATTAAAAAAATTGCAGGTTGGTATACTTTGAAAAGTTTATAACCAATTTACACATCGATATTCTTTTGAGAAACCAGAAAAATACACATTTGATGCATCGCGATACATTATTTCATAAGACGATGCACACTTTTGTGGGTCGTGATGCATGACACGAAATAGTCTTTTTCCCATTTGATAAAAAATATTTAGTGTAATGCGGTAGAAAATCACCCAAAGTGTACCAACCTAAATTTCTCTCCAAAGTTATGCTCATATATTATTATTATACTATTTAATTTACCTGATAGAGTGTGGAGCCAACTTAGCTTTTACCGATTAGTTCAACTTTAGGTGCCCTTCCCTTAATTAACTATACCATGTTTCACCCAAAAAGTTTACGCTTGAATAGTTTAATTATTAAGATGATATATTAATGTTATTGGAGTAAGTGATATTACAAAAATACTTAATCACAAGCAATGTGCTTACAATACAAGTGAATAGTGAATATTGAAATGTTATAGATATTGTAAGTATAATTTTTGAAAGTAGATTTTTGAAATGAAACATCTAAAAATAGTATAATAGACTATTTACGTAGAATGAGAGGAAGGAGTATGAACCTTCTGACCGATCCCTTTTTTTAAAGTTTCTAACCTCAAAAGTTCATCGTTTTTTTTTCAACCACAAAAGACCACTTTTCTAAATATTGTTCCAAAAATGTCATTATCTTCTTTAGCAACTCCGACAACACACTTTGGATTTGAAAATCACGGTTGTTTGCAACGAAATAGGGATCGACTTGCCCGGTCAGGTCACGGGGGTCGAAAGGGGTTCGGAGGCAACGCTCCCGAAAGGTAAATGAGTTTTTTGATTCATGAAATACGAAACTATAATGAATCTCTGCTGAGTTGAAGGATTTTTCAATTGGGACGAAGACGGAGAAAGATGAGGAAGAAGAAGGCTTACGACGAAGGAGATGGAAGAAGCAAGTGGAGGATGTGGTCTGGTTCTTTATGATTTTGTATCGCGGTTTAAAAATTAATGCACTAAAATTGATGAATCGTGGTTCAAAAATAGAATATCAATTACATTATTGAAATGCGGTGCAAAAATAAATACACTAAAATTGATGAATCGCGGTTCAAAAATAGATTAACAATTACATTATTGAACCGCGGTGTAAATATTAATGCACTAAAATTGATGAATCACGGTTCAAAAATAGACTAGCAATTACACTATTGAACAGCGATGCAAAAATTATTGCACTAAAATTGAGGAATTGCGATTCAAAAATAGACTAGCAATTACACTATTAAATCGCGGTGCAAAAATTAATGCACTAAAATTGATGAATCGCGGTACAAAAATAGACTAGCAGTTACACTATTGAATCGCGATACAAAATTAATTCAATAAAAATTGATGAATCGCGATTCAAAAATAGACTAGCAGTTACACTATTGAACCGTGGTGTAAAAAATAATGCGATAAAATTGATGAACCGCGGTGCAAAAATAATGACCTCCGTAGCACGTCTACGGTTCATTAAGGGTATCACAATCATTTTTCCACCTAAAGTGAATTTTTCCGGTTGAAAATAAAAAAATGGTGTACTTTAGCGATTAAAAGTTTCAAATAGTGGACCGGCCCGTAATTTTTTTTTTTCTTCAAATTTTAACCGGAAAAGTCAATGTTTTTTTCAATCACTAAAGTACACTTTTAAGAATAAAATAACGACGATACCATTAATGAATAACCAATGTGCGAATAAAACAACGTAAGACACGCTCGCTAATTGAGCCTCAAAAGAAAAGGTCGGGTGCTGAAATTTACAATAAAAATCCCACCAAAATCAGGTCTCACAAAGAAAAAGTCGGGCGTTAGAATTTACAGTTGAAGTCCCACCAAAATTAGGCATCACAAAGAAAAAAGTTGAGTGTCCGAATTTACAATTGAACTCCCACCAAAATTAGGTCTCGCAAAGAAAAATGCTGGGTGTCGACGTGTTGCAATTGAAAACAAAAATTGATATGATGCCTAATTAAAGAATACCGTCGCACAATTTATAAATTAAGAAACACATGTATTTTTTTATAAATTAATAACGACGCGGCAATATAAAAAACCGAGGCCGAATTGGAAGATACGATGCCTAATTAAATAATACCGATACAAAATAATTTAATGAACGATTCCTAAGTCAATGAACGATGTTTAATTAGTATAAAACACCGAGGCCAAATTGGAATTGGAAGATATGATGCCTAATTAAATAACACTGAGGCAGAATAAATTTATGAACGATTCCTAATTTTATGAACGATGTTTAATTAATATAAAACACTTAGACCGAATTGGAATTTGAAAATACGATGCCTAATTAAATAACAACGAGGCAAAATAATCTTATGAATGATTCCTAATTTTATGAACGATACTTAATTAATATAAAACACCAAGGACGGATTGAAAGATACAATACCTAATTAAATAACATAGTGGGAGAATAATTTTATGAACGATTCCTAATTTTATGAATGATGCCTAATTTTAAGGAAGAAATTAATAAAAATAAACTTTTGCGGTTTTAAAAAACAAAAAACAGTAGTTGAGCGATTATAGTTTCATATAAAAGGGGACCGGCCCATAATTTTTCCAACAGCTCCGGCAACACACTTTGAATTCTAAAATCATGATTTTTCCCAACGAACCGGGGATCGACCTAAATGTATCGCGGTGTAAATATAAATTAGATAATATTTGTGCATCGCGGTTCAAAGTTTAATTTTCTAGTCTATTTTTGCACTGCGATTCATAAATTTTATTGCATTATTTTTGCACTGCGGTTCAAAGTTTAATTTCCTAGTCTATTTTTGCACCGCTATTCATAAATTTTTCATTGCATTATTTTTGCACCGTGGTTCAAAGTTTAATTTCTTAGTCTATTTTTGCACCGCGATTCATAATTTTCATTACATTAATTTTGCACCTCGATTCAAAGTTTAATTTTTTATTCTATTTTTGCACCGCGATTCATAAATTTCATTGTATTAATATTTGCATCGCGGTTCAATGGTTTAATTACCTAGTTTAATTGTAACGCGGTGCAAAAATAATGACCTCCGTAGTGCACATACGATTCATTAAGAGTATCGTAAATATTTTGCCATCAAAAATGATTTTTTTCGGGTTGAAAAAGAGAGAGAGAGTACTGTAGTGATTAAAAACTTAAAAAAGTGGACCGACCCGTAATTTTTCCTAGATTCAAATTACTTAATTAATTGCCTGGACCAAACTTACCTTGAAGAATAAAAGAAAAGTAGATTTATGCGGTTGAAAAAAAAGAAGGTAAGGTAGCGATTACAATTTAAGAAAAGGGACTGGCTCGTAATTATTCTTAACTAATTCCTTATGGTGGCACATTTAAGTTCAAGTGCCTCTTGGGCCAATCAATATAGAACTTTGGAATGTATTTGATCGACTTACAACATAAATTAGTTATGAATAATTTCGGACTGGTACCTTTTTGAAATATTATAATCTCTCCGGTCTACTTTCTTTTTATTCAATCAGTAAAATGATTTTTCATAAAAAAAAATAAAATCCAAAACTGCCCGTGACCTCAAAATATTTAGTTCTCTTCACTCTGTCATACACTTCCTCTCTCTTCTTCTTCCTCATGCTACTTCTTTCTCTTCTCTCTGTCACACTCTCTTTCTCTTCTTCATCTAGCTTCGTCTCCATCTCTATTTTCTCTATTGCCGACCTATTTTCATCTGGTCTGACCATTTTTTCTTTATAACTTTTGATCTCGAACAAACCATAAGACCCACCACATATCAAATCGAAATTCTTGACGAGATCTACAAGATTCATTGGGTTTACCCTGTGATATCTTCGTTTTAAGGCTAAAAAACGATGCTTAATCACTTTTTGGGCTTCAAAAGTTTTTCAATGCCAATTTTTACACACATATTTGGGGGAAGTGATTAATTTATTCAATCCGACACCAAATTTGTCCATTCTGATGCCCACATTTGTTGATTTTTGGTGGCAGTATATAATTATTCATTTTGAAGGCCAATTTTGTCCATTACGATGCCCAACCATGTTGATATTTGGTGGTAGTGCTCAATTTTGTCCATTTCGATGCCCAAATTTGTTGATATTTGGTGGCAATGCTTATTTATTCATTATGACACCAATTTTGTCCATTACGATGCCCAACTATGTTGATATTTGGTGGCAGTGTTCATTTTGTACCTTGTTGATATTTGGTGGCGGGTTTAATTTATTCATTTCGACGCCAATTTTGTCCATTAGGATGCCAAACTATGTGGATATTTGGTGACAGTGTTCAATTTTGTCCATATTGATTCTCATCTTTTCTATTTCGATGTTCGAATTTGGTTAAAGATTTTTACAATGCGATGCCTAAAATTGGAGAGGCTTCAAATGTATTTTGCGATGCCTAGTGTTTTCATTACGATGCCCAAATTTGGACAGTGGCTTTTTGAATTTCGATGCCTACAATTTGAAAGATTTCAATTGTGTATTTCGATACTTAATGTTTTCATTCCTATGCCTAAATTGGACACTTGTTTTTTTAGTTTCGATGTCCAAATTTTGACACATTTCAATTGTGAATTTTGAGGCCCAATGTTTTTATTTCGATTCCCAAATTTGGGCAGTGGTTTTGTGCACTTGCTTGTTGTTCATTAAGGGCATCTTCATCATTTTATCACCAAAAGTGTACTTTAACTGTTGAAAACAATATAAGAGACTTTTCCGGCTATAATATCATCATAGGGGACCGACCGTTTATCACTCATTAGTTTAATAATAGGGTGATAACTAGGCCGATCCTTTTCCATCAATTTCTAACCTTTAAAGACACGATTTTTTAACCGGTAAATGACAATTTTAGGGCGAAATGATGAATATACACTTGATGAAATTAAATTAGGGGTGCACTGCATTGTAATTCCAATTTGTGTATCGCAAAATGCATCGAGATTTACTAATTCCAAATTGTTCCTCGCAAATCCAAAATTGTGCATCCGGATTTTCTGCACGGGTAATCCAATTTGTGCATTGTAAATCCAATTTTTGAATTGAGATTTACTAATTCCAAATTGTCCATCGCAAATCTAAAATTGTACATGAGAGTTTTTTGCAAATGTAATCCAGTTTGTGCATCGTAAAATCAAAATTGTGCATCAGGATTTACTTTCATATTCTAATTTCAAATTTTGCATCGCAAATCTAAAATTGTGAATCAGGATTTTCTGTATGGGTAAACTAGATTGTGCATCGCAAAATCAAACTTGTGCATAAGAAGTTACTTTATATTCAAAATACAAATGAGATTGTCTCTCCAACTATTATTCATGATAACATGTGCAATTCTTTTGATTGCATGTCAATGCTATGTCAAAGTGAACCATCATACTCTAGTATTGCAGCGAATGATAAAGAAATCTGATTTCCCTCTTTCGAAGAAAAAAAATTGATGGCTTCGACTGCTATGCTTACTTCCGTTGCATCGAAGGAACATATGTCTGTCCGATAGAATATTTGTGGTCCTTTACATTATGGCCATGAATGTGATTTTGTGAATAGCACTCTTCCGTGAACCGATTGGAAGAAAACATAGACTGCTTTGCACTTATGAAGGTTTTATATATCCGCTCGATAGAATATTTGTGGTTCCTTTACATTATGGCCAGGAATGTGATTTTGTGAATAACACTCTTCCGTCAACCGATCGCAAGAAAACAGAGGCTGCTTTGCACTTATGAAGGTTTGTATATATCCGCCCGAAGTCTTCGCACGGAGGGGCATTTGAGAAAGAATTTTACGACAATGGACGTTTGCGGTTAAGGTAAAGAGGTACTTATGTTGTTGAAACTTTAGCAAAGTGGACCTTTGTGCAATTATCGTTAATAATATTTGATTGAACCCAATCTTTTAATATGTGATCTTGTTCCAATATTTGCTGGAGGCTGTCAATGGGAATATTTTTGTAGTGCTTTAATAAAACAACAATGTTACGTTTACTACCACTAATTCTACTATAGCTAAGACTTAGTATGGTAAAATTGTCTTTCTACAATATACATTTGGTGATAATGAAGGCTTAGTTGTAATAATAGTTGTAGAAGTGATTATAAACGTAATATTTTTGTTAATAAAAATGATGAGCTCAACCCAAATCCTGGTCACGAGCCAGGCACATGTGCCTCCACGTGATAAGCACATGGATGTTAGGGACCAGGAAAGAGGTCACACCCGAGTAGGATAACCGGGGGTAAACATCCTACATATATCCCGAGCAGGAATCTTCTTACCAATCATCGAGCAGTGAGCAGGGTTGCTCGAATAAACCAGATATCCATTCTAAGGCTTAACTGTCAGATAATTTCAGAGCCCGACATTTAAGCCATGATCCCGTCAGTTACGCGGTCAACCCACATTTATGGTCATAAAGACCTATGATCTCTCCATAATAATTACTCAGCCCAAATTTCATTCCCAGAAAGACTATATATACCTTACAAAGTTTCATTTCAAAGGTACGCTCACTTTTACACACCGAAACTCTGTCATTTTGCTTTCCATAAGCTAAAGACTTACTCTCACGCCTGAGGGGTTTCGCGAGGCCATGCCTTGCATTCCTTCTAAGGTTTTCTTCTTTTGACAGGGTTTTCACAAGACTATACCTTCACACAAGTCCAGATATCCTAAACACCGCAAGGAACGACCCAAGACCAAATTGTGTAGCATCAGTTTGGTTCCATTGTCGGGAAACGGAAATCTTTAATCAATCTCATCAAATTTTGTTAGCATGGCTAAAAACGGTAAGGGACATGTTGGAGCAAGTGGAAACGTTGGTGGGGATATCTCTGTGCACCAAGGAGATTGGCCCCCAATTAATAACCGACCCGAGGGAGTACCCCAACCTGATCAGCTTCCAAGGAATGGGCTTCCTCCACTAGGCGGGGTAATGACCAGATCCCAGGTAGCAACACAACATGTACCAATAGGCGAGGCTGGTTTCATCCCAGCAAATGACCCACCCCAGCATGATTTGAGAAATCAGTTACAACTGCAAAGGGCCAATTCGGTCGAGTTACGTGATCAGTTGAATCAACGCCGAGAGGCTGCTCGACTTAATCCGGTGGCAGAGCCTGTCCTGCTGAATGAACAAGCACAAGCTCAGACTCTTCGCAATCAGGCTCATTATCTGAATAGGATGTTCATACTAAACCAACAATTGGCCGCGTTGGGTCAGCCACCAGTTCCCATAGAGAACATTAATTCGAGTTATTACTGCAATCGATCTGCTCCATAAATGGTGGAAAGGGTGCCTAGTGTCGGTGGCCATGCCTTACACAGACCCCCTTTGGCCATCGATCAGGCACCAACTCGAAATCGAGCAGAAAGTGGTGGCAGCCACAATCAAGGTACTCGTGCGGTTGAAATCCATGAGGAAATGTGTGGTCGGGATAGACGCCGTGCGAGAGAGCCCAGTATGGTCGATGAGTCACAGCCTGCCAGCAGATGGAGACGAAGAGATGAGCATGAACGCTCCTATCACTCTCGGTCTCATTACTCTCATCGATCTCGTCGGATATCACTTCGTCGTGAGCATGACAGACGAGCAGATCACCATGAGGCCCTTAGACCACCAAAGGGTTCCCCAACAGATTATAGCACCACAGGTTGAGGCACCTTTGGCTGTTGTAGCTCAGCCCGCGGTGATCCATACAATACCATTACCAGCATAACCTCAGACAATGGCATAGGTTTTGGCAATTGTGTAGGCTAGAATGGATGGATGGGAGGTTGGTCGCCGACCTGATGGGACGGTTCAATCAACAGACGGTAGTCCATTTGCGGACTGGATCGAAAACACACCTCCAGCTCAGGGGGTTGTTTTCCCAAATTTCGATAAATACTCGAGAAAAACCCGGGCAGGAGATTGGTTACGCTCGTTTGAGGCACAGGGCGGCCTGGTAACTAGCAATGAAGCCTTAAAAATGAAGGCATTTGCAGGGGCTATTCAGGGCAAAGCCCGAAGCTGGATGTGACGTTTCCTGAGAGGATCTATAACAACATGGAAGGATCTGAGGGAAAAGTTCTTAGCAGAGTTTGGTTCCGCCGGAGCTTTTCCGAAAAGTCGTTTCGATCTCTGCAAGGTGGTCTAGGGAGTTGACGAGTCCTCTCAAAGTTATGTGGAACGATTCACAAAGGTGCCCGAACAGGTCACGGGCATGATCTTGAGCAAAGTAGCATGACAGTAGCGGAGTATTCCGCGAAATTCACAGAATTGAGCCGATATTGTACGTATCTGATTCCTACGGAGGCACGGAGAACACATAAGTTTGTAAAGGGGTTAGAGCGAGTTTAGAAAGCGGATCCTAGCGCTTAAGCTCACCATTACAGATGCGGTTGATCGAGCGTATGAGGTGAAACAAGATATTGAGGAACACAGGGTCAAGAACAATTCTAGTAGTGCACGTCGGACTACTCGGAAGCGTGTCGAGGGAAATAGTTCGGTAATAGAAGGGGATATCAAGGAAGCAGTGATAGGAGAGGTGGAGGCCAAGGTAGGCCACGATCGGGGAAGCAAGGTAACAATACTTCTTCATCTAAGGCGTGAGGTCGGTGGGAGTATGACTTGCGGTTATTGTCGAGAAGCTAGGACACACGGTTGATTGGTGTTGGGCGAAGCTTGGAAAGTGTACTCTTTGTGGAGATGGTACTCATTTTAGGAAGGAGTGCCCAAAGGCGGGGCAACTCAGCCAGGGAAATGTGGCTCGATGCGGAGCCAAGAGAAGTGTAGATGGGAAACCCAAGGTGCAAGGCCGTGTGTTTGCGCTTGATCGTAGCGAGGTTCGAGGGTCTAGTGATAGGAGGTACTCTTTCTATATTCGATCATAAGGCTCGAGTTCTCATAGATCCGGGGTCTTCGCATTCTTATGTTGCTTCGCACTTTATTGAGAATCTATGCGTGTTGCCTCGACCTTTGCCATATTTGCTTGAAGTGTCTACCAGCTCGGGGAATATATGCTCGCATCGAAGTGTTTAAATCTTGTGATGTTTTGGTGGGTGACCACACTTTGCATCGGACTTGGTAGTTCTACCTATACGTGATTTTGATGTGATTCTTGGCATGGGTGGTTATGTGCTTATCATGCTATAGTTGATTTGCCTTAAGAGCGGGTTACTTTTTATATCTTAGGGTGTGCTGAATTTACATTTGTGGGTGATCATGCATCGAGTAGTTTGCATTTTATTTCCGCTCTAAGGGCTAGAAAATTATTGTCTCAAGGGTGTACGGGTTATCTTGCATGCGTTGTTGATAAGAAGAAGTCTTCGCCGAATTTAGAAGAGGTTCGGTAGTATGTGAGTTTCCGATGTGTTTTCTACCGACCATACTATGCCACCCAGATAGAGAACTAGAATTTTGTATTGAGCTTATTAGGGGACTTCACCGATTTCTAAGGCAAGTATAGGATGGCGCCGCGGAGCTTAGGAAGTTGAAAACTTCGGTTGCAAGAACTCCTAGAGATTGGTTTTGTTAAACCAAGTGTGTCGCCTTGGGCGCACCGGTCTTGTTTGTGAGGAAGAAAGATGGGAGTTTGCGGTTATGCATAGACTATCGTGAATTGAACAAGGTGACCATTAAGAATAAATACCCGCTACCCCACATTGATGATATCTTTGACCAATTGCAAGGGTCTATCGTCTATTCTAAGCTTGATTTGAGATGGGGTTACTACCAATTGAAGGTTAGAGAGGAAGACATTCCAAAGACGGCTTTTCGCACTAGATATGGGCATTTTGAATTCGTGGTGATGCCGTTTGGGTTGACAAATGCACCAGCGGTGTTTATGGACTTGATGAACCGTGTCTTTCACAGCTATCTTGATTGTTTTGTTGTAGTCTTTATTGATGACATCTTAGTGTATTCGAAATCTCGGGAGGAGCATGAGAAACACTTGAGGATCGTCTTATCCATTCTTCGGGAGAAACAGCTTTACGCAAAGTTTAGCAAATGTGCCTTTTGGCTCGAGGAAGTATCTTTTTTGGGGCATATAGTTTCTAGCGCCGGGATAGCCGTTGATCCTTCTAAGGTGGAAGCGGTGATGAATTGGAAGAGGCCTAGTTCAGTTACCGAGGTTCGGAGTTTCTTGGGTTTAACGGGTTATTACCGGAGATTTATTGAAGGTTTTTCTCGGATTGTGACTCCTATGACTAGATTGACACAAAAGAATATGCCATTTGTTTGGAGCGAGAAATGTGAAGCTAGTTTTCAAGAGCTTAAGAAGCGATTGACATCGGCACCTATTTTGGCCTTGCCTAGTGGGGGAGATAATTTTGTGATCTATAGCGATGCTTCTAAGGAAGGTTTGGGTTGTGTTTTGATGCAGAATGGTAGAGTTATCGCCTATGCGTCGAGGAAGTTGTCTATTCATGAACAGAATTACCCGACACACGATTTGGAGTTGGCTGCGATTATTTTCGCGTTGCATAAATGGAAACACTATTTGTATGGGGCTAAGTTTGAGATTTTCACCGACCATAAAAGTTTGAAATATTTGTTTTCTCAAAAGGAATTGAACATGAGGCAAAGAAGATGGATGGAGAAATTAAAAGACCACGATTGCACTATTTTGTATCATCCAGGGAAGGCAAATGTAGTAGCGGATGCCTTGAGTAGGAAAGTTCACATGTCTTGCATGATGGTTAAAGAATGGAAGATGTTGGAGGATTTGCGAGATTGGGGTCCTAGTGTTTATGATAGAGGTGTGATTTTTGCAAATGTTCGTGCTACGCCAGTTTTATTTGGGAGAATTAGAGAAGCGCAAGGGAATGATCCGGAGTTGAAGAAAATTATTGATGGGTTGGCTGAGAATGTATCGCCTGATTTTGTGATTAATAGTGAGGGTACTTTGACATTTCGAGGTAGAATTTGTGTTCCTGTTAATGATGAATTGAAGAGGCTAGTTCTTGATGAGGCTCACAAAACGAGGTATACCATTCACCCGGGGAGCACGAAGATGTACTTAGACTTGAAAAGACAATTTTGGTGGAAAGGCATGAAGAGGGAAATTGCGGAGTATGTGTCAAAGTGTTTGACTTGTCAGCAGGTTAAGGCTGAGCATCAGAGGCCTGCGGGATTTCTACAACCACTTGAGATTCCTGAATGGAAATGGGAGTTCATTACCATGGATTTTGTGACAGGGTTACCGCGCACGCGGAGAGGGTTTAATGCAGTTTGGGTTATAGTTGACAGATTGACTAAGTCTGCACACTTCATCCCGATTGCGGTCACTTATTCATTGACTCAGTTGGCAGCCTTGTATATTCAGGAGATTGTGAGACTTCATGGCGTACCTGTGAGTGTTGTGTCTGATAGAGATCCGAGGTTCACATCTAGATTTTGGAAGTCGTTGCAGGAAGCTTTGGGGACCAGATTAGACTTCAGTACAGCTTTTCATCCACAAACGGATGGCCAGTCCGAGCGATTAATTCAGATTTTGGAGGACATGCTGCGAGCTTGTGCCGTGGATTTCAAGGGAAGCTGGGATTCTCATTTACCTTTAGCCGAGTTTGCGTATAATAACAGTTATCAGTCAAGTATCAAGATGGCGCCGTATGAAGCATTGTATGGGCGTAAGTGTAGATCACCAATTTGTTGGGGACGAAGTAGGAGGCGAAACTTTGGGGTTCAGAGTTAGTGCAACGTCGGTTGAGGCGTGAAGTTGATTAGAGATCGATGCGCACCGCTCAAAGTCGACAAAAGAGTTACGCGGACAATCGAAGACGGGATCTTGAGTTCCAAGTGGGAGACTACGTGTTCTTGAAGGTGACTCCGAGGAAAGGTACGAAGAGATTCGGCAAGAAAGGGAAGCTTACACCGAGATACATTGGCCCGTTCGAGGTTCTTGAGAGAGTTGGGTCCTTGGCGTATCGAATTGCATTGCCACCTTCACTTTCGGAGACTCATAATGTCTTCCATGTTTCCATGTTACGAAAGTATTTGAAAGATGAGTCCCATGTACTTGAGTATGAAGAGATAACGTTTGAGCCGGATATGTCTTACGTTGAAAGGCCCGTGAAGATTCTGGATACCAAAGAGCAAGTGCTACGAACCAAGAGAATTCCCTTAGTCAAAGTTCTTTGGAGAAACCACAACATTGAGGAAGCGACTTGGGAAAGCGAGCGGAGATGCGAGAAGCATCCACATTTGTTTGATGAACTTGGTAAGAATTTAGGGACTAAATTCTAAAGGAGGAGAGTGTAACACCCGTATTCTTGCATGTGCATTATATGCTTGCCTTCATGTTTTCTTGTTGATTGTGAGCATGTTCATTTAGTCTATACATGATTTAGAAACATTCATAAGTCATTCATGAAGCTCTTAACGTGTTTGGAATCATGTTTACATGCTTGTTTAATCGCCGGTTCGATTGCTTGTTAGTTCTTCTTCTTTCTCTCCTTCGTTAGGGTTGTTCGGGTGTTGCTTGAGGGTGCTTGTGATGAGTTTTAAACTCATTTTTGTTGGGGTTTGAAACCCCCTTGATTTGGCTAAGTGTTTGGGGGTCTTTTAGGTTGAGTTTTGAGCCATTTTGGTTCTGCCAGGCTTGCGGTCGCAAGGTAGAATGACCTTGCCCCCGCAAGGTAACCAGAAACTTGGAGGTTGAGCATCACGAGAGGATGCGGTCGCTTGAGGCTTAGGGACCATGCGGACCGCATGAGGTCCAGAGGCCAGTGCGTCTGTTTCGATGTTTCTTGAATTCTACCCTTAAACCCCTATCCAAAACCCTTTCTAAACCCCACCTAAACCTCCCTAACCCTTATTACTTGTGTCCTAACATCTCTAACTAGTTATAAGGATGGATTAAGAGAGCATTAGTGATCATTAAACCCACAAAAATCAGATTTTAAGAGACCACATTGTCATGACACTTGTCCCACTCAGTTTTTGAACCATTATACACCACACTTGCAGATTTTGACTCTCATTTCTCTCCCTCACTCTCCAAAAACGGGATTTCTCTTCTCCAAGACTCTCCCATGGCTTTTGAAGCTCTCATCTCCATCTTCCTTGATCCTTCACTCATTTGCCCAAGCTACCTTCATCAAAAGTGTAGAGCTCGAAGAGAGGGTCGTTTCCAACCGATTGGTTTCTTTCTTTGCTTTCTTTGGTGTAGAACAAGTAAGTTACTCTTCTTCTTCTTCTTCTTTTAGTTCTCATTGACCCTAAGGAAACAAAGCCTATGGTGGTTGAGGTCAATGAGGACACTTACATGCTTCCTATGCTATCTTCTTGTATTTTGAAATTATGAGCTTGCTAGGAGCATGTGTAGGATGATTTCTTGCCTATGAAAGTTTATAAAACTCTTGCATCTTGTTTATTTATGGTTTTGAACATGTTAGAAACATGTATTGTATTTGTTGATGGAAGTATTGTTAAGTGAGAATGGCCTAAATTGAGCTTACATGATATGTTGTATGTTGTATGTGTTCTATCTTCAATATTGGACTCTTTGATGAACATGAATTTCATTGCTATGCCTTGGTGAATTTACAACCTTGTTGAACCTAGAAATGACCTAGGTTGGGTTATGAAGCACATAGCTTCAATTTCTCCAAAATTGGGAATTTAGAGAAAAGACTCAACGGAGTCGACTCTAGGGAAGAATTGAACACGTTGAACCCTAATTTCAATCCCTACGAAGTTTGGACACCGTTTGGTCAAGTTTACTCAATTTTAAGTTGAGTTTATTTATGTACATTCGAACCCGTTATGATTATTTGGTTATGAGCAATTAATTGCCTTGACTTGATTTATTGTAGAGATTTATACCCTACTTGGTCGGTCGAGTTCGCTCTTGTCGAATTCGATCATTATTTGGTCTTTACGAGTAAACATCTACTTGTGCATTGCATTAAGTCCAGCTGGCACTATTTGGTTTGATTTTTATGTCAGGGTAGGACGATGTATAGCCTTCACGAATTGAGAGATTCGTGCTCGCTATGGATCGCCGTACCTGGGACCTCACACACCCCTCCATTGTAGGCCGCAATGGGGAAGTAGCCCCTTTGCCGTAACAATACGTAAGGCGTCAGGCTGCTATTAGCCGGCGGAGTTCGGTATATCGATGCAAGTCACGAGCATCGTAGTCACGATATTGGGTTAACAAACTATTTTGCAGAGCTACTGGCGGCCGTGCCTATATCATATCCTACTTGTATGATTTATTTCCTTGCACTTACGTGAATAATGTGCTAAGTGCTATATGATGAACGTGAACTATAATTGTGATAAATGCCATGTTATAACATGATCATGCATTATAGTAACTTACTAAGTCTTTCGACTTACCCTATTTGTTTGTTTTGTTTCCTTAGATCCGAGCCGAGGAGACGGTCCACGTTAGACTCGCTTTACCCCGTTTGGTTGATTGTATTCTCAAGGTTGCTCTTTTGGACTTTTGTGATTAGCCTTTTATTTTGGAAAGGACGTTGGGAAGCAAGTCATGTAGACTTGGCTTGGGATTTTGTTGTTGTAGCTAACTTATGGTTTAACACTTGTAATCTTTTGGATGCCGACTTATATGTCGAGCCTGTTTATATGTTTATGGTTCACTACAGTTTCTTCCGCTAAAGCTCGTTAATTATTATTGTTGTTGTCTCCGGCATGTTGTGGCCGTTGAGGTTTTATAAGCATGTGTTAATATTGTAGGAGTAGTTGTTGGGTTCCGGCTGTAACGTCGCCGAAGACTTGTTTATTTTAAGTTGTTTTTCCGGCCAAGTGTAGCCGAGTTGTTATTAGTATGCGATGTTGCGCCACATGAATTTTATAATCCTACTTGTGCATGCTTGTGTATCTTGTCTTTTTGGACGGCGCGACTCGGGATCTCGCATTGGGGTCCGGGTCGGGTCGTCACAACATCTACTCGCTGTCAAAGGTGATGAGTATGCCACCAGTAACTCGCTTCGGTGAGCAAACTATCCACTTCACTCTCAGTGAGCTAGCAAGCACAGCCCTCGCTTCCGAGCAGCCTTTGGTTATATCAACTTTGATTAATAATTGGCAAGTGCATCGAGTGCTAGTAGAATCGGGAGCGCATGTAGGGACATGCTCTACTACAACTGTTTCAAGGAGATTGGTCTCACTGATGCTCACTTAAAAACTTACTTGGGAACTTTGGAAGGATTCACGAATCACAAGGTCGGTGTCAAGGGCACAGTTGACCTAGAAGTTTACCTAGGTGATGGGGAATATACGAGGCTGGAAGTCATAACCTTCCTCGTCATCAATTTAAAATCACCATACAATGCCATCATGGGCATTCCTTCTATGGCTCGCTTCCAGATGGTAGCCTCAGTACCCCACTAGCAAGCAAAATTTTATATTGATAGTGGCATTGAGATTCTTCACAGCCAACTGTAGACACCCCAATTTCGTACCCCTGGTACGTAACATTGACATGCGATATCAAGACCTGTTAAAACTTAACGAATGCCAAGTTACAGGGTTTAAAAATGCAAAAGACAAAGTAGGATGCGTAAAACAGTAAAATGCAGGGGCTCGAGTGTCAAAAACGAGGCTGAGAAAGAGCCCCAGGCGCTGCCACAAAGATTTTTGGGCGCGGCGCCCATACTCCATGGGGTCGGCGCCTAGCTCCCCAAACAGTGCCTCTGTCTTAACGCATTGCACAAGCCTTCAAGCGCTCGGTACAAACTGGTGAAACACAAGAGGAATATCAGAAATCCCAGTGGTGTCCCTCCTTCGTCCTATAAATAGAAGGCCCTGGCTTTGGGAATTCACACACGGACCGATCACGAAAAAACGCCAAGGCGTTTATTTTACGCAGTGAGCAATCGTGAGAATAGTGAGTTCCCCCTCCTATAAAGCCTCGAAACTCTGCCAAATCTCCTCCAAACACAAAACCAACCGGTCAAAGTGAGCCTTAGCCCCCCCAGCTAGGTTTCCACCCTATTCCCGGCCCAAAATCTAAAAAGAGTTGCTCGCCTAAGTAAAAAGACCAAATCCGTCGAAGCAGCCAGCCGCCGATTTCCGCCAAAGAACAAGTAAACAACAGCAAAAATGCAAGCAGTTGCTTCGCCTATTTGATGGTGCCTAACTTTCTGAGGCACCACCGCCTCGAACCGCATCAAAGTAGCAAAAAGACTCCTCTCCTAAGGATAGAGCGAGCACACCAACGCTCTTAAAGGTGAGCCTTTAAGGGTTTTATTTATAAAAAAAAGCTATTTTCCATCCGGCCCAATGTAAAAATATAAGCTGTTGTACTGTCCGGATCTATTTAGAAAATAACATTAAAAAGAGCCATTATTATGGCCAAATATTTTTAAATGTATTTGTAAATTATTGGAAGGAGGTGGCTGCAAGTCTTTAAATAATGTAGACATGGATATATTTGTCTTTAATGCTTTATTTATTTGCTAGAAAAATATAACAAAAATCATACTTTAGCCAAAAACTGTTTTGAGACCAAAAGGGCGAGTTGGGTGCCTAGCACCTTCCTAACTCATAACTTAGCCTCCGAACCCGTTTTTTTTATAATCTCTGGTTTTATTTTTGGTTTTTTCTTTGTTTTCTCCTCAAAATAAAGATGACGACTCTGTCAAAACATTTTGGATCACAGTGAGGGCCGCAACATCCTTTCTTACACTTTTCCGTTTTCCCCTAAACAAGGGAGAATGAGAATGAAAGGGTGATGCATTTCCTGCATCTTGTTTTTCCCTAAATAAGGGAGGATGAGATATGGGGAGTCAATGCACTCATAACATTCCAAAATAGGCCTTAAGGCAATTTTCATAAAGTCCACAGTGGGGCCTGCAACATCCTTTTTTTGGCACTTTTCCGTTTTGTCCTAATCAAGGGACGATGGAAATGAAAAGGGTGATGCATTTTCTGTATCTTATTTTCCCCTAAACAAGGGAGGGTGAGATATGGAGAAACCCAAAGCTTTCATATTGGACCAAAAATCACTAAGGTGACTGAGGCGTATTCAACGCGCTTTTTGACAACATCCTTTCCGCATGTTTAATTTCGTCTTCCCCTAGACAAGGAGGGTGGAATAGAAAGCGTGGTGTCCGGTTCCGCACGTCGCGCACCCTTAGAAGTTTTCCCAATTAGGCTAGGACCTGCAAAGACCCCAAGTGGTGACTTTTCCCCAATGTTCTAAAACTCGCTAGGCGGCTTCTAGGCGTCGGACCAGCGCCTAGCGCCTAGGGGACTAGTCGAGGATTAGTCGGGGCCTAGGCGGGGCCTAGAAATTAAGACATAATTAACCTTTTTTGATATTTTTTAAATAATATTCTAAACTTAAACATTTAAATATACTACTAAAAAATATCACAAAATAATTTAAAACTAATAAATTCATAATCAGTGTTCTAAAAATCGATAAGTGATCACTAGGTGTCGGACAAGCGCCCTAAGGAACTAGGCGGGGTGTAGAAATTAAAGCATAATTAATTTTATATCAATATTTTTCTTAATATAATAATATTTTAAATTTAAACCTTTAAATATACTAATACAAAGTATTACAAAATAATCTAAAACTAATAAGCCCATACTTAATTAATACTCAAAGCTCAAATGCTCAATACATATTAGTCGCTAAATGCTCAAAACATATTAGTCACTAAATACTCAATGGTCCGAACACATTTCCTAGAAATTTTGAAAACACAAATAATCAAAGACTTTTTGTTCCAAAAAAAGAAAAAGAAAAAGAAAATGTACAAAAGATAATTACCTTTGTTTGACGGGACAAATGCCATGATGGGCATCACATCAGGCACAATAAACCACTACAATAATTCGGCTACCTCTCCCTCCTCCCTATCTCTTTCTCTCTCAGGTCCTTAGTGAGTTTATTCCCCTTCTCTCTACAACCTACCTGTAGACATTTGCTTTGACAACGAAAGAGAGCTAAGAGGAACTCTCCGGGAAACATTTCGAAACAACCATCTTTATTCTCACATTCTCTCTCTCTCTCTCTCTCTCCCTCTCTGCTTCCTCCTGTCCTCCATCAAAAATCAGTCTAAGATACGGAAACAACACAAGCATCAACGGCTCACCTAAAGTGATTTTTTCATTCATAACCGCCTCAGTTTTTGCAGTCGTAAGTCGTAATGCCACTGCCCTTGCCTGCCAGAAATGGATCTATTTTGTACCAACCACCCGCAAATCTCTCACCCTCTCCGACAACGCACAAGATCTCCACCGTAGCTCTTTCCCTCCTAACCCACCATAGACCTCTTGTTCTTCTTCTTTTTGAGTTCACCCACTTCTTGAACTTAATAAGTCGGCGCCTACAGCGACTAGTTGCCGACTAGGGCGCCTAGCCGACGATTTTCTACTCCGGTGACTTTTTTGTCCGATTTGTTATAAATCGCGGCGTGGGGACGACGCCTAGCGTCTAGCCGGCGCCTAGGCGGCCACCTGGAGCAATTTTTAGAACACTGCTTTTCCCCCAAACTTGTTTTATACAATATATCAAGCAAAAAATAACTAGTGATCCATTTTAGAACAACTGTTTCTCACATATTTTTCTATTGAAAGCTATGCTTTCATTTGATTCTTCTTGCACTCTTCTTTTTCCTATTTATTTTTCGTCGAATCAATTTTTTTTTCTTTTCATCACTTTTTTTTCTTTTGATTACGACGGGGAAGAAGAAGTCTTTAGAAAACTTTTTCTAACTGATAATAGTCCTATAAAATCAATTTCCCACCCACATCCTACGCTCTCAAAGAGTAGACTAAAGTGTATAAGCTTAAGGGGTTAAGTTAATGTGGGTTAAAGAAACGAAGTCGAATGGGGGTTCAATGTGTGCTTAGCACACTCCATCTACTATACAATAGAGCTTAGTGGGATAAAGAGCGGCTGAGATTGATTATTTTTACTTATATCAAACGGCTGTAATTTATTCCGTCTGGCACATGTGTCCCCCTAAATCAGGACTGTCAAGAAGATTCCTAATCTAATCTAAACTATTTTTATCTCATATATAAATCTCATCTAAACTTATATCAAACGGCTGTAATTTATTCCGTCTGGCACATGTGTCCCCCTGAATCATGACTATCAAGAAGATTAATCTAATCTAAACTGTTTTTATCTCATATATAAATCCCATCTAAACTGTTTTTATCTCAACCTAATCTGACCGTTTCCTATTCACGTTTTTCTTCCTAAATCTCATCTAAACGGTTTTTACCTTAACCTAATCTAACTGTTTCCTATTCACGTTTTTCTTCCTACGTTTTTATTTCAATCGGCTTTCTTCCATCCTTTTCAGGCTTAGTTTTTTTTTTTGTTCTCTTTTTAAACTTTGTACTTCTTCTTTCTTCTTTTTTCCTTCATGTAAAATGAGCTATTAAATCTATTTGATGAAATAGTTATATTCTAGCTATATATATATATACACACACACACACAATATTTAATTATATATATATATATATATATATATATATATATAATTTATTTATTATATTGATTTATTTGAATACTAACACCGTCCTATACTGACATCGTCCCGTACCGGCGATAGGCACGGGCACAGAATCTAGTTCTTTTTAATAAGGCTCAAAGGGGACACTAAGGATATTTTTAGAAGATCGGGAAATATTTAGACTCAAACGATCCAAAGATGGCCTATATCATTTCTTAATGCTAAAATACTTAAGCAATTTTTAAGAAAGTAAAACACATAAAATATCATATCCATCATGATGGTTGTGGAATTGAAGATTAAGCATCACTAGATTTCACATAAGCATTCGCTAGAAAAGTGGTAGGGGTAATCAAGACTAACATGTAGACATGGTTCAAAAGTGTGCTTGAGATATGTTAGCAAAAAAAATTCAAGGGATCTAACTATTATGCAATTGACCCTAAGTTACAATTCAATGCAACAATCATGTCAGGATGACTATTCATCGTATTCTTGTGCATATCTTAATTTGTTGCTAAAATTAAATGTGTGCTATACACTAAGTAAAAATATTCAAATCAATCTATAATCATGACTGGTAGCAGTTATAATACAACATTTTATAATACTAACCAAAACTCACATATCCTAGACATGTTTAGTCGATTATAGCTGCCTACGTATCCCTTAATAAAGGAAATCAGACCAAACGTAGTTCGGGCTAGGCTGAAACAAGCATGCTGCGACGGTCGTGCCTATCGAAATAGGTTGCCTACGTATCCTTATCCAAGGAATCAGATCGAACGTAGTTCGCACAAAATGCCGACAAACAAGCGCTGCGATGGTCATGCCTACAGAAATAGGCAGCCTACGTAACCTTAGCCAAGGAATCAGACCAACCGTAGTTCGCCAATGCAAACAAACAGTGTTGGGTGGGATAAATGGTGTGTTTCGCCCACCATAGGCAAAACTGGTGGGACCCTTAAAACGTGTTTTCCCCAGCATAGGGAAAACGATGCTGCTTTTGAAAACGAGCTTTCCCCAATATATGGAAAGCGATGCTGCTTTTAAAAACAAGCTTTCCCCAGCATAGGGAAAGCAATGCTGCTTTTTAAAATAGGCTTTCCCCAGCATAGGGAAAGCGATGCAGATTTTTGAAACGCGTTTTCCTGGGAAAGCGATGGAACCCCCCTTTTTAAAAAAAACACATTTTTCCCAGCATAAGGAAAGTGATGTAGCTTTTTTTAAAACTTTTTCATTTTTTTTAAATGCGCTTTCCCTAGCATAGGGAAAACGATGAAGCTTTTTTTTTTTTCAAAATACGCTTTCCCCAGCAACGGGAAAGCGATGAAGCCTTTTTTTTTTCTTCAAAATGCTCTTTCCCCAGCATAGGGAAAGTGATGGAGCTTTTTTTTTCTTTTATTCAAAATACACTTTCCCCAGCATAGGGAAAGCGATGGAATTTTTTTTTCTTTTCAAAATACGCTTTCCCCAGCATAGGGAAAGCGATGGAGCTTTTTTGTTTTTTTTTTGTTTTTTTTTTCAAAATGTGCTTTCCCCAGCATAGGGAAAGTGATGCTACTTTCTAAAACGTGTTTTCCCCAGCATAGGGAAAGCGATTGAACTTTTGAAAATGGGCTTTCCTCAGCATAGGGAAAGTGATGCTGCTTTTCAAAACGCGCTTTCTCCAGCATAGGGAAAGCGATGCTGCTTTTGAAAATGAGCTTTCCCCAACATAGGAAAAACTATGCCACTTTTCAAAACACGCTTTCCTAAGCATAGGGAAAACTGGTGCAACCTTAAAATGCTTTTTCCCCAGTACAGGAAAAACAATGCAATCTTTTAAAACGAGCTTTCCCCAGCATAGGGAAAGCTGGTGCAACCTCAAAATGCGTTTTCCCCAGCACATGGAAAACAATGCAATCTTTTAAAACGGGCTTTCCCCAGCATAGGGAAAGCTGGTGCAACCTCAAAATGCGTTTTCCCTAGCACATGGAAAACAATGCAATCTTTTAAAACGGGCTTTCCCCAGCATAGGAAAAACGATGATGCTTTTTTTTTAGCGATGCTTTTTTTTATGTGCTTATCCCAGCATAGGAGAAGCGATGATTATGAAGCGTTGTGGCAGAACGTTGTCGATGATCGGCTTGTGTAGCTTTTGATGATGTTGCTAAGGATCTTTTGGAGGTGGTCCTTGGCGAAATACTGTGGAACATTTTTTTATTTTTTTTTCAAGGGCCGATGCGGTAGAGGACCTGAGAAGATGTAGTAGAAAGATGCAAACAAAGGATGCAAGCATGTGAATGAAACTTTCTCTTTTTTTTTTCTTAAAAAACCTTTGAATGTGCATGTGTATCATCTGTTTTTTAAACATGTTAAGACAAGATAAGCCAAGATGATGGAAATGTAATATAAGAGCTTGAGAAGTGACTTCTGGTTGGTTTTGAAGAATTATGAGTATAGGAGTTGATGGTGATATTTGAGATGGAGGTGAGTGAAGTTTAGGGTTATTTTTGGTCTTTTGACTAGTGCATCATTCAAGAAAGGAATTCATTCAGAAGATCAGTAAATCCTACTAATCGATGCCTCGGATGGACCAATTTTTTTTGGTTTTTGTTTTTTGTTTTGCCTTTTTTTGTGCTATAACTTTTTCCTAGGCCGCCCTTTCAGGTTTTCAACCTAGCGAGATTTTACCTCATAGGGAGTCAATCTTTCAATGTATGCGAAGATACGCCGCTTATTCTTGAGGGATCATGGTTTTGTAGCTTCTTCGTTTCTTCAGGCGAGATGAAAATGACAGTTGTTTCTGGAGATGATGAACCTTTATGTATCCAATGAGTTTGGCGAGAGAAGCCCCAGGATGACTCGATGAACCATATTTTGTAAGATGGGATGGGCAAGTTCCCCGAGGAGATTAATCAAGACGCCCAAAGACCTCGATTTGGAGAGACTTTTTGTGGGAGACAGAAATGAGTATGCTCAGAGAAAGTGGGACGACTCTAATGGACAAAAAGAAGAGTCACGATCCAGAGTTTATCGCCAAGTATCATAAGATTTATGGACCCTACTGAACATTTATCTTTTGATAATTTTATATGTCTTTAGCAAGAAGTTCTGTCCTGGATCCAGATCACGTTACAACCGATTGAAACAGAGCTATAGGTTGCAACTAGGTTAGGGTATAGTGTTTAAGTATTTGGGGGTGGATTAGCTTTAGGGTTGAGGATTTAATTGGCCTCTTGCTCAAAGGCATTTTGGGCTGTGGATTTGGTTATTTTTGGAAAGGCGATCGCAAAACGATCATTGACTGGCCTTTTAAGTTGTGGGTTTTGGATGAGAATTTGGTTTCTGGATCTAGGGAGATCGACTTTTGGCTTTGGTTGTGGGTCATGGGGTTGTCAAAGAGAGATTGATCTTTTTCCCTCTTTTTTTTTTGAGAGAGAGATTTTTAGGAAGTTGCTCAGGAGAGGCTTCATTTCTTTTTCTCTTTTCCTTTTTTTTTCAATTTCCAACCTTGCTCTTTCTTTTTTTTTTTTTTTTTTTTGAGAGAGAGAGATTTTGAGGAAATCTCTCAGGATAGGCTTCTTTTTTTTTTCTTTTTTTTTGTATGCATAGGCCTCCTTTTTTTTGTTGATCTTTCGGAGCAATTTGTGAGAGTGCTTAAAGAGATATTTGTCTTCTTCCTCATGAGATAAAAGAAGATTGTCACTCTTGGTATATATATATATATATATATATATATATATATATATATATATATATATATATATATATATATATAAGAGTGGAGCAACCCCAGTCTTGGGAAGCTAGATCTTAGAGACGGTTAGGCTTTGGTGTATAGTAGTAGCCCCTAGTGTGCCATTTAATAGCTCGGTCGCAATGGGTCGAAGATGACCTTTTACCAAGATACAAGGTTGCTTTATTGAACTTATATTTTATATGGTTTGTGGGTCCATATTTCAAAATGACTTATTATCAACCCGTATAGTTTTATTATGTTTTTTCATGAGTTGACTCGTCATTTTCATTTTTTTATACCAGATATTTCGGCAATAAATGGTGCTCAAAGATCAAGAAGAAGACTCGACAAGCTAAAATAGGAGAAGCAAGAATTTTACTAGAGTCGAATATAGATAAATACCTTTGGAAAGCTCAGTTTGAGGACTCAGTTGGGCTTTTGAAATAACGGAGACCAAAGGGATTCATGAGTATACTCTGCAAGGATGGGTTGTAGGCATCAATAAGGGTAAAAGAGACACCCCTGAGGTTTGAAATCCCCTAGTCCTGAATTGTTGCGCATGATCCTTGAGTTGCTTGGCTTTTCTGGATTTCCCAGCTTTCCCGACTTTTTTGCTTTCTTGGTTTTCCCAGCTTTCTTTTCTTTTCTGGCTCCCTATCGGTCTCTTTTTTCTTCTTGTTTTTTTTTTCTTTGTTTTTTTTCATCTTGTTTTCATCATTTTTTTTCTTTTTTTAAAATTTTTTTTCATTCTTTTTTTTTTGAAGTGGTAGACCTTGCCATCTCGAAGTAGGACTTACTGATTTTTTTTTTGAAATCGAGAATGAACGATGCACTTATCAACTAGTGATGCATTTATGAGAGGTTAAGAGAGAAGATGAATTTGAAGATTAAGAATAAGGGTGAGGGGTTTTGTCTCATTTTTACATATGCTTGGAAACAAAAGAAAACACATAGAAAAACCCCACTTTTTTCTTTTTTGAACACTCTTTTTTTTTTTAATTTCGGAAAATGATTTGTTTTGTTTTGTTTTTTTGCGATCTTTGAAATGAGATGTGATGATTACGTACCTCTGGAAAATTTTCTCAGGAGAGTAAATGATAATAGTCAAATTTTTTATTTTTCAGCCCTTGCAAAATTGTTAGTGGCACCAAAGAAAAACAACAAAGACCCCAATATCTACGAAAACTGACGCTGAGTTGAAAAAGAGTTGTTTCATGGAGATTTTATTTGACAAAAGGAAATTCAAAGATAAAAAGGATTTTTGGAGGCATATATACAAGGGTATTCTAGGGTTTGACGAGTCTTAATGGTTTTTCCTCATCCTTTCCTGAGTGGCCAACAACTTCTTGTACTGAGTTATGCCTAATCCAATTTTTTTTCTCAATGTTGTTCCTTGGGCGATGCTTGATTAGTAACAATCAAGGGCGCGACTTCTCAATGATTTTATCATCGATAAGGTCTTGGATATCATTCTTGAGTGAGAAGCATTTATCGGTGATATGACCAATGGATTGGTGGTATTCACAATACTTGTTGCGGCTCCATTTGGCAGGTAATGGGTTTGGAGGTTTGTAGTTTTCAAAGGGCTTAAGGACTTTTTGTGCTATTAAACCTTGTAGGATCTGTGACATTGGGGCATTCAATTTATCGAAGTGCCTTTTGTTTCCTTTGTAAGGTCCTATGAGACTCTTATTGGTATTACTGCTTCCTTCAACAGAATTGGTCGACTTGTTTATCCCATATGACCATGGCACATTACTGTATTTTTCACCCGGGATTTTTTCTACAACGTTGACTTCTTCCATAGATTCTTCCTCTGATCCGGAATTGCAGAACGAACTTAGAGGTGTACCAATTTCTAGGGATCCTTTGCGTATATCTTCATCAATGCAGACTCCTATCTCCACTATTTCTTTGAAATTGCTATAGGGGAGATACCGCATGTGCTTCATGTAAATGGGCTGGAGGTTTTTGATGAACATTCTGCATGACTCAGCGGATCAGGTCTGTCGAGTGTCTGGGCAACTTTTCCCTTCCATCTGGCTGCAAATTCTGCAAATGTTTCATTTTCTTTTTGGGTGCATGCCTCAAGATCTCTTTTATTTTCAGGAGTAGTATTGTCATTGTATCTTTCTAGGAACCCTTCAGCTATTTGGTCCCAGGTGCCCATGGTGCTATCATCTGCTAACATTAACCATTGCTTAGTAGCTCCTATCAAGGTAAGGTGAAAATTGGAGGCCATGGCTTCAAAACTAGCTCCTCTTGATTGTATGCCAGTAGAGTAAGATTTTAGGTGGGAGATAAGGCATCCAGTCCCATCGAATTTTTCTATGTCGGGCATTTTGAAACTTGAGGGTAGTATGGCTGAAGGTTTTAGCGTTAATGCTCGTGTAGAAAATTTCTCTTTGTTCAAGACCTTCTGCATCATACTTTTTAGGTTCTCCATATCTGCCTCAAATTTTGTGGGAGGAGGTGCTGGGTTTTGGTATATGTTGGAAGGATTGGGGAAAGTTGGGTTTATTTATGGCTGCGGCATCTGGTAAAGATTTTGAGGAGGCGTTTGGTAAGGGTTCTGGTAAGGATTTTGGAGAGGATAAGGATTTTGAGTAGGATAAGGATTTTGGGTAGGATAAGGATTTTGAGCAGGATAAGGATTTTGAGTAGGATAAGGATTTTGGGTTGGTGGGAAAGGGTTGAAAGTCTGGTGATAGGTATTTGGCGAGAAGTTGGTGATTGGGGTGCTGGTAGTTGGTGGAAGGCTAGCATTTGGCTGAGGATTTGGGTGTGGAGGAACATGGGAGGTTGATGCTTCTTGAGGGACTGCAGGGGAGGAGATTCCCTCACCACTGGATTTTAAATTTGTACCAAATTAGCCATTCGGCTCATTATACGATCAGCTTGTGCACCCAAATTTTGGTCTAGCCATTGTTGCATAGTCGGAGTCGGAGCGTTCCCTGGAGCCCCTATATCTGTACCCATAACGGACTGCTCACTTTCTGCTGCCATACTGCTCGGATCTGTACCATCTGGACTGATTCTGCCCTTTTCTAATCTAACCCTGATACTTTCTGATCTGTTTTCTATGCCTGTATCCCGTATCAACCGGCCAGTACTATTTTTGTTTTTCCAAATTCGGGCCAGGTTTCTGAGAAAAGGGTTTGAAGGTATCAGGAAGGGTTGGCTGAAGGCTTTCTGGGCTTGGAGTATAGTGTGCCTTTATTAGTATTTTTTTATTGTTATTTATTTATGATGCAGGCAGTATCGCGTTCGATTATCTCGACTGTTTGAAGCGAGCACGCGGAAAAGGGCATAACTTTTGACTCGGGTGGAGTTACGGGGTCCGCCGCATATCAAAACGATGCTCTCGAAAAGAGGAACAAAAAATGTCGTTTAGATAGTGTTACGGGCCACTGAAGTTTTTTTATTAGTTTCGTTTTTTTACAGGGGCTAACCAATGATTCAAAGATGCAAAAATCGGTCAGTCCATGAAGTGTCCTGAGAATCTATATGCAGTCTAACGTTGGCTTATGCAGGGGGTAAGCTGGCCATGGTGTATGGTAACAGTTCGGAATATGCGTGCACGTGTGTGCGGCATCTAAAAAGCAGTAAAATCTTTTTTTTTCAGATATAAAACAGAAAATAAAACAGATATGGCCTGTCTTGCTGTTATTATTTGTAGATTTTCTCGACTTTTTAGTTTGAGCGCGAGCAAGCAGCCAATTACATCAAGAAATAGAAAGAAAAGTGGGGAATCTATCTATTCCTATTAATTACAAATTTGTCATAATCCCCAAAATAAAATGACATAATGAAATAAAATATGCGTATATTTTTTTTACGTGATAAAAATAAAACGAACGGAATAATAATATAGAGCAGAAAATAAAGCAATAAATAAAAATAAAGCGATAATAAAGATAAAGTCCCAGCCCTTTCGTTATGCTGCCCGGAAATTTATTATTTATATATATATATATATATATTTGTTTTGATTTTTTTTCTTTTGATTTTTGATTTGCAAAAATACATATTTTTAAATATATACCTGTAACAGTGACCGAAACGAAACTGCTGTAAGATGGAGGATCATATCCACAAATATATATACGGATGTATAGGAATGCAATATTCAAATGCTTAGAAAAATATAACAAGCATACTTTAGCCAGAAACAAAGAAAAACAAAAAAAGTTTTTTTTTTACTGAGTCTAGCCCTCCATTTTTATTTAAAATAAAAACGATCTCCTCAGCAGAGTCGTCACTGTGGGTGCCCCGAGTTGCGGCCCGCGCTCCCTTGGTTAGGGGAATGCGGCGTGCGGATGCGGACACCACGCTTTCCATTCCATCCTCCCTTGTCTAGGGGAAGACGAAATTAAAAATGCGGAAATGGTGCTGTCAAAAAGCGCGTTGAATACGCTTCAGTCACTTCAGTGAATTTTTGGTCTGTTATGGGAGCTATGAGTTTTTTGTATCAGGTTATCCCTTGTTTAGGGGATAACAGGATACATGAATACATCACCCTTTCATTCACATCGTCCCTTATGTAGGGAAAAATGGAAAGTGCAAGAAAGGATGTTGCGGGCCCCACTACATACTTTATAAAATTGTCTTATGGCCTATTTTGGATCACTATGAGTGCTTTGGATTTTCTATATCAAGTTATCACTTGTTTAGGGGATACCAGGATATAGGAATACATCACCCTTTCATTCATATTCTCCCTTTTTTAGGGGAAAACGAGAAAGTACAAAAAAGGATGTTGCAATGCCTCACTGCGATCCAAAATGTTTTAATAGAGTCGCCATCTTTATTTTGAGGAAGAAATAAAGAAAAACATAAAAAATAAAATCAGAGAATGCAAAAACGGGTTCGGAGGCTAAGTTACGAGTTGGGAAGGTGCTAGGCACCCAACTCGCCCCTTCGGTCTAAAAAGCGGTTTTTGACTAAAGTATGTTTTTTTGTTATATTTATCTACAAAATAAATAAAGCATTAACTACCTACAAATACATCCATATTTACATTATTTACGGACTTGCAGCCGCCTCATTCCAATAATTACAAATACATTTTAAAATATTGGGCCTTAATAATGGCTCTTTTTAATGATATTTTCTAAAATAATCCGAGCAGCCCAACGGATTATATTTTTACATTAGGTCAGATGGAAAATAGCTTTTTAATAAATTAACGCTCTTAAAGGCTCACCTTTTAGAGCGTGGTGTGCTCGCTCTGTCCTTCTCGAGAGAGGGAGTCTTTTTTTTTCGCCGCCGCCGCCCGCGGTTCGGCAGAGTAATCGCTTCCGAAAGTTGCTTCGGGTCCCGCCAAATGGGCGAGCAACCGCTTGCTTTTTTGCCGCCGCTTGCTTGTCGCCGGGCGGAAATCGGCGTAACAAGGGCTTGTTTCGGCCGATTTGTTTTTTACCGGCAGCAACCGCTTCTTTCCGAGGTTTTTGGACCGGGGAAATACGGTAGATACCTGACTGGGGGGCTAACTTCGAGGCTTTATAGGAGGGGGTGCTCACTATCGCTCAATCGCTCACAAATCTCGCAGCTTAACAACAACGCTGAAAGCTTTGGGAAATTTTCGGTGTGTTGAAAGCAAACCGCGGGGCCTCTATTTATAGGCTGAGAGAGGGACATCGAGGGAATTACAATTCTTCTCTGCGTGCTTGATTCCCTTGTACAGAAGGCCGTAAAAATTGCACATTACGCGAACTGTAGCACTCCTGTAGCAGTTTGGAATACCACTGTAGCAAAAGTGGGCGCTTCCATAAGGCTATATGGGCACCGCACCAAGCTTCAATTTAGGCAGCGCCAGCTTTTGATTTTTAGCCACTTTTTGCCACTTCTAGCCCCTGCATTTTACTATTTTACGCATCCTGCTTTATCTTTTGATTTTTTAAACCCTGTAACTTGACATTTGTTAAGTTTTAACAGGTCTTGATATCGCATGCCATAGTTACATACCAGGGGTACGAAATTTGGGTGTCTACAGGTGATTTTTACTATTATAAGATGATGTCCTTTGAGCTGAAGAACGCTAGGGCTACTTATCAGCGTATTTGAACAAAGTTTTTGGCCGACAAATTGGCCGGAACATGGAGGCGTACATTGATGACATGGTCATCAAAACGAAAGGGAGAGACCACAGCAAGGACTTGGAGGAAACTTTCGCTAATCTGTGAAAGCATAACATGAAGCTAAACCCGAGCAAATGTGTGTTCGTAGTTCGCCGTAAATTCTGGGCTTCATGGTTAACCAAAGGGGATCAAAGCCAACCCGGAGAAGATTCAAAATGCTCGCTCGACATGAAGCAACCTAGGTGCATTAAGGACGCATAACGCTTGAATGGGACCATCATCTGCTTCTGGTCGTTTCATCTCCCCGTCACGAGCGATGTTCCGCTCTTCTTCAAAGTTCTCCACGGCAAGAAGAATTTTGAGTGGAATGAGGAATGTGCTGAAGCCTTCAAGCAGCTTAAGAAATATCTCGGCGAACCACCTCTGATGAGCAGCCTGGGAACGGGAGAGAATTTATACTTGTACTTGGGTCGCTACACTGCACTGTGTCAGGTCACTGCTTTTGGTAAGTGGATGAGTCAAAGGTTCAAAAACCTGTGTATTATGTGTCTAAAGCTCTCACCCCAGTAGAGAGTCGATATTTTAATATAGAAAAGTTGACCTAGTCTCTTGTCATTGCTGCTCGGAAACTACGAGCCGACTTTTCTGCACATGTGATAATTGTATACACTGACTCACCACTACGAAAAATATTGCACAAGCTCGATTTTTCGGGGAGAATGCTTGGCTGGTCCATCGAGCTCACAAAATTTCACATAGATTATCAACCGAGAAGGGCTATCAAAGCACATGCATTGACATACTTCCTGGTGGAAACAAGTTTTTCCAACCATGAAGAAGAGTTCGTCCCAACACAAAGTTTACTTGCCAAACAAGAGAAAACAATTAAGATCAAGCCAAGACACAGAATAGCCGGAATTGTTCGTGGATCTGCAAGAAGCAAAGCGAAGTCGAGCGTGCATTTTATTGGTTACACCCGACTGCATGCATTTCGAGTTCGAGATGGCTCTTCGATTCAAGTTTGCACCCCTCTAATAATCAAGTCGAGTATAAAGCCATGATCGCCCTGACTTGAGCTCGCTACAACATGGACATTGATTCAAGTTGTTAATGTACTTGGATTCACAATTAGTAGTGAACCAAGTACAAGGGGAGTATGCAGTTCATAATCCTACTTTGGTTAACTATTGTGAATTAGTCAAAGGAATCTTGAAGAATTTCAAATTCTGGGAGATCATTAGAATTGATCGGTTAGTGTTGATTCTCATAGGTTCTAGATTTGGTTGAGTCATCTTCTGATTCTATTGTACAGTGGCTAATAGGTCTGCGTACCGGTTAGTGTGACAACTGTCTTAGAATCAAGGTTGTTTAGAACTATTTAGTATTAGTTAAGGCGCGGATAAGCGTGCTTCAACAAAGCCGAGCCTCTTTGGAAGAACAAATAGACTTTGAAGTCCGCTCAAGAGAAAAAATCAAGATCGGCCAAACATGGAATTATGTCACATAATGTCTAATTTAGATATTTCTTGGAATATCGAGCCAAAAATATCTTCATCGGATTTCACTCAAAAGAAGTCAACTACATACCGACAACCGGCCCGCCTGCCCGGCCTCTCCGAATCATGAAGTTCAAGACATTACCTCTTTTTCGCTAAGAAGACTTTCACCACCGCAACGCCCGCAACCTCGAACCTTACTCTATTTGGGAATGTCTTCTATGCACACACTTGCCATCTCGATGATCGTGCCGCATACATCCCCCAAAGCGCCCGAATTGCATTCAATGCAATAGAACGTTGGACACGCTTCTCCCTCGCCCAATCAACGGTCCAAAATATCTCTCTGGTATTTATTCAAGTTTTGAAGATCTGAAAAAACAACTCCTGCGCATTAAACACTCAAGCTTCATCTTCAACACTCAAGCATTCAAGAGATCAAAAGGACAAGAACTAACACTTCACCAAACTTCCCAAGCCGCAGATCCGCAAATCTTTACTCCATTTTCGCCTTCATCTAGTTTGCTTTTAAATCGCTTCTTTTTACTTTAGCATGTGAGAGAACAATTAATCATTGATTATTTCTATCACCATTATACACTTGGTTAAAAACTCATTTTGTACACGATCCATTAGAGATCTTACTTATAAACCTAGTGGATAAACAAGTGAACCTTTTAAAATCCAAAGCTAACCACTTTGGTAGTGGATTTAGTACTATTCACAAGACGAACCACTTCTAAACTCGTGTTCTCGTCTCGACTGCTTTTATATTTCTATTAACCGCTATACTTAACAACAACCACTACTGAATCTGTGCGTTATTTAAGCAGCCAATCGATCTGTTCAAAACCTCCTTCGTTTTCCGCTGCATTAACACTTCTAGTAAAATCCTTTTAAGAAATCATTAAGAAGTGTTTGAAAAAGTTTTTATAAAAACACAACTAGGCTATTCAACCCCCCTTCTAGCCTAGATTGAGCCTACTCGGGACCAACAATTGGTATCGAGCCTAACTTTGAAAATTCATTTTTCCAAGCTTAACCTCTTGTGAATAGATCTTATGGCTCACTATATGCCGTACTGAATACCGCCCACGTCCCAATATTGACGAAGGCTACTTAAGTCGGAAAGATAAAGTTATGAGATACATGAACTCTATTGACAACCGCCATGTGGCAATGTGTTCTAACAGGTCCTCATGTTCCAATGAAGCCCAACCTACTTTGCCGAGTAGCCAGCTGGACCTCCCGAGATACCTAAATCCATGAATGAATGGATGCATCGAAGAAAGGAGGCTCGTTGAACTCGACAGAAAGCTATACACATCATATCCAGCCTGCCGACACAAGCACATATCAACAAATCATCGATGCAAACGCTAAGGAAATGTGGAAGCCTTGGTGGAATATCTTGAAGGAGATCTGCCCACTAGAGACAATGTAAAAGTATAACTATATTCAACAATTCGATTCCTTCCTAAAGGATCCTAAGGAGACTCTACGACAAGCCTACGACAGATTTTGTGAGGTAGTAAATAGTTGTTATTCCTTAAGAAAAGAATATAGTGTTAAGGAAGTAAATATGAGATTTTTAGCTTCGTTAGGAAGTTTGTGGCATGTTAAAACAATCGCTATAAAAGAGTCCAAAGACTTGAACTCCATGCACCTCGTGACGTTTGTATGCGAGTTTAACTGTACATGAGCAAGAAACTGCTTCAAGCTCAAGAACAGGACAAACATTTTAAACTTCCTTCCTTTTCTGCTATCTCTCAGGAAATTCCTGTCCAAGAAAATAAACCATCTACTTCTTCAAATGAGAATGAAATTCTTTCCGATTTAGCAATTTGCCATGTTCGTTAAGAAGTTTCAAAAGTTCTCAAAATTTAACAAAAAAAGAAGCAAACCAAATAGACTTTCTCAGAAACTGAAAAGCTCACAAAACAATGAGTTAGTTTGCTACAACCGCAGAAGCCTGGTCACTTTGCTTCTAAATGTCCTAAGCCAAAATATGAAGCCTATAAAAGGAGACCATCTAAATCATTTTCTAAACATAGAGGTCTACTGGCTGAGGACTTAGAAGAAAACCATGTATCTACTTGGTTTGAAACCGATTCTGATGATGATATGATGACTCACTCGAAAGCAGCACATTTGCCTTGTTGCTCTGTAGAGTCACCTCCCACCTATGACTCGATAATGAAGTTAAATACTCTCCTTTTCAAGCTAACATTGAACAATCTTCTCAAGAGCCTTCAAAGAAGAAATCCTCAAGGATGCTCAAGACATGCTAGAGGAATTCAATGAATTTAGAAAGGCCTATGTTAAGTTAGCTAAAAGTCATGAAGCTGAACTGAGAAATCCATGCCGAAGCCGAGTTAAAAACTCTCCATGGAGTCCAGCAGAAAGTATCAAGTTAAAAGAAGAGAACAAGTTTCTCAATGAAAAGTTGTCATTTTATTGATCATGCCAAAGAGATATCTCGAGAAAGATGAGTTAGAAAAAGACCATCAACTCATGGAATAACTCAACGATGCTTGATCAAATTCTAGAGATCGGCCTCGACAGATAAACTGGCTAGGATTCTCTGAAAGCACTTCTGCGCAACCTCTCGAACAGAAAAGAACATTTTACGCAAATAATAATATTCCTACACAATATCGGCTAACAAGGGTAAAGAAGGAATGGTTATACCGCTACCCGTATAAATACCCTAAGGTTCAAATTATCAAGAATGCTTAAAAGCAAAGCAATCATTTGCCGGAGAGAAATCGCTAAAGGTAGTGTAGACTCTCAACGGCCTCCACCAAAGACCTCGTGAAAGCAAAGGCGCCGCTTCAAGGCCCACAAAAGTCCGCTCAAACCTATCGATTCATCAACAAGACTACCGATGGTGTCGGCCAATACACGTAATGTTGATACCAAGCTTAAAGGTAAAATGTATGAGGTATCAAGTCTACTACCGCTAGTATACTTTTGCCAAAGCAAAGATCCGAGTACGATTCAAGAAGCCTCACAAGATGCCCCTAAGCTCTTAATAACAAGATCGCTAAATAAAAAGTTGCCGTTAAGAAAAATGTTCAAAAGTCTATCAACACCCAACATGATCAAACAAACTTTTGTAATTTCCATCACTGCCTTTGCAAATGTTTAGCCACTTGGTCCATGAATGCCGAAATCCATCATGAAGCCTCGCTGGATCCCCTATTCCAAAAAATGCAAGTATATGGGTTCCAAAATACGCTAACCATTCGACCCATAAGAAAATAAAAGTGGGACCATGATTTTCTTACCTCTACATCTCGTGTGTGCTTCATGTCGCTTCAAGTTCAGAAGAAAGATGTATGGTATCCGGACAATGGTCTGCCAAGACATATGACCTGAGAATCTTGCCTTCTCTCTAACATCTCCGGAAGTAGGCCCCTCCAAATCATCTTGGAGACAATGCTAAAGGAAGAACTATTGGCTACGGATCCATCATTCGAGGAAATCTCTCCATAGAAAAGTCTCTAGTAGAAGGCTTGAAACATAATCTCTCGAGTATTTCCCAATTTTGATAAGGACTTAATCGTTATTCTCCTCAAACGTATGTGATATCAAGGATCCATCTCCTGCTCAACCTTAGTAATCGGACATGACAAGGGAATGTCTATGTGATGATTTGAATGCTTACTGCTAGTGTGCTAGTCTACGCGCTTGTGGGCAAACTCGCTCAAGACAAAAAGCCGGTTATGGCACAAAAGACTCAAATATTCAACTTCAAATATCTGCCTAAGCTATCCAAAGAAGGTCTAGTTAAAGGATTGCAAAAATGTCTCGCCGATCATGATCGTGCTTGTAAAGCTTGTCAACCTGAAAGCTTCAAAAACTTT
>CM028384.1:86537696-86578909 GCA_013146195.2 Codonopsis lanceolata
AACATTGAAGTCAATGGTCCAGCGCTTAAAGGCATATTTGGGTGGTGAATTGCAAAGAATGAACCTTCCATACTCCTCAATGATCAGGAAACACAATGATGCGAGCAAGAAAGTCAAGCTAAAGACTTTAAATTAGAACTATTCATATCGGTTTTCTCTTCCCTCTCTTTTTATTTATTTGTTTTTATAGCTTTTGTATTTATATGCATGTGTCGCTTCTCGAAGCCCTCCCGAGTTTGTGGGTTTATAGGGAGGTGTATATAGTGTCCCTTGTAAAATATTTTTTCTTTTTTTGCTTTTCATGGGAGTTGTGATTGATGCCCTTGCCTTGGTATGTTCATGAACATTGAGGGCAATATTCGGTTCTAAGTTTGGGGGTGGGGTTAGCATTATTTTTTGCCCTTGATTTTTGGAAAATTTTGAAAATTCTTAGAAAATTTCAAGCTAGTTTGGACCCCATTAAGTATGTTTTGATCATTCATCTCATCACTTTGGCGCTCATAGAGTTGTATGTGCATTATTTTCTTGGATTCGGCCTTGAGAATATTACATGCATAGTTGAGGATATTTTGTGATTTTTGTGCTAGCCTTTCCCTCATTCATGTTAAATAGTGCCCATGTGTGGATATCTTGATATTTTTTTTAAGCTAAGCTCTAGTTTTGGTTGTGCATGTGTTATGAGTACCTTGTTGTGAGTTGTGATGCCGTTGGATAATTTCGAAATTGATGAATAGCTTGGCTTATGAGTATGACAATAGCATGATATAGGCCATGTTTGACTCGTTTGTGCCATATCGACCTACCCATGTTCACATTAAATCCCTAGTATCCCATTTGAGCCTTAATGAAAGAATGGTGTGTGCAAGAGCACACAATGACCCCCATTCGCCTTCATTTTGATCACCCACATTGACTTATCCCATGAGCCTATACACTTTATCCAACCCTTTGAGAGAGCACTTGGTGAAATGAATTGCTAAATCTATGTCTTGGAGGGAATGTGTGCTTCATGGAAATATTGTTATTCATGTATTGGTGTGGTGTGATTTAATTTTGGTTGATGAGTTGGGGATTGTTTATCTTGCAAAAAGGGGCCCTTGTGTATTAAAAAAAAAAAATCAAAAGTGAAGGGCATCCCAAAATTGTGAACCATTTGTGCTTTCAAGTTATTCAAAAAGGGAAATTGTGGGATGAAAAAAAAAATTATTTGTGGTAGTTTGATATACTCTCAACCCCAAGTTCTTGATATAAAAAGAAAAAAAAAAGAAAGAAAGAAGAAGCTAAGTTTGGGGGTTGTTGAGAAGTGGTGAGTTATGATGAAGTATATTGTTTCATGAAGTTAGACTTGAGTATGACTTTGAAGGCTTCACTTGTGCTCTCTTGTCTTGATTTCCTTCCCTTCATTTGTAGCTCAACCTTGGCCTAAAGTTACAAGCTTGCAAAAGTCCTATTGATATTGTCATGCCATGAGTTATTGTCTTGTGAAGTATTTATCTCTTTCGGTTTCATGGCTTATGCTTGGTATTTCATTGAACGTTCGATCCTAGCTAGAGTGATGCTATTTGGTCATGGGCTTGTGCTTCTTGTTTTTAAGTAAGTGTTTGAGGAAAGTTTGATAGCATTGAAATCACATCATACCTTGGTTATGCATTTTTATAATCTTGAGTTTGATTTCTTTCATGGTAATGCATATGGGATCTTGATTGAGTGCCTTCTTCATTTCATCGTTGTCTCGAGCTTATCCATAATCCATATCTCTCTTTGCTCGGGACGATCAAAGCTTAAGTTTGGGGGTGTTGATAAGCTTATTATTTTCTATTATTTTCATTAATTTTCTGGAATTTTATAGGTTATTTTGAGCTTTGGTTGATAATTAATTGCATTTGAGATATTATTTTTATGTATTTTTATGCTTCATGTAGGTATCTCAAAGATATTCGAGTTTCTATGGCTCAATACGCGTAAATCGAGGACATCCCGGGCTCCAATGTTAAGTTTGGGCACTTTCTGTTAAGTTTCGTTAAGAGTTTCAAAGCACAAAAGGACAAACTGAAGCTAACGCGATTGAGGACTAAATTGCAAGTCAGGGGGCATAGGGTCTTTGGCGCAAAACAGATTCATGAAGCTAGGAAGCCATCGCTCAAGTCGAAGAAGAGGGCGGCAGGAGCAAATTCATGAAAATCGCCCTCATTAATGCGTTGTCAAATGGAGGCAGGCCACGTGCCGGTGTGATGACCCGGCGTCCACGATTTTGGGTCGGATCGGCATGACTTTCTCATCCATCCGACCCATCAGCCCTCCTTTCCGGCCCACTTTATCTCACAGCCCTCGCCCCGTTTCTTCCTGGGCGACCCGCGAATCTCTCCTGGTTCAGCCCTGACCCTGCCGCGACCCACTCCTCTTTTCTTTACCCTTTTTTGCCCCCAAACTTTAATTAACCTTCCTAAATTGCCCTTTTGCCTTAGCAAAATTGGGAGAGATTCAGAGAGCTGGAATTTTCGTGCAGGCTGGGGCTGGTGAACAGAGGTTAGGGCTTGAAGAGAACAATTGAAACCAAGGGCTGAACAGAAACAGTGAAGGGCTGAAATTGAGCAAGAATCTGGGAGTAGAAGAAATAGGAGGAAGCAACCACATTTCAAATTTCATTGTCCATTTTTCCTCATTCACTCCATTGTTCCTCCATTGTTGCTCAAGCCAAGGCTAGGACTTCAATCATCTCCTTCATTGTAAAGTATTGTGCACTTTAATCTCTATTTTTATTTAATGTCAATATTTTTCATTGAAGATTTGATTTACTTTCTTAGCATCATGAACTAAATTAATTGTCTAGGGTTTTGATATATATATATTGGCTTGGATGTTGTGATTTAAATTTGGGGCTTTGTTATTAATTTCTATTTACTTGTTTTTTTGGGTATTATGTTGTGTTCTTAATGCTTGTAATGGTTTGATCACCCATTACATGATTTTAAAAATTGTTTAGTGCATGAAAATGACTTGATAATTTTGGAAAATACAACATAGTTGTTTTGGGTTGGGTTAATCAAATTCATTAATCCTCTTTAAAATAGTCAATTGGGGTTTTGTGTTTGGAAGCGATTAATTGGATAAATTCATAAATGCGAAAGCCCGTTCATACGTAGCACCGTTATACCCGAATTTATCCGAAAGCCCTTAATGGTAAATTTTGAATCCCCGACTTCCAAAAATAGAATAGTTTTAATAGCAGCCCCTTATTAAATCACAACGGAAGAGCCAATTGAAAATCAAAACCCTAGATCCTCTCTCATTGAAGCCAACCTCAATTTAATATTGCTTTATTTAAATTCTTGTTTAGCTTAATTAGTTAGTTAATTCTCTTAAATTCGATAGTCTAAATATAGTTGAAATTGCAACATACTTGGTACTCACTAAAAAACAACCAAATTGCTTCCTCGTGGGATCGACACTCTACTTTATCACTATATTACTTGTTTGACCGGGTAATCTTGCCCGTGTTGCGTTCGCGTAACCAACACTGTCCAACTCTCTTCTCGTAGTTTGTATGCATTGATTGATCCGGGTGCAACCCATTCTGTGATATCTACATCTCTTGTACAACGCATGAAACTGCCGTCGCAAAACCTAAATATTGAGTTAGTTATAGATACACCAACGGGGGAGTCTATTCCAGTGACTTCAGTATATAAGTCTTGTTCTTTGAATTTGTAAGGTAGGGAAATGCCTATAGATCTGATTTCCTTAGATATTCAAGATTTTGACATAATTTTGGGAATGGACTGGTTAGCCGCCTTTCATGCTAAGGTGGACTGTTTTAGGAAGGAGGTAGTATTTTGTATTCCAGGAGAACCGGAGTTTCGATTTAAGGGTTCTAAGCAGACGACGCTAACATGTTTTATCTCATCAACGCAAGCTCGTAGACTGTTAAGGAAGGGTTGCCAAGGTTATTTGGCGCACATTACTGATACACGTAAGGAAGGGGTTAGTCTTGAGTCACTTCCTGTGGTTAGGGAGTTTACGGAGGTGTTTCCTGAAGAATTACCAGGACTTTCACCAGAGAGGGAGGTGGAATTCTTAATTGACTTAACACCTGAGACATCCCCAATCTCTAAAGCACCTTATAGAATGGCTCCAGCGGAACTTAAGGAATTGAAGGAGCAATTACATGAATTGTTGGAGAAGGAGCTCATTAGGCCTAGCGTATCACCATGGGGTGCTCCAGTTTTGTTTGTGAAGAAGAAGGACGGGACGATGAGGCTATGCATTTATTATTGTGCGTTGAATCGGGTCACGGTGAGGAACAAATACCCGTTACCAAGGATCGATGATCTTTTTGACCAACTACAAGGTGTATGCTACTTCTCTAAGATCGATCTTCGTTCGGGGTACCACCAACTTAGAGTCAGAAAGGAGGATATTACTATGACTGCATTTAGAACACGGTACGGACACTACGAGTTTTTGGTGATGCCGTTTGGGTTAACGAACGCTCCGGCAGCATTTATGGACTTAATGAACCGAGTGTTTCAGAAGTTTCTAGATCGGTGCGTAATTGTCTTCATCGACTATATACTGATCTACTCAAAAACTCGAGAGGAGCACGAGCAACACTTGAGAGCGGTATTGCAGATTTTAAAGGAGGATAAATTATATGTGAAATTTAAGAAATATGAGTTTTGGTTGGAAACAGTGAGTCTCTTGGGTCATGTAGTGTCAAAAGATGGAGTCTCAGTAGACCCGGCCAAGATAGAGGCAGTAGTAAACTGGGAGAGACCGACGACGGCTACGGAAGTTCGAAGTTTCTTGGGGCTAGCAGGATATTATCATCGTTTTGTAGAAGGGTTTTCAAAAATCACAGGACCTCTAACCCAGTTGACTCATAAAAAACAAGAGGTTTGTTTGGACAGAGGAGTGTGAGGCAAGTTTCGAGGAGTTAAAGAAAAGATTGATGTCAGCTCCAATTCTTGCTTTACCGTCAGGATCAGAGAAGTTTGTGATCTACAGTGATGCGTCCTTGAAAGGTCTGGGTTGTGTATTGATGCAAGATAGGAAGGTGATTGCCTATGCCTCGAGGTAATTAAAGAACTTCGAGAGAAACTACCCAACACATGACTTAGAGTTAGCCGCGGTAGTGTTTGCTTTAAAAATTTGGAGACATTATTTGTATGGAGTGACTTGCGAGATATATACGGACCACAAGAGTCTTAAGTACATTTTCACTCAGAAGGAATTGAATATGAGACAAAGGAGATGGTTGGAGTTATTGAAGGATTACGACTGCACCATTCTCTACCATCCAGGTAAAGCCAATGTAGTGGTGGATGCTTTGAGTCGTAAGAGTAAAAGAACACTGGCGGTGATGTTAACAAAGGAGAAGAGGATTCTCGAGGATATCGAGAATTTAGGTTTGGAAGTTCGGGTAAGGGGATGAAAAGGTTATCTGGCACGATTGAGTCTCCAGCCGTCCTTGCTAGAGAGGATCAAAACTGCTCAGAAAGTTGACCCGGAGTTGGTAAAAATTTGTGAAGGGGTAGAGATTGGAGTCCAGGTTGATTTTCAACTTGGAGGGGATGGTATTTTACGCTTTGGTAAGAGGGTCTGCATTCCATCGGATCCAGAGTTAAAGAGAGAAGTGTTAGAAGAAGCTCACAATTCAAGATTTGCGATACATCCTAGGAGCACAAAGATGTATCGGGATATGTGAGACACTTTCTGGTGGAGTAATATGAAGCGAGAAATTGCAGAATTTGTGTCCAAATGTCTCGTGTGTCAACAAGTGAAGTGCGAACATCAGAGACATGCAACACAGTATGACCACATGGAAATTCAAATTTACTCTATTTATATAATTTTGTTATTATTTTCTTAAATATATAAATTAAATTGTAATGTGAATATTTTTATTTTTGTAATTATATTGATGCTAATTATTTTAATGAATGGTATTATATTATCAAATTAATATTTTAAATATTAATTTAATAATAAAATATCATTCATTAAAATGATTATAATATTTCATATATATATATATATATATATAAAGGGATTTTACAAAAAAAAATATTTCAAAACATTATTTATTTACAAAAACAAATATTTCAAAACAAATCAATCAATTCTAAAAGCGCGGTGCCCAATGAGGCCTAACTATAATATTTTGATGCTTATTATTTTAATGAATGGTATTATATTATCAAATTAATATTTTAAATATTAATTTAATAATAAAATATCATTCAATAAAATGATTATAATATTTCATATATATATATATATATATATATATATATATATATATATATATATATATACAAAGGGATTTTACAAAAAACAAATATTTCAAAACATTATTTATTTTAAAGTTACAAAGGGATTTTACAAAAAAAAAATATTTGAAAACAAATCAATCAATTCTAAAAAAACACGAATCCCCGTGCTCAAACCATCTTAAACTCCCAACCGTCTATCCAATATTCATCTACGGCTTACAAGGAATACAAATGTTATTCACGCGGATCACAATCTTATACCGTCCCATTATATTTCCAAATCTAATGACCATTATCCACTTGAATTGGCCTTTTCCATATAAACTAATCAATCAAATCTCAGGTCATTAGCACAAAATACATTTCGTATATATCTCTCTCAATCAAAGCGCGGTAGAGGTAAAGGAGGAAGGCATCACGAAGCCGGCGATTCAGGGCATCACGAAGCCGGCGATTCGTCGGTTGGCGAGAAGGAAGACAGTGACTGCCATGGACGTCGCCATGGTTATGGCTAGATTTTTCTGGAAGATATTTCTGGAAAACGTATGGATTCGGCGGCTGAGGAGGCTGAAATTGGGTGTTAGGGCTTTTGTTGATGAAATCGAATGGCATCTTGCTTAGATTGTGGATTTGTTTTGATGATAAATACAATTCTATGAATTGGAGCAAACCGACGAAAGAAAAGGGGGCTTCGACTTTTTCTAATGTGAAGAGTGTTAGTTACAATATCTAGGATTTGAGAAACCCGGTGTGTTGATTTACTGGCCGCAATTGAAAGGAGGGTTGTATGTGTTGGGACTCGGAGGATCTTTGCTACTGTTGAAACCGAGGCGCTAGGTTCAATTGTGATATCTCGCCACCCAGTGAATGAACCGAAAATAGAGCCCATGATCGATATTCTTAAGATCCGGGCTTTCTTTGCCAACCGTGTAATGGCTACATAGGTACTTACAGGGCGATGATGAGGGACCCCGTGGCTCGGTGAGGAGAGGCGAAGAAGGTTCTCTCGAGAGCGTGAACGATGATGCCAACAAGGGCTGGTTTGGTTTGATTTGTATATTTTACTTTTCTAAATATTTGGCGGCATTGGAAAAGATGGATTGGAGGTGAATGTTAAGGACAAATTGCGAACACATTTGTTGAGGTTGCTCTGATGTCAAATGAGAATCCAAGCAAAGGAAAACCTAATCACTTCCATTAGTTCCGGCCTAAGTTACACGGTAAAAGATTGCAAAGATTTATAGGCCTAACAAGCTAACTTGGAATGAATTCAAATTTAATTATTTTTTAAAGCCTTTAGCGACGGAAAATTCCGTCGCTGAAATTCAATTTTATTTAATTTTAAAAACCTTTAGCGACGGAAATTTCCGAAATTCTATTTTATTTAATTTTAAAAATCCTTTAGCGACGGAAATTTCGGAAATTCAAATTTAATTAATTTTAAACGCCTTAGTACGGAAAATTCCGTCGCTGAAATTCAATTTTAATTAATTTTTAAACTCCTTTAGCGACGGAAAATTCCGTCGCTAAAGGCTGCCTTTAGCGACGGAAATCGGTCCGTTGGCATCAGCGACGAAGAATTAGCGACGGAATGGCGACGGAAAAATTCCGTCGCTGGGGGCCTTTAGTGACGGAATTTCGCCTTTAGCGACGGAAAATTCCGTCACTAAAGGTCATTTTTCTAGTAGTGTCGCCAAAGCCGCTGCTTAGACGTTAGCTCAAGTTGTGGCTTCTCAGAGCACTGACATTGGCGACGGCGACGACGAAGACGATGATCTGGAGTTTGCGCCCTCATCTTTCATCAGGCCAGTCAAGGCCAACAATGGTAACGGTAGCAGCAACGAACCTTGAAGTTATGTTTGACAACTTGACTTGCAATGGAAAGTCATTCAATACAATGGAAAATCACTCAAAATATGTATAAAAAATCAAATCTAGAAACTCTTGAAGTAGATTTGGGTTATGCCTAAGAACACCAGATCTGGAAATTTAGATATGCTCCATTGTTTTATCTTCCGCCATGGCTACCTCTTCTTCCGAGTTTGTATCACCAATGGTGATTAAATCGGGAATCGGATAGGTGAAATTTAGATATGAGTTTTGATTTGATATTAGATTTGGTATTCTCCTGCAATTTTCAAATTTGGAAATCAAAATACCAAAAGAATCGGAGAAAATGATGATAAAGAGTACGAGGGCAAAATTGGTATTTAACCTAAGTTAACGTCCATCCAAAATTTGGGTTAGCATGCAAGATAAGTCTGGTACAGTGGCCGCATTGAAATTTTTGATGTCTCAGTGGCCTAATTGCAATTTTTGAAAAGATACAGTGGCTCAAATGTGTGTTTTGTCTTTATGATAAAATTGTGTACCAATAAAAGTTTTAAATTGCGGATAGGATAAGTTTTATTTTACGTTCGTATATGATATTTTTATCACATTTGATTTTATACAATTAGTTTAGGATAAATTCTTGTTTCAGATAGATGTTATCACATTTGATTTATTGATAAAATTGTTTACTAATAAAAGTTTAAAATTGCGGATAGGATAAGTTTGATTTTATGTTAGTTTAGGATATTCTTGATAACATTTTGATTTATACTGTTACCTTAGGATAAATTTTTTTTTTGCGATAGATGTTATCACATTTGAGTTAGTGATAAAATCGATTACTGATATTAAATTAACATTACAGCCAATGCCCAGAAGATTAAGAACGATAATCAATTCTCTCTCCAATTCTACTACCGAATCGCCGATAAAATTCTCAAACATGTCCTTTTCCCTTCCTTATTTTCTTGCCCCTAATTCAGACATACTGCTATAAGTTAATTTTATGTTTCGAATTTTGTCTCACTGCACTGACATCGAATTTGATTTTTGAAACGATTTTTTGAAGCAGCAAGGATTCCTACTCCGATTCCTTTTTCTCACATAAAAGTCCCTTAAGCAGCTCCTGCTCTGACCTCGCTCAGACCCAACTTCTACCCATCTCAATTACACAGATTTTACTTAGGCCAATCTTGCCCAATCAACTGACTCTCTTTTAACTAACTTTGCCTATCTGCCCTGCCTAGCTCGATATAGGTGAGCTCGCCCAAGTTAAAATAAATGCATGTCTTCTGTTTTAGTAATTGTTAATAGATTCCATGTGACATGTTTACGTAAAAAAATTCCTGCCTAATCCCCTTATATGTATCCTTCTTAAGAGCAGCACATTTGTATACATGTGATAGCATTAAATTACAATATAAGTAAAAAGTGTCACCACCTTTAAAACTGCATCATGATAGCTTTTCAATGCATATGTTTTAACTTCTCTTTTCTACAGCAAATTCCAACGTGCAACTTTAAATTACTCATTTAGATATCAATTTCAGTGTTTACCCTTGATCATGCAAAAAATGTGGTGACCTGCTTGTCGCGTCGTGTCGAGGTGCCGAATGTGACGTCATGTCGGGTCGTTGGAGTCGTGGTCTGGCAGTGGTCGTCGTGGTAGGATATTGATATACGTATTTTATATGTCTTTATTGGGTACTTTTATGACTTAAAATGACCAATTCCATGGGGCTTTTGGCTACTGATATGTGTTTTTGAGCTATTTTATGAGTTTCAGGGTTTTAGGTGGATTTATGAGATTTATGAAGCTTTAGTGAAGATTTCGAGGAAGGGTGCAAAGTGCAACATTGGAAAAAAAGGCAAAAAAACATTTTGACCACCTTGCAGCTGCAACGTCAAAAGACCTTGCCTTTGCAAGGTAGGCAGAAACATGGCCAGCTAGAATTAGACCCTTGCGGACGCAAGGTGAAGACCCAATGCGGCCGTAAAGTCCCCAGAACCGACTTTACGGGGTTTTTGAACTAGATTGAACATCCTATTCCCCTACAACTCCTTGATATAAATAAAGGACGGTAGCCAAAGCCAAAGGACATCCAAGAAGTGTTAGGAAACAGCTTTAGCATAGATTTTAGATTGTATTACGTAGATCAATTGTTGTAATTACAATTTTGAAGATCGGTCCATGTATTCCTTCATCTCATTGTGCAGTTCATCTTCAAGGATGAACTAAACATGTGAGAACCCAAACCCATTACTTGTATAACATCATTATAACATGCTTAACGTATGCCTTAACATGTTAGAGAGTTCATATTGTTCATATCATGCTTGCATTAGGTTAGTTACGATCATAGTCGTTTGAATGCCTTATATGCATTAATTGCATGCTTTATCGTTAATGCTTCGAGTATTCACCTTAGCTTCTTAAACACTTAACTACGTCTTAATGAGCCTTAGTATCATTGATTCGTGGTTCTTGGTCATCTTATTGATCATTGGGGGCTTAACGATAAGTTAGAAACCTCACAGTTTAAGTCCTGTTTTTGGGTAAACTTCGGGAAAATTCTGGTACCAATCTACTAAAGTGATTGAGATTTCCTTTGGGTGTGTTTTACCTACATATTTTAGGTTACTCCCTGTAAAATTTGGTAATTTTTCAAGGTGTCTAAGTACACCAATTAGGTCTTGACTTATGGCTATGCCAAAATTCTGTTTTAAGGAATTCAGTTTCTGTACTTGATTTTGTTGTAACCTTATTTTGATGAATATAAGTCCAAATTGAGTAATTTAAAAGACTAAAATATATTTTAAAGAGTCTAGTTTCATAAAAATTAATAATCACCTTGTTTGGACGTGTGAGCTATTTATGGTCGATTTTACAAGATTGACTGTTTGTTTTCCAGATTTTGGGTTTTTGACTTGTTTTGGTTAAAGACCCCCTTGCCCCTTGTCCCAAGTCCGACCATTTCAGCCTAGCACACTATTGTGGACTCAACTCAAACCATCCTTTACAAGGATTGTTGTTTTGTTTCACTCATATAAAGCCTTGACAACCCTTCTTTGTCTTCAACCTCTCCATTTACTGAATATTTCACCATTGTTGACCTTGGGAAGCTTTCTTGCTTGTGTGACCATTTGCCGGAGTTCCGGTAACCCGATTGGCGATCCGAGACTGCCTAATCGAAGGCCTTGCCCTCCTCTTCCACAATCCTTGATTTGTTATTTCTTTCATCCATTATTCATAGGCTTAAGGTGATTTTTCAATTCCCAGATTTTTATGTTCAATAAAATAACATGCTTCCTTCATTATAGTTGTTCTAAGCATACTTAGGATGACTTTTAGTAAAGTAAAATTCTTCAATTCTTCATGTGAAAAAGTATGTAAGTTTTTAAGGTTTTCATGTCAAGTTATGATTTTGACTTTGTGTAAAGCATGAATGATGTTCTAAATGTGCTTAGGAACAACTCTTGTGAAAGAATAAATTTCAATTGTATGTTTAACAAAATCGACTATTCTAGGGTTTCAAACTTGAGAATTGGTTTATGGCTAGTTTAAGGTCATGAATGGCTTGGTTATTGTGTTCTAAATGAACGGAGAACATAGAAAAGAGTAATGGGATGCATATAATATCTATGCTATACTTGGTTGCACTTTTAGCAATGACTCATCGGAGTTGAGTTTAGGGAGTTATTGAACAATACCAACTCCACATTCAATCCCTACGACGTTTGAGGTTCATTTAACTAGAATACTAGTTTGAGATTTTGATTTGGATTGATGTTCATGTTTGAGTTCTATATGTCATAGAGTAGTATGCCTATTTGACATGATGAGTTCGCTCTTGTCAAACTTGTTTTCTATTTGACTAAGTGAGTAAACATATACTTGACTTGGATCGGTTCGCTCTTGTTGAACTAGATCCTTCACATGTTCATGAATGATAGGTAAACATCTACTTGTCCCTCCATTAGTCTAGCTGGCGTACTTGTTCTTGTCTTCACTGGTTGACGATGCATCACCGTTACGAATTGTTAGATTCGTGATAGTGATGAATTACCGAACCAGAATCATGCCATGCACACACCCTCCTCTCTTGATCGTTTTGGAGAAGAGTACCTTGTTGTAACCATAAGGGCGCTTGGAATAATGCTATTCATGGTCGATGTATCAATCACATACATTCGACAATACGTTCATGTTGACGCTTGTATTGCAGGAGCTACGAAGCGGCACCGGTTCTATAACATATCCTCTTTATATGTGGTTTACTTTATAGCACTTATGTGAAATCAACGTGCTACCATGGATATGTGAACTAAGTGTTTATTTGAATGAATGCTTTGATTGACTTGATATTAATGATGATATCTTGCTATGTATGTTGCATGATGCTATGACATGCATAATTGTTAGCTTACAAAGTCTTTATGACTTACCCCTTCCCTTTTACTGCTTTAGATCTAATCCGTCCAGGTCCTTCCCATTGAGGCGTTGCAGGGTTCACGCTTGTCCGAGATCACTCGCGACGAGGTTGATATTTATAGATGTCTTTCTTTTGTTCTCTTTTGAAAAGACGTTGGGTATAGCAAGTCATTTAGACTTCGCTTTTGGGAACTTGAACTTATTGTATTTATGTCTATTACTTGTATTCTATTTTGAGTGCCGGTGCATGTACGCCGAGCCTTGTATAGTTGTAGTTGGTCCACATGTTTTAATTCTTCCGCTGAGCATCACATTAGCTCTTATTTACTTTTGTTGTTTCTCCGGCATGTTTTAGTCGTCGAGGTATTATAGCATGAACTGTTTAGTGTTGGGTTCCGGTTGTAAAGTCGCCGATGAATTGGTATACTTGTCCTTAACTATTATATCAGGTTTAAAAAGTTTTAAAATATTCTGGCCTTTTGGTGCCGAGTTGCGTCACATCTACAATGTTGCGTCACGTCATTTTCTATAATTGAGTCCTTGCATGAATTGTAGTCCTATTTGGATGGCTTGACTCGTGATTCCTCCTCGGGGTCCGGGTCGGGTCGTCACAGTTGGTATCAGAGCTTTATAGGTTAGCTATCGGCCATGATAGGTTCCATGGCCTAGGTGGGTTGGTTCTTTGTGTGATGTTCTAACGTCGAGTGAATTCTTATAGGTGTTTGATGGTGATTTCTAGAGGAGGAACTGGAGTAGGCCGCGGTAGAGGAAGATCCAGGAGGGTCCCGGATGAGCCTGAGGCTGAGTTACCGCTACCGCAGAATCCGGTTGATCCGAATGTACAGATGGCGGACATGTACCGTCGGATGATGGAATTTATGGCAGAGATGGCCCAGGGAGGATTAGGTCGGGGTGTACCTCTTATACCACCACCACCACCACCACTAAAACCAGAGGCGAGAGTGTCGCCGCCTCGTAATGATGTGCTTGTTGATCCTAGAGTGAGGAACAACGCTACTTTGGAGAGATTCATGAAGATGAAACCTCCATCTTTTGAGGGAGAGTCTGATGCTAGTATTTCTGAGTTGTGGCTAGAGGACTTAGAGAAGATCTTTGCAGCTCTGGACTGCACTGAGGAAGAAAAGGTTGTATTGGCGGTGTATAAGCTGAGGGGAGCCACCAACCATTGGTGGAAAGTCTTGCTAGCGAGCTGGAATCTAAATCGGGTTCCGAGAGTGTGGCCTAACTTCGAGAGGGAATTCAGGGCTTCTTATGTGCCGATGGTAGTGAGGCAGAGGAGAGAGAAAGAGTTCCAAGATTTGGAGTAGGGTTCTATGTCTGTGGCTCAGTATTCGTCTAAGTTCACTGAGTTGTCGCGGTATTGTGCGCATCTTGTACCAGATGAGTCCCAGAGAGTTCTCAAGTTTGTTAAGGGATTGAAGACCGAGTTCAGGAGGCAGCTATTGCCTCTTCAGTTGGCAGATTATTAGGGTGCGGTAGATTGTGCCTATGAGATAGAGAGATATATAGAGGAGTACATGCAGAAGCCTTCTATGCAGCCTTCACAGCAGCAACAGTCGTCACAGGTGACCTCGCAGCATTCTGGGAGAGGTCATCGGTCAGGGAATCGGTCAAGTTATCAGGGCAACCGTCGCAATGGTGGCCAGGGTAGACAACATTCAGGTGGGCAGTCTAGACAACCATCTGAAAGTCGTGGTAGTAGTGCTCCTTCTCCTCAGGGGGCAGCTGAGTCAGCGAAGTGAGTCTTATACTTGTATTCACTGCCAGAAATCGGGGCATACGGTTGAGAGGTGTTGGTCCAAGCTTGGTAGGTGTCTCATTTGTGGAGATGCGAATCATCTAGTGAAGGATTGTCCTAAGTCTTGGGCTAAGCAGTCGATAGGCTCTGTGTAGTAGTCGGGGTCCAAGAGGGACAATGACGGGCGTCCTAAGGCGCATGCTCGTGTATTTGTGCTTGATCAGCGTGGTGTTCCGGAGTCTACTTCAGTTATTGGAGGTATTCTCTCAGTTTTTGGTCATAGAGCTCGAGTTCTTATAGATTCGGGGTCTACTCATTCTTATGTCGCATCGCATTTCATAGATCATTTATGTGTATTGCCTTATGTGCTTGAGGTGTCTACACCGTTGGGTGATTGTATATTGGCGTCTGAGGTCTATAGGAGTTGTGATGTACTTGTTTGTGATCGGGTTTTGCTCGCGGATTTGGTAGTGTTACCTATCCGGGATTTTGATGTGATATTGGGTATGGATTGGCTTTGTGTTTACCATGCTTTAGTAGATTGCCGTCGCAAGAGAGTCACTTTTGCCATGCCCGGTATTCCGGAGTTTGTGTTTATTGGTGGTCATGCTATGAATGGTATACATGTTATTTCTGCTTTGCGACTAGGAAACTTCTATCTCAGGGGTGTACGGGGTATATTGCTTGTGTGCTTGATACTAGCATGTCTTCTGCTAATTTAGAAGATGTACCGGTAGTTAATGAATTTCCGGATGTCTTTTCGACTGATCCCGATCGAGAGTTAGAGTTTTGCATTGAGCTATTGCCAGGAACTTCACCTATTTCTAGAGCACCTTATAGGATGGCTCCAGCTGAGTTAAGAGAGTTGAAGGAGCAGTTGCAGGAACTTCTTGATAGGGAGTTTATTAAACCGAGTGTGTCTCCGTGGGGTGCACCGGTGTTATTTGTGAAAAAGAAGGATGGTAGTTTGCGATTGTGCATTGACTATCATCAGTTGAACCAGGTTACTATAAAGAATAAGTATCTCTTACCTCACATTGATGATCTTTTTGATCAACTTCAGGGGTCTATTATGTATTCCAAGTTAGACTTGAGGAGTGGGTATCACCAGTTGAGAGTTTGGACGAAAGGATATCCTGAAGACATCCTTTCGTACGCGTTATGGCCATTATGAGTTTGTTGTGATGCCGTTTGGTTTGACAAACGCGCCTGCCGTTTTCATGGACTTGATGAATAGGGTGTTTCATGAGTACCTTGATTGTTTTGTAGTGGTGTTCATTGATGATATCCTCGTGTACTCGAAGTCACGAGAGGAGCATGAGAATCATTTGAGAGAGGTTCTTTCTGTGTTGCGTAAGAAACAGCTTTTTGCTAAGTTTAGCAAGTGTGCGTTTTGGCTAGAACAAGTTGCTTTTCTTGGGCATGTCGTGTCTAGTGATGGTATCGCGGTGGATCCATCAAAGGTTGAGGCTGTTAGCAAGTGGAAGACTCCTAGTACGGTGACCGAAGTCCGTAGTTTCTTGGGCTTGGCGGGTTATTACCGTAGATTCATTGAGGGATTTTCCAAGATTGCTACTCCTATGACGAATTTGACTAAGAAGAAGTCTACTTTTATTTGGAGTGACAAGTGTGAGGCTAGTTTCCAGGAATTGAAGAGGAGATCGACTACAACTCCTATTTTAGCTTTGCCTAGTGGTTGTGCTAACTTCGTGCTTTATAGTGATGCTTCGTTAGAAGGTTTGGGTCGTGTACTTATGCAGAACGGGAAGGTTATTGCCTATGCTTCTAGGAAGTTGTCACCATATGAGCAGAATTATCCGACTCATGATCTTGAGTTAGCAGCTATCACGAATGCACTATCTTATACCATCCGGGGAAAGCAAATGTAGTTACGGATGCTTTGAGTAGGAGATCCTACATGTCTTGTTTGATGATGATGATGGAATGGAAGATGCTTGAGGATGTTCGTGAATGGAGTCCTATTGTGAGTGAGCATAGTATTATTTTCGCTAGTGTTCGTGCTACACCAGTGTTATTTGGGTTGATCAAGGAAGCTCAAGCTACTGATCCGGATTTGAGGAAGATTATCAATGGATTGGGTGAGAATAATACACTTGAGTTCGCGATAAACTGTGATGGGATCTTGACATTTCAAAATAGGGTTTGCGTTCCTTCTTCCGATGGAGTGAAACGTATGGTTCTTGATGAGGCTCACAAGGCCAAGTATACGATACATCCGGGTAGTACTAAGATGTACCGTGACTTAAAGAGGCAGTTTTGGTGGAATGGTATGAAGAGGGAGATAACTGAGTATGTTTCTAGATGTTTGACGTGTCAGCAGGTTAAGGCTGAGTACCAGAGACCTGTCGGTTTACTTAAGCCACTTGAGATTCCGGAGTGGAAGTGGGAGCATATTACCATGGATTTTGTTACAGGGTTGCCACGTACTCGTAGAGGCTTTGATGCAGTTTGGGTTGTCGTTGATAGGTTAACTATTTATGGATTAAATTCGCATGCTACTAATTTGTGTCCCTCTAGTGCTGTATATCCTGAACAGGTTAATGCAATGAACATGTACCCTCAAAGATAAAGGAATGATCCTTACCCCAACACATATAATCCTGGGTTGATGAATCATCTTAATTTTTCATGGGGAAAAAGTAAGCCATTACAACCTCAACAATTTCCTAAGCAAGGACAATTGCAGATTGAAGAAGTTCCAAAGTCAGATGGATCGAGCAGAGGTCAAGCTGCTGTTAACAAATATTTGCTAGAAGAGGTTGAAAATTTAAGGAATCAACTCGCAAAATTTGAAGAAAAAGAAAGAGAAGAAGGGAAGTTCCCTAGTCAGACAGAGCAAGAAAAATCTATCACTACTCTGCGAAGTGGTAGAGTAATTGGAGAAGAGGTAAGTAACCCTACTCAATCTTCTGATGTGACTGATAAAGTAGATAATTCTTGCAAAGAAGTTGAAAAGGATAAAAGTGAAAATATTCAGGTAAAAGATAATGAAGTAAAAAAAAGAATTGTCAAATAAAGATAGTCAAGAGGAAGTGACTCAAGAAAAAGAGTAAGAGACAGAACCTCTTGAGGAACCTTATGTGACACCATCACCATATGTTCCTCCAATACCATTCCCTGGTAGACTTATGAAAAACAGAATGGATAAGTAATTTACGGAAATTTATAATATGTTATCCAAAGTGAACATCAATCTCCATTTGCTTAATGTTATTAAAAACATTCCGTCCTATGCTAAGTTTTTCAAAGATCTTCACTCTAGAAAACACAAATTTGATAAGAATAAAAAAATTATTGTTTCTGAAAACGTGAGTGCAATTTTACAGCCCGAACTTCCTCCTAAATTAAAAGATCATGGTAGTTTCAATATCCAAGTCTCCTTGGGTAGTTCTAAAAATATGAAGGCTATGTTAGATTTAGGAGCAAGTATAAATTTGATGCCTTTCGCTGTCTATAAACAATTAGGGTTGGGTGAACTGAAACTGACTACTATGTCTTTACAGTTAGCCGACCGTTCGGTTAAACATCCTTTAGGTATAGTAGAGGACATTCTAGTACAGGTAGATAAATTAATCATCCCAGTCGATTTTGTGGTTCTAGAGATGGAAAGAAAGATATGCACTAATAATGAAGTTCCTATTTTGTTAGGTAGATCTTTTATGGCCACTGCCAACACAATGATTAATGTTAAGAATGGGAAACTTTCAATGTCAGTTATGGGTGAAACTGTAGAAATTTCAGTTTTTGATGCGCTAAATAGACCGAGTGACATAAATACATGTTTCTCAATTGATGAAATTGAAAATCTTACAGCCCAAACCTTTGAAGAAAATCTAGAGGATGATGACTATGAGAAAGACACGTATGTAGGATATGATGATAGAACCTTCTATCCTCTAATAGCTGAAATAGAAGAGAAGGAAAGACTCGAAGCTCTCAAGAGTAAAAATGAAGATAAGAACAAAGTGGAAGACTTCAAATCAGAAATTAGTTCTGATAAAATAGAAATAGATGAAAATGGTAAAGAAGATATAGAGAATCAAAAGTCTGACTTTGATGATATAAAATTAGGTGAAGAAAAAGAAGAGAACTCTAAGGAGGAAGATAAAGAAGATACAAGGAAACCTGAAATTCCTGAATTTATTCCGTCTGTCAAATCCCCTCCTGAAGTAGAATTAAAGCCATTACCGTCTCATTTAAAATATGCATTTTTAGGGGAAGGTAAAACTTTACCTGTTATAATTGCTGCAGATTTAACAGAAGAACAAGAATCAAGCCTGTTAAAAGTTTTATGGACACATAGAGAAGCTATAGGTTGGTCTTTAGCAGATTTGAAAGAAATTAGTCCTTCTATGTTTATGCATAAAATTCATTTAGAAGAAGGTAGTAAACCTTTTAGAGAAAGACAAAGAAGGCTTAACCCTCACATGGAAGAAGCAGTGAGAAAAGAAGTACTTAAGCTTCTTGATGCGGGTATAATTTACCCGATATCTGATAGTAAATGGGTTAATCCAGTTCAAGTAGTCCCTAAGAAATCAAGAATTACAGTTGTTAAGAATGAAAAAGATGAGTTAGTTCCCACACGAACTATCACTGGTTATAGGATGTGCATAGATTTGAGGAAATTAAATGCGGCAACCAGGAAAGATCACTTTCCTTTGCCCTTTATTGACCAAATCCTTGAAAGACTAGCTGGTCATGAATAATATTGCTTTCTTGACGGTTTTTCTGGTTATAATCAAATCCCAGTAGCACCAGAAGACCAAGAGAAAACCATTTTTACATGTCCCTTTGGTACCTTTGCATTTAGGAGAATGCACTTTGGACTTTGTAATGCCCCAACTACTTTTCAAAGATGCATGATTTCTATATTTTCGGATCTAGTGGAAAGATGTGTTGAAGTATTTATGGATGATTTCTCAGTATTCGGGAATTCTTTTGATCATTGCCTAGAAAATCTAACATCGGTTTTGAAAAGATGTTGCGAAACTAATTTGACCCTAAGTTTGGAGAAAAGCCATTTCATGGTTAAACATGGAATAATCTTAGGTCATGTTGTGTCTAACAAAGGAATTGAGGTTGATAAGACAAAAATTGAAGTTATATAACAACTACCTCCTCCAATTTCATTTTTTTTCACAGGGGCTGACCCACGATTCAAAGATGCAAAAACCGGTCGGTCTTTGAAGTGTCCTGAGAATCTATATGCAGTCTAACGATGGCTTATGCAGGGGGTAGGCTGGCCAAGGTGTAGGGTAGCAATTCGGAATATATTTACATGCGTGCGCGTGTGTGCGGCATCTAAAAAGCAGTAAAATCTTTTTTTTTAGATATAAAAACAGAAAATAAAACAGATATGGCCTGTCTTGCTGTTATTTGTGGATTTTCTCGGCTTATTAGTTTGAGCGCGAGCAAGCAAGCAATTACATCAAGAAATAGAAAGAAAAGTGGGGAACCTATCTATCCCTATTAATTACAAATTTGTCCTAATCCCCAAAATAAAATGACAGGATGAAATTAAATAATAAATATACAACTTTTGCAAAAATAAAATAAAGCAGAACGAAATAATTATATAGGACATAAAATAAAGTAATAATAAAATAGGGCGATAATAAAAATAAAGCCCCAGCCCTTTTTGTTGTGCTGCCCGAAAATTTGTTGCATATATATATATATATATATATTTGACTTTTTGATTTTTGTTTTTTTTGAAAATAAATATTTTTAAATGTATCCGTAATAGTGACCGGAACGAGACTGCTGTAAGATGGATGATCATATCCACAAATATATATACGGATGTTATAGGAACGCAAATATTCAAATGCTTAAATAAATATAACAAACATACTTTAGCCAGAAACAAAGAAAAACAAAAAAGTTTTTTTTTTATGAGTCTAGCCCTCCATTTTTATTTAAAATAAAAACGATCTCCCCAGCAGAATCGCCACTGTGGGTGAATATCCCGCGCCCTGCGCTCCCTTGGTTAGGGGAATGCGGCGTGCGGAACGGACACCACTGCTCTCATTTCATCCTCCCTTGTCTAGGGGAAGACGAAATTAAAAGTGCGAGAGGAGTGTTGTCAAAAGCGCGTTGAATACGTCTCGGTCACTTTAGTGAATTTTTGGTCCGTTATGGGAGCTATGAGTTTTCTGGATCAAGTTATCCCTTGTTTAGGGGATAACAGGATGCAGGAAAGCATCACCCTTTCATTCACATCGTCCTTTGTGTAGGGGAAAATGGAAAGTGCAAGAAAGGATGTTGCGGGCCACACTACAGACTTTATGAAAATTGCCTTATGGCCTATTTTAGATCACGATGAGTGCTTTGAGTTTTCTATATCAAGTTATCCCATTTTTAGGGGATACCAGGATATAGGAATACATCACCATTTCATTCACATTCTCCATTTTTTTTAGGGGAAAACGAAAAAGTGCAAGAAAGGAGTGTTGCGATGCCCCACTGCGATCCAAAATGTTTTGCTAGAGTCACCATCTTTATTTTAAGGAAGAAATAAAGAAAAACCAAAAAATAAAAACCAGAGAATGCAAAAACGGGTTTGGAGGCTAAGTTACGAGTTGGGAAGGTGCTAGGCACCCAACTCGCCCTTTCGATCTCAAAAGTGGTTTTTGGCTAAAGTATGTTTTTTGTTATATTTATCTAGCAAATAAATAAAGCATTCACTACCTACAAATACATACATATTTACATTATTTACGGACTTGCAGCCGTCTCCTTCCAATAATTACAAATACATTTAAAAATATTTGGCCATAATAATGACTCTTTTAAATATTATTTTCTAAAATAATCCGAGCAGCACAATGGCTTACATTTTTACATTGGGCCGAATGGAAAATAGTTTTTTATAAATCAACGCCCTTAAAGGCTCACCTTTTAGAGCGTGGTGTGCTCGCTCTGTCCTTCTCGAGAGAGGGAGTCTTTTTTTGCTACTGCTGCTGTGGTTCGGGCAGAGTAAGGGCTTGCGAGAGTTGCTTTTGGGACCCGTAAAACGGGCGGAGCAACTGCTTACCTTTTGACGCTTGCTTGCTTACTGCTGGCAGAATTTAGGCAGAACAAGGGCTTATTTCTGGCTGATTTGACCTTTTCACTCGGGCAGAGCAACTGCTCTTTCCGAGAGTTTTGGATCGGGGAAATAGGGTGGATACCTAACTAGAGGGCTAGGGATCACTTTAACCGGTTGGATTTGCTTTTAGAAGAGTTTTGGCAGCGCTTCGAGGCTTTATAGGAGGGGACGCTCACTATCTCTCGATTGCTCACAAATCTCGCAGCGTAACAACAACGCTGAGAGCTTTTTGGGGTTTCAAAGGTGTGCTGAAAGCGAACCCCGGGGCCTCTATTTATAGGCCGGGAGAGGGACATCAGGGGAATTAAAATTCCTCACTTCGTGCTTCAATTCCTTGTACAGAAGGCCGGACGAATTACACATTACACGAATTGTAGCACTCCTGTAGCACTTGGGGAATCACTGTAGCACAAACTGGGCGCTGCCATAACCCATAATGGGCGCCGCGCCATGAACTTCTTTAGGCAGCGCCATCTTTTCAATCTTTGGCCATTTTTGACACTTTAGCCCCTGCATTCCACTGTTTTGCGCATCCTGCTTTATCTTTTGCACTTTTAAATCCTGTAACTCGACATTTGTTAATTTTTAACAGGTCTTGATATCACATGCCAGAGTTACATACCATGGGTACGAAATTGGGGTGTCTACAATGATACACAACATTTGTTGTGTTATTTTGTTGGTTTTCTTTATTTATCTCATATCAATCAATATTTTTAAACCAGAACGATTTGTTAACCTAACAATCATGATCTGCTTTAAACTATACTTCAGGAAGTGTCATATATGCGGCAATGATTGTCCTTAACTATTGTTAATCGTTATTGCATATGATAGTACCAATGATTGGCCTTAACTTTTGTTTGACCTACATGTTTGCTCTGGTTGAAATTATAAGTAATGGTTTGTTACTTTTTTCATGTTTCTAATATTTTAATAAATATAATTTTGTAGGGACTATCTTGGTTTTATATAAAAATAAAAATATAATTTTTTTAGAATACACGTCGACTGAAGCCGATTGTTTAAGTTCATTATATTTTATCTTCTATAAGACCACAAATTTTTAATGTATAAAATATTATTAAAAATTTTGATTTCAATTTATTAAAATGTAAAATGGACAATAAAATTAAGATATTGATGGTTTTAAAATATTTTTTCAGCGGGTCCGTTGGAGATGGAAAAATATTTTTCTATTTATGCTTCTTTATATTTTTATAGATTTGTCAATGAATTGATTTTACTTTTGGTCCATTTCATTAGATGTGCACTTTAATTTCAAATATGTCAATAAGTTGTCTCAACAATTGTGATGAAGATTTAGATTCATTAAATAGTATTATTTCGATATTAATTATATTTTCTTGATCAAGTTTTTTATTATTTTTATTGTTTTGTGAATTTCATGTCATCTAGATGTGATATTCTTGTTTTTACTGATGGAGACAATGACATTCTTGTGATACTTTGTCTCCAACATTACTTGCATTCAAATTTTAGCTTCTACAATGAGATATACAAGCCTTTTAATGGTTAGTTGGTAAAAAAGTTATAATAAAATATTAGTTAATTTTTTAAATACAATAATAATTAGATTTGGGGGATTGAGCATTAAAAACCGAACAAACAACAATATTTTTACAAAAAATCTAGTTTGGATTTGATGGAATTTGGTTCGTTGGTTAATATTCAAGGTTTTTTTGTTTGACCTACATGCTCGGATTGAAATTAAATCATGATTTGTTATTTTATTTTTGTCTGTTTCGAATATTTGAATAAACACACTTTTGTTGGGACTCTTGATTTACTATAAAAATATAAGTATAATTTTTTTTAAAATAATATATGTTGGTAGAAGCCGATGTTTAAGTTTATAATATTTTAGATTCTATAAGACAACAAATTTCTTAACGTGTATAATACTATAAAAAATTATGATCTCGATTTATAACATGTAAAATGAACAATAAAATTAAGATATTGATGATGTTGAAATATTTTGTTAACTTTGTTTTCAATTCATTACAAGTTTGTTCATATTCCAAGGCAATATTTGATTTTCATATTCCAATAGAGTATTTGATTTTCACATATTAAGGTAGTATTTGATTAAGGATAATATAATTTTTTGGTCCCTGAACTATACCAATACAATGCGTTTGGTCCCTGAACTTTTTTTGTAATGTGTTTGGTCCTTAAAGTAGGTTTTTAGTAAGAGATTACCCCCTGACGAGGTTACCGTCAGTTTTACCGTTATGTTTTTTTTAAACCCAAATTTACCCTTAGTAATGTTAGTGGTTCAAAATTTAAAAAAAAAAAGAAAGATAACTTATCCTAATCGATAGGTTCAATGCTTCCACTTTTTCTGTTCGTTTCGCGGGTCAGATTCATGATTTCTCCTCCATAGGCTACATTGATGCGAAGAACGACCGCCATCTCGATGACTGCTGGAGATACTGTTTGGTTGCAGGCAAGAAAGCCCTCGAAGATGCCAACCTCGGTCAAGAAGTCCTCGAAACCGTGAGTCCCCTACAAAGTGTCAAACATTTTACTTGTTCCAATCCTGTTCAGAACTCTTGAAAGAAACTCATTTCATTGTAATTGTAAATAACAGATGGACAAGACGAGAATTGGAGTCTTGGTTGGATCGGGAATGGGATGCTTGACGACTTTTAGCAATGGAGTCGAAGCCAATTATCACCCCCTGCTCCGACCATCTCCATCTCCATCGACTTCGCAAAGAACCCGATATACTTTTGTTGAATCGAACAAGAATTCTAGCCCATCGCAAATCCCTCCTTCATGCCGTAGCTTCGTCAACGCACAGGAACCCACAGGTATCTCCAATATTCAGAAACACTTGGCTACCCCACAGCTGTAACGGCAAACCTAAAGCCCTAACACACACCTCCTTTGGTTTTAGGTCTTCTTTGTAGCAACTATTCCACGTACTCCAAAAATCCAAAATTTGGGGATTTTGATCAACAGCTCAGTTCTTCTTCATCTTGATCATGCTAGCTTCCTCCTTTGAAGGGAATTCGAAAAGAAAATAATTATTGAGCATCTCCACTACCCTAACACCACCTGCCGTCTTCCATCTCAAGTCAACCCAACGTTGTAGCTCACCTCTCACAGAAGTCGGACAATTCAACTCACCTACTATTCCCACCGGACACCTATCCAAAAATGCCAAAGCTTCTTTGCAAGAGCTTTCCTCTACCTGAAGTTCTACACCGAGATTCACTATGCTCCTTTGTATCCGCTGCCGGGATGGAAAACCGAGTGAAAATGAAAGAAAACGGCCGGAGAAATTGGGAGACAATGAAACTTTGTCCAATTTGGAGGTGAGCGCGGCCTGTCATGGAAGCGATGACGAGGATGGATGAAAACGACCGGAACTGGGGTTTAACGGGGATGGATGAGCGCGGCCTGTCTTCTGTTTGACCGATTCCCTTTTTCTTTTCTTTTCTTTTTCATTTTTCATTTTTTTTTAATTTTGAACCACTAACATTACTAAGGGTAAATTTGGGTTTTCAAAAAAAACATAACGACAAAACTAACGGTAACCCTGTCAGGGGTTAATCTCTTACTAAAAACCTATTTTAAGGACTAAACACATTACAAAAAAATTATAGGGATCAAACGCATAGTTTTGGTATAGTTCAGGGACCAAAAAATTATATTATCCATTTGATTAATTATGACACATGTAATCAATTAATGTATAATCAATTAATTTATGTTTTCAATACATGACCCTCAACTTTTATTACATATAAATGACTTTCTATTTTAGGAAGATAAATTTTGGAGGGATTTTGATATTTTTAGACTACATTGGCTTTATATATATTCTAGTGATACTCACGTACGTTGCATGATTTGTACATTGATATAAAATTATATACTCAATTAAAGTTAAAGAATAAACAATTAAAAAGTTTAATATGAAAAAATAAAAAAATTTAATAAAAAGTAAAATTAAAGATAGATCAAATAAATTTAAAAAAGTAATTATAAATTTATTTAGATGTAGTTCTTATTCAGAAAGGGAGGATTGGATGGAATTCAACTATCTTCGTCATTCGTTAAGTCATCAATTGATAATAGACATGTGTCTCTAAATGACAAAATTTGATAGAGATAATAGTTTCCGATATTTAGTACTAATGTAGTAGCTATAAAAAAACGTTGGTTATTAAAAATATAAACATATAAAAATACATTTTATGTCCTCACATTCTCTTCCTTCTTCATACCTCGTTCTTCTTCTTCTTCATTTTGTGTTTGTGTGTATGATTCAAAATAAATTTACTTTTGTGTTTGTGCTATTATGCATATACTGTTTGATGAAAAGTCTAAATAGAAATTTGTTCGTCTTTAAATACTCTTTTTGAAATTCGATGCATCAATTTTGAATCACAATGTATCATTTGTAAATTGTGATGCATCGACTTAGATGTGGGATGTAGGTAAGATGCATTAATTTTGAATTATATGTTGATTGTGTACATGAAAGAAGAGAGATGAAGGTTTGGTACATTATGATTTAAGGCGAGATGCATAAATTAGATTATGTGATTTAAATTGATGAATTGATTAAGTGATTCATAGCGCGTCTTCGGTTCATTAAGAGTCGTAATTTTTTCGCTCTAAAAGTGTCCTTTTTGGTTTAAAAAAACATAAAAAAACTGTAGCGGTTGAAAATTTTACATAGTGGACGGGCCCGAATTTCTTCCTAAGACAAACAACAACAAAAAGGACTAAAAATACTCAAAATTTCACGTTACCCAAATTTCTCAATTGCTTCTATCCAAATTATTATTACTTTAATGAACAACAAATATTACTCCAATTATAACCAATCTGGCCTAAGAAAATCTCAAGCACTTGTCATATAGATAAAGAGCTTCTCACTCGCTAACCTAAAAACCCCACCCCTACTCACTATAACCTATATATACATTGCCTCACTCTCACTCTTACTCAATTAAGTCGTCTAAAAGGTCATCTTTCTTATTTTTATAACATTAAACCTAGGAAATTCCCCCGGGGAACATGAGACAATGACTCTTCATCTTTTCAAACCCTTCATTTCAAAAATTCATCCGCCGACTTTCCCCAATAAAAATAGAATCAGATCAAACCATTTCGTAGCAAGGTGCGCTAGAATTTTTTTTTAATAAAGTATTCAACTTTGTTTTTCGATTTTTTTTCAAATCTTATAGCTTAATTTTACTTAGTGAACTGGAAAAAAAAAGCTTATAATAAGATCCAAGTATTTATGCTTCTTTACCTAATTATTTTTTTAAATACGGTTTAAATAAGTCAAGACTTTTTTATATTTTCAGTATTTAATGTTATACCCGAATTTTTTATATTTTGAGTATAGAAAAAAATATGGATTTCGAATTTTTAGATTTGTATTTTGAAGATCTATTTTTTTAAAACATTTTAATAATTAAAATACATCTATTTTAAATCACTTGTATCTAATGTAGTTTTTCACTTCAAAATTGGCCTCTTTGTAGTCACTAATTTATTTGTTTTTCGTCTCTACATTTCAAATTCATTTGATTTAATTACATTTTATTTATAAATGTTCATTATTCTGATTTGATAAAACCAAAATTAAGAAATTTGTAGTCACAGTGCATATTAATAAATAAATATAAATATATATTGGTTACCAATAAATCTGTATCAGTTTGAAGATTATTAAATTGTATTAAATTTAGCACATACACTTGAACATGAAGTTTATTAAATTATTCTAATTTATTCCCTACATCTTTAATCCTATGCATTGCATATGTTTAAGCTATTTATTGATTACAAAGGTACCCTGAGAATTTAATAATTTTGCATATATAACTGTTTTTAGTTTATTGTAGCTACATGATCTCTAGAAAAAGAGAGAGGACCAAGTACATGCGATCCTAAGCAATCAAAATAAAAAGAATACAATAAGTATTACAGGTTGGAAAGATACCTTTACATTATAAAATATACATTTTGCACAAAAAACCGTTTAGTTATCTAGGCTTACCCTTGGTCTGGGTGATGTCTCTAAGAAAAATGAGAGAGGGAGGCATTTTATATAGATTTTTTCTATATTGGTGTGTTATCATCAGTTGTTTTTACCAATGATGTTCAACAAACAAAATTGTAACAAATTTATAGTGATTTTATCTTTGAAAACTGCTCGAGAAGAGAAAAGCTAAGGAACTGTCTAACTCCCTTAGGCGTCCAATTACAGTCGACGAAATTAATCTTTAATGATAATTCATGTAATTGTTTTGATAATTTATTCATTTATCATTTAATTGATAAGCGATTATTAAATTCAACAATTGAAATAAATAATTATTTATTAGCTCATCGAAATTTCAATATAGTTAAAAAAATCATAACTATTTTTTATATTACCGAATGTGAATAAAGTTGAAATAAAGATGTTTTTTCCATCCAATCACACACCATCGAAAGAGAAAACGACTTCATGAACTCTGCCCCAACAGTGGCTTTATCTCCGGAACGTGAAGCCGAGGCCGTACCAGCAGACGTCTTCGATATCGCCTCCCTCCCCTATGGATTTCTCCGCCTCTACGATTTCGTCGGAGGTCTCCTCCATTTCAATTAACTCATCGGCGGCGTCTAGTGCTCGTTACGGGCTTCCCGTTCTTCAACAGTTCCGTTAGCAGAATTTTTCTCTCGGTAACGGCAATTTTAACGGCCGTCATAATTTTTCCGCTCTCCCGTTGACTAATTTGGGGGCGAAAACGGAACTGGTGGGAAAAAATGATGAATCGGCTACAGCAACTGGAGAAAGAGTTGTTAGACGACATCGAAGACGGAGAGGGCGACATCTTGCTTCTGGCTGTTACAAACAGTGAGTGGTCCGAAACGATTCAGAACTTACTTAGTCCGAGTCAGGCTGTTAAACCCATTTCTCCGTCATCGGCTTCATCGTTAAACGAAAGAGGATTGAATGGAAGCTTCATGGATTACCTTGAATAGAAGCCTGAAGGTGTTGGTGCATGCCATGAATGGAGGAGAGAGGGGTTACAAAGAGGGAAAAAACAGACGTGCAGGAGAGGGGTTTGAGAGAGTGAGAAAGAGAAACCAAAGGATTGAAAACTGACGCGCAGGGAGAGTGGGGGGAGTTGGAGAAGGGTTCTAACTGCCCTTTGCACATGTGAAATCTAGACGAAATTGGGACCGTAGGATCTCGGTAAATGAATCAATCTCGGCCCCTAAATAGCTTTTGTCAATCTCGAGCGTGCGAGACTAAGCTATATTGTATAGTAGATATATATAGATATAGATGAGCTTCCTTCACATAATTGGACTTGGGCGCTTCTTCTGGGTATGGGCTTGGCTCAATCTTTTAAATATATTTTTGGAGTCTTCTTTTGGGCTATTTTTTCGAGCCTAATATTTTGGTGCACTTCAACCCTATTTTAGTTTAGTTCAAAAGATTCTAACTATAACGAGTTTATTCAATTATCTTATTCTAAACACTATTGCAAAAACAATTTTTAAAACCATGCATCGCACGAGTATAACCTAGTTGGTCACTATTCATAGGTATGAAATTATCATCTCCAACCAAAGATATCAAAATTTTATATAATAATAATTTTGAAAAAATTATATCCAACACATATTATGACATAAAAACAAAATTAAAATACTAATTAACAATAATTTATCGACACATATCATGACATAAATATATGGTCAAAATGAAGGGTATCAAAATTAGGTGTAGTACTATGGGAGGTATCAAACGCCCTTAGTATCACGCCTAATTTTTATACCTTTCCCTTAACCATTGGAGAGCCTAGTACACTCATATATGTATCAAAATTTGGTTTTGAGTCTTTTGACCTCTATCATTGAACTTAAGCCTGCCAATGGATCAGATTTTAATTAGAATTTGATCCGAATTCTATGTTATTTTTAGGATATGAACTTAGTTTTTAAATCTGATTACTCGATTTTGATCTGTATCCGAAAATCTAAAAGCTTAACAAATCGGATATGAATTAAGGTGTTCTGATCTGTTAACAACCTGATCCGATCCGATCTGATATAAAAAAGACTAGTATACGTGCTTGTGCCATAGGCATAGTGTAAGTATGAGATCAGTTCAATAAATGGTCGGGATAAACAAAACTCATAACTGACGGGGTAATTCATACAAAACTCACAACTGAAGGTTTATATGTAATTGTAGAGGGATAACATAACTCATAACTGAGAGGTTCATTTGTAACTCACATACTTAAAAATCAATCTGAACCGTTAGTTGTGTTTAACACAATTCGATCATGGCCACTAGTTAAACCCTGAGCTCTTTTATGCTATAGACTAGTCTTTGTGCCCGTGCCTATGACACGGCGCAAGTAGGGGAGGATGTCAGTAGTGGAGAAAAAAATTAAAACATTTATTTGTAATTTTATTTAAAAAAAACAGATGCGGTACCTTGTTAGATTTTATTTATTTGTAATTTTTTTTTAAGGAAACAGAGACGATACCTTGTTAGATTTTGAGGAGGACAACCAGCTTTGCCCTTATACAATTAATAATCTTTCGTTAAAATATAAACTTTTTTTTTAACATGTACACCAAGGGTATTAATTTTTTAAACTTTTTTTTAACTCTGTAACCTGTTTTATTTAATGAAAAGTGTATTTTATATTTTATACATATTATTAAGAACGTAAAAAATCAGAAGAATTCCAAATTAGTAATTATACATATTATTACTTATTCTTATTTTACAAAAATAAAATAAAAACAATTTATCTTTTAGAGTGGTCTTAATAACATAAAAATAATTTATCTTTTAGAGTGGTCTTAATAGTTATACATATTTTTAGTTAAACCAAAAAATTTCCAAAAAAAGATAATACTCGTTTTAAAACCCAAACCACCTAAAGAAAAATTCAATAAATTGTGTTTTAGACATTTTTAAAAAATGGTTAAACAAAAAAAGATGAATCCACCCTTCTTAACAACATTAAAAATCGGAAGAATGTTTTATACACTCAATTTAAATTACTATTATCACTTCTATTGATTTAAATTGACTATTTTTCAATTTAAAATTTTAGTATTTTTCTTAACTTTGTAAATAATTATTTTTATTCTTAAATAGGACAACAATACCAGTTGAAATTATACCGATTCAAAGAGAGGAGGTGGAGAGAACATGTGAGAAGGGGTGTGTAGGGGTTGCTCAACCGCCGTTCAACTGCCCTTCGCACATGTGAAATCTAAACGAAATTGGGACCGTAGGATCTCGGTAAATGGATTGATCTCGACCCCTCATTAGCATTTATCAATTGCACATGTCTAACCAGAGTATACTTCCCAATAATTTTAGCAAAAATCCAACAATTTAAATTCGAAAATTAAAATAATTACCAGACTATCTCTAACCAATTATTCAAACCAAAATGAATCGCAACAATCTAAGCTCTCAACAGATTGATTTTTTTTTAGTAATAGTCAAAACTCGAAGATTAATCATAAAGGAAAAAAAAACTCAATTACCATCACAATTCAACTTGTTTTCAATCCAGAAGAACCAACTGTGAGAATAGAGCAATCAACATGACCAACCCATCATGAAATCTATACTAACCAAATCCCCTTTTGTTTAAAAAAAATATAAACTGAGTAACCAAAAAACTATTCATCATCTCCACAGATAATTCAATCTATCAGTTACTCAAATTCAACATTTTAGAATTTTTAATGCAATCAACCCAAACTCATGAATATTAAAACAACCCAATATTTGGTCACTACTCTTAATATTTAATCTGACCAAATAGCACATACCATTATCCACACAGAAATAATAATTAGCCTACTCAAATTTTACCCAAATCTGATTGAATGAGATTCATTAATAAATTCAAATCAAACTCCAGCTAATGACAAAATTTCACCATCGAAGCAACAATTGCCAATTCAGTAATTAATGCGAAAATTGAATTGATCTTACTCAACAGGAGATGACATTTGAAAATTGTAACTGGAACTGGTGTGACATTGTAGAAAGAGGCTCGATCGGCTCTGCTTTAGAGGTTGAGATTAAATTACCTTAAAAAAATTAATGGTTGTGATTCACATTTACATTCACATGTGTTGGAGTAGTTTTCAACTTTTAACTCTCAATTACAAAATCACCCTTTACAATTAATATTATGATCAGTCATCTTTTAGTTTTTACGAAGTCACCCCCTACAATTAATATTATGAGCGGTCATGGGTCAGTTACATATAGCTCAACTATAAGTCAAGTTTAAAATTACACTTTCTATTTAGATATTGTAATTTCAATTCACGAAATCATATATTTTAGCACCGTATCAACACGAAGATCTAGTGTTTGAAAATAATATAGCGGTTAAAAAAGTAGTACATCTTGCAAGTCGAATTTGTTACTATTAATAAGGCAACAACTTCAAAAGGGCAGAGAATCTTAAAGAGGCATTATTATTATTAGTACAACAACTTTTATTATTATTTATTCATGATTCCACATTTCCACCCTACTCCAATTACAAAAAACTTTATTTATTATTAGTACAACAATAGTACATTATTTATGTACTGTATGAAGTAAGTAAATAGCGCATTACATCGGACCCAAGAATTAACCAATTCGTGGAGGTCGAGTCACAACCCGGTGAATGTTAACCCAAACCCAAACACGGTCGCACCTAAAGTCGCTCGTCGTGTCAGTACCTTCCAACAACACAATTGCTTGCACGTACGGATTTTCCCTCTCTATCGTCCTCGCAGCTGCATCTCCGTTCGCCCCCACCAACTCCGACCACAAATCCTTCCCTGCACAATTCATTTATAACAAAATAAATTCACTGTAAAATCAAATATTAATTGAAGAAAAACAAAGACTTTATTAGAAATTAGTGTTTACCTTGGCAACCGTAGTTGAGAGATGGGCATGTTACCCTGACGGTATCGAAATGGTGGGTGCTGGTCCAACTGTGGAGGAAGTAGAAGATATCGGCCGGATCTGGAACACGGCAAGGCCGGTGGCGTTGGGGATAGAGATGGGAGAACGAACGGAGATGGCGATGGGTGAGAGATCAGTTTTGGCCGGGTTCAGAGAGGGAGGACTGCTGGGTTTATAGAGAGGGAGACAGTGATGGCGATTTGGGGGAGGTGCGCGAACTGAGAAGATTTGGCGATTTTGCCAGATTTGCAGCCGGAGAAGATAGAGGGATGGGAGCGAAGGGGAAATGAACTGAGAGATGGAGATTGAGATCGTCATCATCGGCTGTAGAAACATGAGGAAAGGGTTGAATGTCGCCGGACTAGAGAGATTGTTCAAGGCTCGCCAGGCTGGTTGCTAGGCCGGAGAAGAGTGAGCGCGGAGGAAATCAACGATGGAAGAAGATGGCGGCTAGGCACAGATCTGAGGAGCCTTAACTGGAGTTGGAGATCGAGAGGCGGCGATGGCGAGATATATAGAGAGAAAACGATCTTCAGGAATTTTGAGAGCGAGGCGTAGATAAGATGTGTAACCTAGGTTTTTACGATGGTAATTCAAAGGATGAGAAGGATAAGCACCGAGGAAGAAGGGTTGGAAGAGGACTCTGAAAGAATTGGGGAGAAGGGAATACGCACACAGAGAAAGAAGGTCCAAATTGCCCTCCGCACATGTGAAATGTAGACAAAATTGGGACCGTCAGATATCGGTAAATGAATTGATCTCAACCCTTGATTAGCTTTAGTCAATTGTGAGCGTGCGAGTATGAGATGTATTGTATAGTAGATATTAATATTAATATTATACATATAAAAGTTACAAATAATGAGTTTTTGGTCATTGATCATTACTAATTCTACTAAATATAAATTTTTCGACGAACTCTAAGATCTTGCTAACATTATTATTCATGTTTGTGTAAGCAAAAAACATGAATTTTTAATTTTATTCAACCATTGATAAAGCAATAATATCTCGATATTAATTTTATTCAGTATTTTAATTAGGAGTGAATAAAATCAGAATAAAATTCAAATCCGAAATTTAGGATATAGATCGAGCTTTTGAATATTCAAAAATTAATCTGATCCGATCCAAGTTCGATAGTTTCTTAACAAATCGGATAATAAATATGACTGATCCGATTCGATTCGATCTGAATCCGATCCATTGACAGACCTTATTGGACTTGCCCTAAAAATGATACTTTTGGCGAGTTGACGAGGCTTCCAAAGTTAACTGAAATTGGGTACTTCCGCCATTTTTGGAAAATAATGCACTATGCTATTTTGAAATGTTTTATAGAGTCTACTTTCAAAACTCTATGTCTACAGTCTTAATAACATTTCAATATTACATTCCGCATTTGATATTAACATATTGATTATGTTCAAGTATTATTGTGATTATGACCAACTCTAACGGTAGTTATATAACATTTAATAATTATGCTTTTCAAGCATGTACTATTTGAGTGGAACCGAGAAAGTATTTCATTTATGTTGGACAACTTCACATTAAATTGTAGGATTAATTGCGTGTGATCCCCTTCACGAAATTATAATGCTCCACTACCCTCTTTTTTCCGTCATAAGCCCACTTTCATAAAAAAAAACCAATAATGCCCGTCTTCCTCCACTTCGTCTCCCACTTCATCTTCCTTCAATTCCTCAAAGAGAATCCCTTGTTTTTCTTACCGTAAATACTACAATTGAATTCGCAATTTCAACAATAAGAGTTGGAATCTCCTTTGCAATTCTTGGTAAACTCTTCATAGAAGATGTTAATGCAATAAGCGGTGCATGTGTTCTCGAAAGGGAGAGAGTTCTTTTTTCTGAACTTTATATCATCCTCTGACTTCTACTTATACTTATTTGCATGTAAGGCGTAAAAATGGTAAAGAGATCCCATTTCATGCTTTGTCCCGCATTGAAAAGATGAGAAACACTTTAAAAGTTTAAAATAGATATACACAAAAACAGTTTATATATATATATATATATATATATATATATATATATATATATATATATATATATATATAACTTGGGCACTTGGGGATTATGATTTAGAATTAATGTTAAATCTGAAATTAATCTTGGTTAATTTTGGATTTTATTTATTTATTTATTTTTCATAATTTTTGCATTATGATGCCCAATTTTTCTTATAGACTTCAATTGTGCATTGCGATGTCTAAATTTGGGCAGAGATTTATGCATTGCGATGCCCAAAATTTGGACATATTTTAATTGTACATAGCGATGCCCAAATTTGGGTGGGGGCTTTGTGCGTGTGCCTTTTGTTCATTAAGGATATCTTTGTCATTTCCCCCCAAAGTGTACTTTAGCGGTTTAAAAAAAACCCTGGACTTTTTCGGTTAACATTTCACCATAGGGGACCGGCTCGAATTTCTCCCTAAATTGTATATCAAAAGTGATCAAATACAAGACATGTCACTTAATGGACCGAGCATAAACACCGTTCATCTTAATTCTTAAGTATCAATTGTAATCCGACTTTTATCAACTTTTGTACTCCCTCCGTTCTGACAAAGAGTTCACTATTCCATTTTGAGATATTTCATTTAAAGAGTTTACTTTCAAAAATTAAGGCATAAAAGTGTCATTTAATTATTAATAGACTACTAAAAGTATCATTTTCTTAAAAAGTTGACTTTCAAACGCGAACTATTTGCCTGAAATGTAGGGAGTATAATAAAACAAGCATTGGAAGAACAATTGAAAAAAACATGGAACAATGAGTGTACTGATCCATTTATTTTCAAATAATAAATAAATAAATCAATTTTCATCCAACGCATGTTGTCGATATTTTTTCTACACAAGCGGTCTTTGGATCATGACACGTGCATGTGAGAACCCGAAACCTACTTGTATTACTTGTCTTCCATACTTGTTTAACAAGATTAGAACATGTTTTTAACATGCTAGTAGTGTCCCTAACATGTTTGACTTGATTGCATTCCTTGATCGAACCGTAATTGTCGTATCGAACGCCTATTGCCTTGCATGCTCTAGATTGACTTGTTCTTGCTCGGGCTTTGATCTTTTGGACTTAGCCAAGACCTTGAGAGACATTTATCATTGTTATTAGGACCCTTGATACTCATTCTAATGCTTCTTTGAGTTGTTTATGCCTTGTACGCGTTATACGTGCAAATCTGGACTTGTTTGACCTAAAGTATGGCCTGAGGAATCGTTCTACTCTGCCAACCGAAAATTTTGGGCTTTGTTCGGCCACCATAACCGAACAAAATGATGGAAGTTCGGCCATCACAACCGAACTGAAGGAATTTCCAGCAAAACGGGATTTTCTGCAACATTTGGTTGATTACGAACTTACCCTTACTAAACCTCTACCATTAGTGACTTTAACCACTTGTATTAGAGTCTTATTAGCCTAATCTAAGCCTAATTAAGATTGCTAAACCTAATTCGACCATTCATCAAGTGACATGTGTACTCCACTAACATTTAATCAAGATCTACGATCTACACTCATCACTTCACTTCATTTCTCATTTCTTTCGTCTTCTGCAGTGCGGAGAGAGTTGTGCGTGAGAACCTCGGTGAGATTAGTGCGTGAGGGTTTGGCTTCCAAGAGATTTGAGACCCGCTAAGGATTCCGAGACCGCCGTTGCGTAGTCGCCGTCGAGACGAGCGTTCGACACCGATCGGTTTTTCGTGCTTCCGTCTTTTGCTTGGCTTGAGGTAAGCTATCAATTTCCCTTAGGTCCATGTTAGCGATAACATGCTACCCCTTCTTACTTCCCTTCTCTCATGTCTAAATCGTTGTTCTCCTTGATATCTACCATGGTATTGGAGTATTTTTGAGAGTATGAAATTCTGGAACTATAGACCATGAATGTAAATGTCGTGATTTGGACACTAAGCCTAGAAGTAAAAGTGTTGTACTCTACATTAGAAATAACTATTATTCTTGGGTCATAGACTTTCGACCATTATTTGGGAAAACGTGATTCTAGGGCTCCATAAATTGGGGACTTGAATTTATTCTTGGCTATGGTTGTTATTGGATTAATGACCTAGATTAATCGATGCGATAACTTAGAAAAGAGTTTGAAATGCAAATAGTATTTTAACTCTACAAGTTTGGATTTATAGAAATGACTCAACGGAGTCGACATTAGTGAGCTATTGAACAATACCGGCTCAATGGAAATCCCTACGACGTTATTATATGCGTTCCACTAGAAAACTAATTCTAGACTCTTGAAATGGATTGACTATCATGCTTGTATCTTTATGACATAATAAATGCATACTTGATATATTGAGTTCGCTCTTGTCGAGCTCAATCATGCTTGTTATTGATGAGATTATATACTTGTCTTGAACGAGGACGCTCTTGTCGGACTCGTTCCATACTAACCATTGTTGAGTAAATACTACTTGGCATTGCATGAGTCCGGTGGCGTTTGATCATGTCACACACCCTCCACTGCCGCCACGTGGGGAAGAGCTCTCCTTGGCCAACCAATACGCGACCATTGAGATTGACTTCATGTTTATCCCGAGAATATCCTCGGAAGATCGATGTATTATCACACCCATCGATTCATGCACGTCATGAAGGTGTCTGTTTTGCAGGTCTACGAAGCGGCCCATCTCTATATCCTCATATTATGTGACTATGTGCAATAATGTGCATCTCATATACTTGATCTACATGCTTGTAATATTGTCTTGCCTAACGTGTTGCATATTGCCATGTCATGCATGATTGATAGCTTACGAGTCATTATGACTTACCCGTTCCCTGTACTTTTTTTTAGATCCTAGCAGGACAGGACCTTCCCATTGAGGCTCGCAGTGCTCGTATACTTTAGTTCTCTTTTGATCAGGCTCTTGCAGTCGAAGAGGTGGTTTTAGAAGTCCTCTTATCTTCTTTTGTATTTTGCAAGGACGATGGGTATAAGCTAGTCATCTAGACTATGCTTGGGATTGTATAGACTTGTACTCGTGTATTCCTGTTAGCTACTTGTAGTATTAACTCTTGTAGTAATTATCTTCTCTTGATGCCGGCAATTGTATTCGCCGTGCCTTGTATATCGTGTTTTGTTCACTACGTATAGACTTCCGCTGAGCATCCTATTAGCTCTTATTTATTTCCTTGTCTTATTTACTGCTTAGCTTGGGTTCCGGCTGTAGTGTCGCCGAAGACTTGGATTATTGCTTAAATGTTTTATCAGGTGAAATGATTTTGAAAATACCGACCTTTTGTGTCGAGTTCTCTTGCGACTGAAATGTTGCGTCACGTCAGTTTTAAAATATTGAGTCCTTGCATGTTCTTCCTTTCTTGTCTTGTCTTGTTTGGCGCTCCGGTCCGCGGTTCCATCTCGGGTCCGGGGTCGGGGTCGCCACAATTGGTATCAGAGCCTAGGTTCTGTTGTTATTGGTTAGCTGTCATTAGCTATTGGTTAGGATAGGTTCCATGGCCTAGGTGGGTTATTTCTTGTGTGATGTTCTAACGTCGAGTGAATTCTTATAGGTGCTTGATGGTGAATCCTAGAGAGCATCGTGTAGAGGCCGAGTAGGCGCACTAGAGCCAGAGAGTTCCTGATGAACCTGAGGCGGAATTGCCACCTCCACCACCGAATCCGGTGGGCATGAATGCTCAGATGGCAGATTTGTATCGCCGCATGACAGAGTTTATGACCGAAATGACTCAGCTTGGTCAGGGTCAGAATGTACCGCCACCGCCAGAACCGAATGCGAGAGTATCGCCACCAAGGAATGATGTTATACCTGAAGCAAGGTTGCGAAATAATACTATCTTGGAGAGGTTCTTGAAAATGAAGCCTCCATCATTTGAAGGGGAATCGGATGCCAGTATGGCCGAGTTATGGCTAGAGGACGTGAAGAAGATCTTTGCAGCTCGACCGCATTTGATGAGGAGAAGGTCGTGTTAGTCGTGTATAAGCTTTAGAGGAGCCGCCAATCATTGGTGGGAGGTTTTACATGTGCTAGTTGGGAGTTGAACCGAGTGGCTCAAGTATGGCCTAACTTTGAGATGGAGTTTAGGGCTTCTTACGTGCCTGTCGTGGTTAGACGACGACGAGAGAAAGAGTTCCAAGATCTAGAGCAGGGAACCATGTCTGTAGCTCAGTACTCTGCTAAGTTCACTGAATTATCCCGTTATTGTGCACATCTGGTACCAGATGAGAGACATGTGACTCATAAGTTTTTGAAAGGGTTGAAGACCGAGTTTAGGAGACAATTGTTATCTCTTCGCTTGGAGGATTATCAAGCGCAATAGATCGTGCTTATGAGATAGAGCGAGACATGAGGAGCACGTAAGTCTTCTCACAGCTAGCCGCAGTGACCTCACAAAGATTCGTGGAGGGTCGGGCTGTGGGGAATCGATCCAGCCATCAGGGCAATCGTCGTTTTAATAATCAGAATAGACGACAGTCTAGTGGACAATTTAGACGACAATCGGAGAGTCGTGGTAGTAGTGCTTTTACTCCTCAGGAGCAGCCGGCTCAGGGTAGTGGACCTTTGACTTGTTCTTATTGCCATAAGATTGTTGTCTTCTTTGTGGAGATCCTAGTCATCGCTCGAGATCTGTCCCTAAGTCGAGAACGACTCACCCATAGGTACTATTCAAAGAACTGATCCAAAAGAGATAGTGATGGGCGCCCAAGGCGCAGGCTCGTGTTTTGCACTTGACCAAAGAAAGTGTTCCCGAGTCTACACATGTGACGGAGGTATTCTCTCTGCCTTCGGTCATAGAGCTCGAGTTCTTATTGATCCTGGTCTACTCATTCTTATGTCGCATCGCATTTCATAGCATTTATGTGTATTGCCTCAGCTTGCCTTACATGCTTGAGGTGTCTACACCATTGGGTGAATGCTTATTGGCGTATGAGGTTTATAGAGATTGTGACGTGCTTGTTAATGATCGAGTCTTGCATGCTGATTTGGTAGTATTGCCTATTCGAGACTTTGATGTGATTCTTGGTATGGACTGGCTTTGTGTGAATCATGCTTTAGTAGATTGCCGTCGTAAGAGAGTCACTTTTGCCATGCCCTAGTATCCCGGAGTTCGTGTTTGTGGGTGATCATGCTATGAAAGGTATTCATGTTATTTCTCGCTTTACTGCTAGACAACTCTTATCTCGGGTTGTACGGGTATTTAGCTTGCGTGCTTGATACTAGTGTCTCGATCGCTAAACTAGAAGATGTTCCTAGTTAGTGAATTTCCGATGTCTTTTCTACCGATTATGCTTTGCCTCCCGACCGAGAGTTAGAGTTTTGCATTGAGCTTTTTGCAGGACTTCGCCTATATCTAGAGCGCCTTACGTAATGGCTCCAAATGAGTTGAGGAATTGAAAGAGCAAGTTGCAAGAACTTATAGATAGAGAGTTCATTAAACCGAGTGTGTTCACCGTGGGGTGCACCGTGTTATTCGTGAGAAAGAAGGATGGTAGTTTACGACTTTGCATGACTATCGACAGTTGAACCAAAGTTACTATCAAGAATCGGTATCCTCGCTTGCCACATTGATGATCTTTTGATCAACTTCGAGGTTCAGCTTGTTTATTCCAAGTTTGACTTGAGGAGTGGCTATTATCGGTTGAGGAGTTCGAGAGGAGGATGTTCCTAAGACGCCTTCGTTCAGACGTTATGGCCATTATGATTTTGTGGTCATGCCTTTTTGGTTTGGAATGCACACTGCGGTCTTTATGGATTTAATGAATAGGGTGTTTCATGAATATCTTGATTGCTTTGTGGTGGTGTTTGTTGATGATATCCTCGTGTACTCGAAGTCACGAGAGGAGCATGAGATTCACTTGAGAAGGTTCTTTCGATCTTGCGTGAGAGAAAGAAGCTTTGCAGCGAGTTCGGTAAGTGTGCTACGGCTGGAACAAGTTGCTTTTCTAGGACACGTGGTGTCTAGTGATGGTATAGATGGATCCATCTAAAGTTGAGGCGATTACTAAGTGGAAAGGCGCCTGAGTACGGTGACAGAAGTCCGTAGTTTCTTGGGCTTGGCGAGTTATTACCGTAGGTTTTATCGAGGGTTTCGAAGATCGCTACTCCGATGACTAAATTGACACGAAGAATTCTTCTTTTATATGGAGTGATAAGTGCGAGGCTAGTTTTCGGGAAATTGAAGAAAGGTTGACTACAGCTCCTATCTTAGCATTGCCCAATGGTTGAGGAGAACTTTGTTATTTATAGCGGCTTCACTAGAAGGTTTGGGTTGCGTCTTATGCGAGAATGGGAGAGTCATTGCCTATGCTTCGAGGAAGCTATCACCTCATGAGCAGAATTATCCGACACATGATCTCGGGGTGCCGCCATCATGTTGCACTTCATAAGTGGAAGCATTATCTTTACGGAGCTAAGTTTGAGATATTCACCGATCACAAGAGTTTGAAGTATCTTTTCGTAAAAGGAGTTGAACATGCCTGCAGACGATGGATGGAGAAGCTTAAAGATCACGATCGTACTATCTTGTATCATCCGGAAGGCTAATGTTGTTGCCGGTTCGAGTAGGAAAGTGTACATGTCGTGGCTTGATGATGAGAGAGTGGAAGATGCTGAGGATGTCCGTGAATGGAGTCCAAATGAGGGACAGAAAGCATAGTTAAGTGAGCGCTACCGCTTTGCTTGGGTTGATTAAGGAAGCTCGGTGCTACCGATCCCGAGTTGAGGAAAATTATCGATGGATTGGGTGATAGTAAGACACCTGAGTTTGCTAACACCGATGGGATT